>JAODUH010000019.1:3615918-3642502 GCA_027564835.1 Typhlichthys subterraneus | reverse complement strand
CATTTTGGGACAGTCTGGGTAATCATAATAATTCACAAATTTATTTTCATAAATAAATTCAAACATTCTTTCCCCCCCCCCCACACACACACACACACACACACACACACACACACACACACACGCACGCATACACGCACACACACACACCATCATCCCATACACACCATCTTAAAGCTTAAGGTTAAGGGAGAAATCCCTTGGCAATCTGCAAAGTCGCCCAACTAATCCTGTTTTAGATTTGAGAACCTATTTAAGCCATGTAATGCCACCTCATGGTTGTAGTCGTTAAAAGCAATATTGCAAAGCAATACTTTTCATCACTAAAGGACTGACAGACCATTCATTTTGGAATATTTGGAGAACTTGGTCTACAATAAGCCTTAAATCTAATATATTAAAGTACATATTATGATTATGAGTGTTTACTCGGTGCTAATGCTAAATTCTGTGCCTAAATAGTTTTTTTCCCCCCACAATGTTACACCAGGAAAGAAGCAACTGCAATAGCACTGTATGGAATTGTCTTCAAGAGTAAATTTAGGTAATTCATTTGTAGAATGATTTTCTGTCTAATATGTTATTTTATTTGTAACTGAACAGAAGTACAAAAAAGGCAATGTAAAAGCACAAAAAGGCATGTTTGATTCCAAAACATGTATTTTTTAAATGTTAGAAATAATATATACTTCATTTTTTACAAGAATTACTTTTAGACTACTTTTCAAGCAGATGAAGGGAACATATATTTCAATAAAGAACACAAAATACTGAAATACTAAATAGAATTAAAAAATAAATAAAAAAAGCCAAATATGTATAAATGCATAAACTAACATCCTTATAGCTGTCAATATATATTTTGTATATCATAAGGTTATTTTTCAGAACAACTAGTTCTATATAAACTAGGCTATACACACAAAAATGTTGTGACATTGTGCTAACCACCCTTCTTTCTTATTTTCCAATCCTAGTGTGTGTGTGTTTGTTTGGATGGGAAGGGGTAAAGAAGGGGGGGGGGGGGGGTTGAGAGCTATGGAAAGCCTCTTTACATAAGGCAGAAGGCCCATGGTAATTACTGCATTCTAAATCCTAGCTTTCTCAGAGTACACCATGCCTGCCACACAGAGAAGTGTTCCTTTTATCCCATCAAAGTAGACTGTTCGCTAATTTCAGTGAAATGCACATCAAATCTAAATTGGAAAAGTGCAAAACACTATATGTTAGATGATCCAACAAAGCATTTACATAATATTGGTGGAAGAAGGTGAATGAGCAACAGCTGTGCATCAAGCATGCTATTGTATTCCTGATTTGCATACACTGTGTTAGGCATTGGCATAATAGGATGTTTCCATGCTCTTCAATTACACTTGAAGAATATATTAATCTTTGTTAATCGTTGACAATGTTTGACAGTCACAGATTAACCCTTATACAACACATTAAAACGGGAATTATGATTATTACATTGCTTCTCATCATTTGCATACAATAAGATAATACATTATAATATAGCCATACTAAGCCATATTGCAGTATGTTTTTTTATACAATATGATTGTGACATGTGGGGTACATAATTATGCATATGTAATGCACATAATATTGTACATCACATGCAAAACATATCAATAAAAGCTGTGTTAGCTAGAGCCAGTGCTCAGATGTGACTTGGCACTGAGTTTAAAGTAAAGTGGCCATGGAATGGCTGCAGGTCCACTTGTCCTGATGAGATCTACCCTGATCGCCAGAGGCTTCGTATTATTTCTCCTGCCGTGTCCTTGTTGTGTTCTTAGGGAATTAACCCGGGTTACCATGGCAGCATCAAGGAGAATGTGATGACAATGATTATCTACATCTCTCCAATTCACACAGACCAAGCAGAAACCCTGATTGCCATCACTGTGTTCAGTGCAAATCCTTTGACATGCTGCAAAAACATGATATATATACGAAAAGCATGTGATACACACGTAAAATAGCAACATGTGATTTAAGAAGGTCAGCTTTACCTGCCTATATGCATTAGTGGCTCAGAGGGTTGTAGAACTACAGTCAGACACATAGGGCCACATCGAGGCCTCACAGATATCAAAATACAATATTCCTTACTGTAAAAAATATATCAGAAATATATGTAATTTTGTGTTGAATATTGTTTTTTTACATAATGCTATTTTAGGTTGGCTAATGGGGTTAGTGGTATGTCAGACTAATAAAGAATATAATATAATATAATAATAATAATTAATCTGATTATTATATAGTTATTAGAATGTACAATAACAATAAACATGAACCAATAACCAATAAAAACCAATAACCAATAAAGCCTATTGGTGGATGACTGGGAATATTTTTAGGCTATAACACTCCGGTACAGTAGGTAGCAGTATACATCATTGTCATGTCTAAATATGAAATAGAAGAAGTAAGGAAGGCCACCCTCCTGCCCTCCTGTTCTGAACAAGTTGGAGTTTCTACTAGGCTATGCTTGTCAGGGCATGGATAGGTGTTTATTGGCAATGTATGTAGATTGGCACAGTTATTATTGTAACACAAGGATATACAGCATGGAGAGGCAAGAAAGGATGCAGCGGTTCCAACAATCTTTAACAAGAACTAAAATACCATGTTTTGGATTCCTGAGGATGTTATTTATTGCTTTCATTCACACGTCGCGGGCAAACAAACAAGGTTTGTATTTGGCTACCCAAATACACAATAACTAACTGGCGATAACAAGATTACATTTCCAACCGATAGTGAAGGTTGGGGTTATCCGGATCATGCTAATTATGTCACCTAGCATGCAAGCTAGCTGCCGGAGTACCTGTCCTTCCTCTTTCTGTTCGTCGCTAAATGCCAAGTCATGTGCTGGCATTGACAGTCTCCTTAAATCAATATAAGTTATAAAAGAGAAATGCACGTTTTGGACTTTGAAATAAGACTGACAGTAAACGTTTGTTTTCCCAATTAGGTTGTCATAAATATTACTGTAAACGTTAACACTATAGTCTACTTGTATGCTGCTGAGCCAGTCAATACCATTACAGCTAGTTAGCATTACAGTATTGTACCGTGCACTGCTGACAAGACTACTGTATTCGATTTTGAATGGTCAGCATGTAGGATTTACGACCTTAACGTTAATTCATAATTTACTCGGAAAAGTTAGATGTTAGCTATATGAAGTTAACTTTTAGAAAATTTAAGATTAGGTTTATTTGTAAACGTGGCTGCTGATATAATCTTAGAGATGGTTCCAGTCAGCACCCAAGACAGGAATTCACAAGTCCACCTTGCTATCCTGACGGGCCAATATTGAAAAGTCAGTCACAGTCAGCAGGCTTTGGTCCCTGGTCCCATAAAGTTATATGGTTGTCCGTGCAGTTTCATTTAATAGAGACGGTTGTTAAATGTTAAAATAAATCTACCCATAAAACTGCCAGTTTAGGCAATACCTGGCTTTTTCCCATCAAAATACAGTACCGGTGTTGGAAAAGTTGTCTTGCAAACTGTGGTTTATTGAAAAATAGGTTGATGTTTCTTTTAGTAAGTAGTACAAGTATGGCTACTTGCATATTGTTTGAGACTGTGTTTGCACCATTATGCAAAGGACCACCAATATAAATATATTTGCTAATTTAGACATGGTTTGCTGCTAGTCATAAGTATGTACGCCTGTCACTTAATGTGATTTAGCTCTTACCTCAGATTAACATACATATATACATAAAGTACATATTCTCTGCATGTCCTATGGCTCCTCTGCAACCTAACACAAAGACACTATTCAACTACTCTCAATGCTATCTTTGTATTGATTCTCACTTGGACAGAAATTTTGCTAAAGATAAAATCCCAAACTAAAAGGTTATATATTCTGCTAAATAGGCCTATGTGATCTACATTAATTGTAGAAATATTAATATGTATACACATATTTTCTATTTGCATACATTTATTTTAATACATTAGCCTAATGTTGTGTATATTGTGTATGCAATGTATTTATTTTTTTCATCACCATTTAAAGTAGATGGTGACTAATAATACGACAAAGCAATGAATAGTTTAAATTGGCCAGCGTAGGGCTAATATGGAAAACACATGACATTAAATTATTGATATGAAGTGAAACTTGCCAGAGTTAGCCTAGTGATAAGAACAATAAACATTACCACAGACTTCTGTACTGTACATCTGTGACGCGATATTGTCTAATTGTCAACACGGTGCTCATGCATTAACTAAAGCAGTAATGGAATGGTTTCATATTTCAATTCCATACTGGTATACTGGCAGAGCTAGGCTCATAGTAGGCTTACAGGCTGGCTTGTGGTTAATCTGTTTGTGGACAAACCTGGCTAAAATGTTGCTGCACAGTAACTATTTATGTCAGATTGAATGCAATACATCCAGAACACAGAGTTGGCTATGCTGTCTTGCTCACTGAGCGTATCATAGTATGTGCTCCAAAAGAACATAATGCTTTAAACAAATTATTGCAACTTGTGTAGAGATGTTAGGTGTGACCACACAAGCACAAGCTTCTTTGCAGCTATCTCAATTGTAAAAAATTAGTTAAGAAAACTAACTTGATGATGTATGTAGAATAGATAATTGCAGTGCACTCTACATATAAGATGCATACAAATATAGAAACTACTGCAAAACAAAAAGAAAAAAGAAAATATATGAGTTAAACCAGAGAAACTGATGCAGTGTTCAATATTTTTCCTCCCCAGAGCTATAGATTATATGGTAGGCCTAATTTGATATTTATTGTGTGGTATTCTTGAGTGATTTAATGAATGATTGAACTGTATTGATTTTTGCACATAGCAGCAGCTTTTGGTTTTAGCCTATCATGCTGCTGATTGTCTTTGTTGTGAACAACACTCAAGCTACGACCACCTTTTGTGTTAATTCACTTCTAACATGTTTTGTTGTGAGGCAGTAGTCCACAGTAGCCCATGTCAGCCTATTCAGTGCATTGCCATTTTCTGTTGTCATTATTACATTTGGTTTGTGATTGTTTATATTTTCCCAGCAGAATTTATAATAATAATAATTATTATTATTTATAATAATAATCAACAACAACTTTTTTTGCTTATTTTCACAGCATTTATTCAGTCAGACACAATTCTAGAAGTTCTACATTTTGGGGAGGGAAGCCTATTACAGGTGAGCAACATTATTACGAGCAAACACACACACTAGAAATGACTGTATTAACTACACATCACCCATAGACTGTTAATAGTCTGGTTTGTAGTTGCACTGTGCCTCATGTGCTTTTTCTACATTTGCAGGCAGAGTCTGACATTGATTTTAGTTTATATCATCAACAAAGGTAAGTCTATTTGAATACATCCACATCTTTCAAGTAAATATTATATATATATATATATATATATATATATATATATACATACATACATACTGTGTGTGTAAATATATAAACTATATATTCAGTCAAGCAGCTGTTCTACTACAGCTTTTGCAAGTTGCTCTTATACAACTCCCCCTCATTTCCCTTTAAGCGCTGAAATTTGTCCACCAAGCAAATTTGTATTCACTACTTTCAAATAGGTAGGGCCATAAATGTTAGACATCCATGTGCGCCTTGCACAATTATATTAGCAAGGTAAGCTTGTACGTTTATAACATGACTGCACCCACAACATTGTAAGATTATTTTTTGTGCTTTTCCACACTGTAACGGACTGTGTCCACCATATGCGTTTTGAGCTCTGAGAATGCCTATTATTAATACAACCCTATGGAGTTCAGCGCTTACAGCGCCCTAAACCTAACCCATTGTATCCCAGTCCCAATGTATGATTACATTTCTTTGCTGGTTTGTTGTGGTTTAGAAGCTACGGTAACTCTGATAATAGCCATCCACATATTGCTGCAGTTGTTGATACCCATTGCATTAGTTCTGAACAACTCAGCTTGGCAAAGGTCACACAGAACTTGATGCCAGTACAGCACTCTTAACTCTTTAATCACACACGTGACTTGTCGATGATATATAACAAAATAAATGTACTTTAATTTTATCAGTAGATAACAAAGAAGAAAGGACAGACAAATGTGCTTTGGCCTTGTGTTGATTTATTACTATGCATCTACCCCAGGGAATAAAAATCCCCTGTCTAAAACTGGCTCAGATTTTGCAGGGGCCTGGTATTAATATACCATTGTCTCCTTCTCTGCACATTGACTGGACTGTAAAATGGGTGAAATTAATCTTTGGTAGGGTCAGTCTCAAGGGTAATGCTGGTGAAATCCCATATAAGTCACTTTACAAGTTATATTGGAGAAGCTCTAAACAATATATCAACTGTTCCTGCTATATAACATCTATAGCATATTTGTGCTTTGTGATCTCTTTATATTAAAACACATTTGCTGCATCACTCTTACAGGCGCAACTGGAGATTATTTTGCGACCTTTAGAGAAACAACTTGGTTTCAAACATGAGAACGTGACCAACCCCTCCCCTCACCATGACTGTGACCCCTGAGTTTGCATATTCCAAGCTCCAATCCCGCCCACACACTTTTCATATTGAAAGGAAGAGGGGGGGGTTAACAATATTTTACATCCTGGTTTTTTCATCTACAGTAGATATGTTAAACAACTTAGAACATAGCACCTTCTATCAGACCAACCAATTTGTAGGTGAGCAGTTGTATTGGAACAGTATGGATCGCCCAAGGAAAGCAACTGAAATGTATGACCCAAATGTGAAAGCTGTGACGAACCCCCCCCCTGAGCTGAGCACCACTGTACAAGAGGTGAAGGTGTCTCAATCAACCATTTTAAGAAGACTTAAGAGAGCAGCAATATAGATCTCACGAGCTGCACAACACTCATCGGTAGTGAGTAAGAGGAGTCACACAAGTTTTGAAACAGTATTATGGGCTGACAAGACCAGGGTTAACCTCTAGCAAAGTGTTGATGAGGGCTTGAGAGGTTATGATGATCCAAAACATACAAGCTTCTCACGTTGGAGGAAGTGTTGTGGCTTGGCCTTGGGTGGCTGCTTCTGACGTGAGGCTTGATGGATGCAGTTAATTCGAGCAAGGGATATGTGATCAAATATGAATGTAATTTACTTAAATACTGTTCCAATCATTTTGCTCAAATAAAAATCTGATAAAAAGTCTGATTAAAAAAAAAAGAATATGTCAATGTCACCCAGAGAGAAATACCAGAATTAGGAAATAAAGTTTGATACATGTACTGTATATATTTTGATCTAAATTCTTCAGTGTATAGATAAAACAAGGTTTACCGATATCATAGCCCTGCTGTTGCAAAGATCTGTTTGACAGTATATGCTCAGAGGGACAAAATGTTGAATTCTCTGTTATAATTCTTATATTTCCATGAAATTACCATTGGAACTTTGAATTTTATGATCCACACTATTCAGTGTAAAATATGATTCTCCTCCCTCTAAGGAGGTGCTGGCCTATTGTTACCATTCACCTGTTGCTTAGTGGCGTGAGTTTTTAACCCTTCCCATGTTCACTAAGATTACACTGGTGAAAGAAGTGAATACGGGCTTCAAGGCTTCTCTTATTTGCCATGAGAGGAGAGGAAGCTATCATAATTTGAACAGTTTTTCCCATATGGATATTTACCAAGCATTTCTATATGGAAGACGTTTCCTGGGATCAGTGTTTACAAAGCCGTTACACAGATCTTTCATATTTGCTGGGCACACATGGCCTATGTCCTGATTCTGTGTTTGGCTTTTCATTTGTTTTGAGACGCACACGAGCATGGAGACTGTCTTTCTGAGCCTGTTGTTCTCGTTGCTGTCGTGGCTTTCTTTCTCTCACAGCACTTCCCCACACAGAGGGAACTGTCGACCGATACGCTTTGAACCTCCAATGTTGGACTTCCATGAACAGTAAGTGTTAGCTCATGTTAGCCATTCATTTAAATGTAGAGGTCAAGTCATTTAAATGTAGAGGTTGTTGAATTTGTTTGAGGCTAAATCTGTGTTAAGATTAATAGACAAGTTTTATCTTGTTAAAGTTCATCACTGACACAATGGTTAGTGATTACTTTGAATGAAAGTTATTTATAGATGTTTTCTGTGTAGCTAAAGCAGTGGCCTAAGAAAAAACAATCATAGTTGACATTCAGGTTGTAGGTTTCGGTTTATTCATCGGTGTCTTATAAATTAATTTGGTTATACCGGTCCTGGCAGCCATATCTCACCAACCTCTCACACTTGAAGTTGTAACCAAAATAAAAAGCATTATCAAGCTGATTTGTTTCTCACCCTTTCCAAACAGCATGACTCTCACAACTGACATTACACCTCCATTGCCTGTTTCAATATTTATTTGTTAAAATAAAAACTATGCTATTTAAAACATCTGTTTAAACTAGCTTTAAATGTACAATTCAGGTTTGTGAACCAAACTTCAAAGTATTCCAAAACATAACAAAACACTTTCAATACAGTACAGTATGCAATGTTCTCGCTTCAAGTTAGTTTGTTCTGCAGCAAAACAGATAGAATGAAAGGAATGGTATATCTTAAAAGACAACACCCAGATTTAATTCCAGATTCATGAGCTCACATTTCACATTGACAATGAGTGCATCACCCATGACCACGTTGTGTCACCTGAATACAAGTGGAGTCATAGTAAGAGCGTTTACAGTAGGTTGCACGGACCCCACCTTACTCCAGCCTGTGTAAGCTCTGCTGCCTTGCTTGTTCAAAAACACATACTGGCACAATCAAAAACCTTGACAAAGTCTGACTTCATAGGGACAGTGTACAATCCGTTTCCTAGAATGACTAGCGGTTTCAACTAGAAGCATAAGGGAAAACATTGTGCAGGCACTCTTCTCTACCCTTCTGTCCCCCCACCGCACTGTGCAGTTTCCTGGTCAGAAACAGGTTGGTAGCTTGCAGTCTACAATGGAGTGCTCCTGCCTTGAACAACCTTTTCTTGTGTCTCCACTGTGTCGCTCTCAGTGCAGGGCAACTGTATGCGGTTTAATCCTTGCATTCACTCTAACCAACATTGACAATAGTTTATTTTATACACCTACTTAACGAAATTCATCTGAATATTGTAACTGGTCATTAAGTATGTGTTATGCTTTTCTTTATTTGCCCATAGACCTGTTGGAATGCCAAAAATGGAGAAAGTTTATTTACATAATCCTAGCTCAGAAGAAATTACTTTGATATCAATATCAGCAACAACGGCACATTTTCATGCATCATTTTTCCAAAATAGGGTAAGTAGCCGTCAAATAAATATTCCTTTGTAAACATTGAATGACTTCAGCCATCAGAGCTAAGACCAGTTCTTAAGAAGGCAACTTACTTGACTACTAATAAGTGTTGAGTTGCATTCGTGACTGCCGTAAATCACACTTGCAACACCTGTCCCTGACATTACCTCAAAGTGATCCTCTGACATCTTGTAAGAGACTTTACAGGCTGCGACCTCCCACTTTCACAAGGTTCTCAAACTGTTTGAATGTTTGTTTAGTGTATTGCACTCATGATAAGGCTTATCTCTTATGTCATTGCCTCCACGTGTAAAACCTTGTTGACATGCAGTATCTGTAAATATTGATGATAAAGATTTTGTCCATTATAGGTCCCTTATGTTGCATTTATATTATAAGACACAAAATACACACACATTCAGGTCCAAGAGTCCACTGAGATTTATTTATTTTATGGAATGAAAATTAATAAATTTTGAATTTCAAATATTTTGTTTGCATGCAATTTATCTTTTCAAAATTATAGCACTCTTTTATCCAAATTATATCCAAAAATCCAATATCCATCATATAGATTTGTATACTTTTCCTTTTATATATTGTAGGTTACAATATTGTATAAATACATAAGCACTGGCATTCCAACTGGAGTTAGTCGTTGGATAACATTTAGTTAATATTAACAAAATACCTGTGTTCAGGTGCTGTCTACCATTAGAGTAATGCTTTTATTTTTATATTTGATGAATGATGAAACCAACTGTTCTTTGGTAATGGACTGTGACTTTTGGACCCCACTGTCTGTATATTGAAAAATTGCCAAATTGTCTCCTGTTCTTAATTTTCCAAAAAGCAGCAACATTTCTGTTGCTACAATAATACAAGTGTGTGCTTTAGCAATACCTTCACTGTGGTATGTTCATTTTACAGGATTATTTCACACCAAATGATCAGGGACTGATTAAATAAACTGAATTTCAGTATTGATTTAAGCATTAAGCAAAACTAGGCTCTTGCAAGGCACTCAGTCTTTTACCATTAAAAATGTCAATAACAGTTGCATATGAATCTAAGATCTGGGAATTAACTTTAGGCTACCTTGCATCTCCTGGAATTATTTGTTATTTAATCTACATTTTAGCCACTAACATTTTTTTCTCGTGTTCTTCTTTCAACAGATAATACCTCCAGGGGGAAATACTTCGTTCGATGTTGTGTTTCTTGCCCGCGTAGTGGGAAATGTAGAAAATACTTTATTTATTAATACATCACACCATGGCATGTTTACATACCAGGTAAATGGCCAAATAAAAACATAAACTCCTCAAATATTTGTAGATGATTCAGATTTGGTGGAAAGCTGACTAATCGCCCAGCCTTGTTTCTCTCTTGCTGTGTAAGGTTTTTGGGGTTGGCATCCCAAACCCCTATAGGTTACGGCCATTCATAGGGGCAAGAGTCCCAGTGAACAGCAGTTTCTCACCTCTAATTAACATCCACAACCCTTACAGTGAACCGCTGCAGGTAATAAAAGCACTTAAACCATGCACATTTAAGCCATGCACAAACCTTTTGGCCCACAGTTCCCAGACAGTGAACCACTAATGATCTGCAGAACTCCAGTTTGAGGAGCACTGGTCAAGAACCCTCAGACCTTCCTTTTTATCCTTGGTGGTTAGTTTGTTTAAAAAATGGTGATTATGTGTTTTCCCCCAGGTTGTGGAGATGTACTCCAGTGGTGGGGATTTACATCTGGAGCTTCCAACAGGTCAACAAGGAGGCGCTGGAAAACTATGGGTTTGTTTTATCTTTATTTTATCAGCTGTTGTTGTTGGTAACAAGAACATTCTAATGGTCACATCAACTTGTTTTCATTTCTGTAGGAGATTCCCCCCTTTGAGACAAAAGGGGTGATGAGAGCCAGTTTCTCATCAAGAGATGTCGACAACCACACTGCTTTTATCAGAATCAAAACGAACTCTCCTAGTGAGGATCAGTTTATCATCCTCCCTGTTGAGGTTGAGGTGACATCAGGTCTGTCCTGCGTGTACAACCTATTTGTTTTGTTAACACTGCTTTATACATTTTCTGTATGTAGTACATAATGTTTGTGCATTTTTGTTAACATAATTTGTGATTATTTGCTCAATCTGTGCAGCACCTGGCATATACTCCTCTACAGAAATGCTTGATTTTGGTACACTACGATCACAAGGTATGGTGGCCTTCAGGGCTTAGGAAAACATTGATTAAAGTTTACTTAGCAAAACCTTCTTTTTTTTTCTTTTTTTTTTTTTTTTACACAATTTGTCCATTGTGTTGCAGATCGTCCCAAACAGTTGAATCTGCATCTTTTAAATTCTGGAACAAAAGATGTTCCAATTACAGTAAGTAGTATAATGTAGTTTTTTTTAACATGGAGAGATCTTAAAATCTTGTTTATTAACTAAATATGTATATCTGCACACAGAGCGTACGAACCACACCATCTAACGAAGCGATCACGATAGATTTTAAAGCAATTACGCTAAAAGCTGGAGAGAGTAGATATACCAAAGTTGCAAGTATTAGTTTTGATGGTAAGTTTTGGACTTGCTTATTCTGAAAATCTTGCAATGTAATTTGCTGCTAAATTTGTGACCTGTTTTTCTTTCAACTTTAGGACAGTTCTAACTAATTTGTCAAACTATTACTGTCGTTGGCATTTAAAGCAAATTACAATAGCCAAACAATGTAATAGACTACAAAGTGGTACAATGAAAAAGTGATGCATGATGCAGAAAATTATTTCAAAGCGAGGATGAGAAATCCTGCAAACATATTCAGGTTTAGTCTTGTGATATTGTTTATTTTACAGCTTCAAAGGCGAGAAGACAATATCATTTTTTTGGTAAAATAATAGTAAAGGCAAAAGAAAAAAGTTACTCAAAACTTGAAATCCCATACCAAGCAGAGGTCTTAGAAGGGTAAGTCACTTCTTGATAAACATTTGTATAGAAACAAATATTGGAGGGTTGATTTCATAGTTCCAAAGCAAAAATGATTAAACTGGATGACTTTGTTTCTCTTCTTGTGCAGTTATCTTGGTTTTGACCACACAGCGACCTTGTTCCACATCAGAGACAGTCCCGTGGACCAAGTGGACAGACCCATATTCCTCACCAACACCTTCAACTTTGCTGTCCGAATACACAATGTGTCGCTCTCAGATGACGCTAAAACCATGTTTAATGTGAGTGTGGACAATTCCATTACCTTTTGCAATATACTGTATACAGTATAAACATAAATTCTGAGAGCAAATTGGCACTGTTCATTTAATAAAATAACAATTTCCCCGTCAGGTGCAGAACTTCAGTGCACCTATCGTTATACCCCCACATGAATCACGTTACGTCTTCTCCCTTCTTTTCCGGCCGGTTCGAGCCTCTATCCACATCGACAGCAATATATTACTCATCACAAATGCCTCCAAGTTCCATCTACCTGTGAGGGCTTACACAGGATTCTTAGAGGTGAGATCCAGAACGCATTCATATATATATATATAGTATATATAGGTAACAGCCAGAACATGGCCTTGGTGCTGCAGGTTACATAGAATTAGGACTTGATGATAATGTTCTCTGTGTAGTATTAATTAAGCATTCATGTAATGGGGCTTCTTATCTTTTTTTTGTGTGCTTCTGAACAGCCTGTGGTCCTGTCGCCCAGTCTAAGAGAGAAGCTCCTGGACTTTGGGGTCAGAAGTGCCACTGATACCAGCACCATCACTCTTGTGGTAGTCAACAGTAATCCCATAGAGGTGAGAATCTATAGTGTATCATGCAATGTGACCGGCACAGACAATGCAGATTGCCCCTTGTGAAAGGTTTTACAGTATCTTTCAAATGTTTCTTAGCTTCTGTACCACAGTATTTAAAGAACAAAATGGTACAGACTGCATTTCACTCCTTAGGACAAAGAGGCCTTCTCTGTTTTTGACTAGGACTCAGTTGGTCCAAAAACAATCTGCTGTTTTGCAGTGATGAGTTAATATTATTCTCGTAAATAGATTTGTCAGATTTTGTAGGGAATTTATATAAAATTGAAACATTTCTCAAATTGTTAGGAAACAATGCATGCCTAATGTCACCATGTGGAAACTATACAGTCCAGGGTTTTACCAACGTTAACGATTACATCAAGAATAGTGCAACCTGCAGATTAGCATTTACATTTTTCTTCTAATCCAAACCCATACATAGTGAATTTATATCCTTACATCCATGGGTTTGTATTTGCTATTGTTGAGGTTGTCTAACTCTCTTTAGCTGGAGATCAAGTCCTGGCTGGTTACAGGCGACAGCCTGACCATGGAGCTGCTGAAAACAGAGAAAGGAAACAGAACAGTGGCTGTGAGCCGCATAAAAGAGCTGCAGAACTCCTCAGCCTCACATCACAAAACAGTAAGAGCTTGGTAATGTATGAATCATATTGCCGGTACTGGCTAAAAGCCACCTCAGAAACTAGAGAGGGGAAAGAAATATATATCGCCCAGTGAAAGTGATATTAGCCTTTTGTCTCTTCGTCAAGGTGATATTAGCCTCTGGCTACTATGCAGCATTCAGAGTGACACTTGTAGCCAGGGCTCTGGAGGGAACCTATGACGGCGCCGTACATATCACCACAGATTACGAGGTATGTGGCCAGTCGAGTCGTTTTTCAGGGAGTTTTTTTTGGTACAACATTTCAGGAAAAATAATCTGTCTTCTCAGATATTAACCATCCCAGTGAAGGCAGTCGTTGCAGTGGGATCATTAAGCAGTTCTCCCAAACACATCATCCTGCCTCCCTCTTTTCCTGTAAGTAGCCTCTGCTGATGAAACATTAGCCAAACATTGTGAGAATACTGATTAATAGAGTCATAACAAACAGCCACTTATTTTCCTGACCGTGACCGTGCAAAAATTTCCCAAGCAGCTGCAGATTTTAATTAAACTTTTTTCACTAACCTGTTTTCTCCATGTTTAGGGGAAGATTGTTCACCAGAGCTTTAGCATACATAGCTATTTCACACAGAGGGTGAAGCTACAGCAGATCCGCTCTTTGGCAGACGATGTGCGCTTCTATTACAAAAGGCTTCGTAACAATAAGGACGAACTGGAGCCCAGACGCAAAACAAAGGTGGGCCGTTCTGTGAGGCAACGTGAACCAACAAACCTTGACAATAAGAATGTATACGACACAGCTAGAAAAAAAACAAGAAAGCGTCCATTCGCCTCAAACGTTGTGCGCTTGTGTGTGTGCTTACGCTTCAGCCTTCTCTTTTGTCACTAATTGTCTGAGGCTTGCACGTGAATCTGCTTGTCAAATAGAGAGGCTGGACTTTGAGAGCACAGTGCATCCGCAATGCATTCACAGCGCTTCGCTTTTTCCACTTAATCCAAAATGGATTAAAAGGAGTAATTTCATGCTCCTTTTCACTCGTTGACACAGTTCCTTGACTTCTTAATGCAATGTAGTGTGTGTGTGTATGTAATTAATTGACTGTTAGCATTATTGACCCCCCACATCTACATATCTCTTGCAGGTTGCAAATATTTATTTTGATGCCAGCTTGGAATGTACCGGACACTGTTATGTGGGCCTGCCATTTGTGCTTAAATGTGAGTTTTCCCTCAAGTTAAACTTAGCACTGCAAACTTCTCCATCAATATCAGCACACAGCAGTCTGCTTTTAAAGAGCCACCGTGCCTTTTGTTCTGCAGCGGAGGTCAAGCCAAATGGCCTGGCCATGCAGGAGGATATCTGGGATTCTGATGTGGATCTGCACCAGAAACTCCTCAGACGATGGAGAGAACTGAAAGAGCGCTCCGGCCATGAGTAAATTGTGTTTTTGCTAGAGTAATTTTTCCTTAGATTTTTGCACTTTTTAACACGCTTAATGACATTTTCTCTTTTTACAAAAGGGTTGAAGCCATGTTTGAAGTAAACACAGACCTTCAAAAAAACGTGCAAGCCAAATTGACAGCGCGGTTAACTTGGCCATCACTGGTTAACTCTTCTCGGCAAATTATGTTTCCACTGACCAACACAAACAGTTCCTCTGTGAGTACGAGGAATACAGTTGCCTGATTTTCATTTCTTAAATGTAATGCTATAGACGCATGCCTAAGCATAGGACTGTGAGCTGCTGTGGTTGAAATAGAGCATCATATCTTTGCTTCTCCTTAGGACAAGGTGGTAGTGCTAGAGAATCCCGCGGATGTCCCTGTGTTTGTCCAGGTGCTCCCCTTGGCTCTCTTTCCCAATCCATCTGTGTTTTCTGGGAAGCTAGCCGACAGGTTGGTGCATTCTACAACTCCAGCAATGTGTAATTCTGAATTACTTGGTGTGCCTTGAAGAAAAACAGGCTTGCCTTTTTTATTTTTTTCCTTCAGGCTACCTTTAGGGAATTTGTCCAACATCAACATTGACACAAAAACACTGGAGTTCCAGGTCCAAAGAAATGAAGTGAGATTTAAAAATAAAAAGATAATAAATAAATAATTCCAATTAATAATCTCCAGAATGCATTTGTAATAAATGTGAGTGGGCATGAACACAGCTGGTTGTGTGTTTGTTTGGCAGTCAACCCTAATGAGCAGTACAGGGTTTGTGGCAGAAACAACTAGACCCTTTGTCTACAATCTTGTCCTTCTTCCTGGAGAGGTTAAGTCCTTCAATGTGAGGTTTACTCCCATCAGCAACCACAGTGTTTCCTCCTTGCTCATAGTCAGGTATGTTGTGCCCGTATGTATGCCAGACCTCAAAAACCTCAAAAGCCTTTTTGACAGATGCACTTTTTTCTTTTTTTTTTATACATCAAGTGTTTAATATCAGTAAAGAAATCTCAGTGTGCTGTATACATTTAATACATAAACCTAATTAACTAAAATGCATCCCATCAAAATGATGATCAAAATGGTTCTCTTCATTGGGAATCTCTTTAGGAATAACCTGACTGTGATCGACACGATTGTGCTACAAGGCCGCGGTACAACAGAGAGCCTGAAAGTTGCAGGCAAGCATCCAGGACAAGGAAACTCACTAAGGTTTAAGATGACCGAGGCCTTGCTCAAAGATTGCACAGAAAGTATGTATTTATATATATTTATGGCTCAACAGCAAGGGTCTTTTCTACGCAAAAAGAAAATACTGCACACTTTCACACGTTTGTTTTCTGTAATTTGTCTCAGAAGACTGAGATCTGGTAATTGTGGGTGAAACTATGCTATCATGAGAATATTGGTTGTCTAAGAATTTCAGATGGTATTAGGTATTTAGCATTGGATATTCACTAACAGTAATAATTACCATTGCCATAGTTATCTGCCAAATTCACAAAATAAAATTATAGCTCTTTATCTATAATCCTGTTTTATTTTTAGTTGTGTAGTTTGATAATACAGTTTGTGAGTATGTAATGCACCACTGTCGTGTCCTGTTTCAGAGACTAAAGTTAAGGAGCCAAACTTCACTCTCAAAAGAACCTTCAGGGTGGAGAACACAGGCTTGCTCCCGATAACCATCAGATCCGCAGAGATCAATGGACAAGTTTGTGAAGGATATGGATTCAAAGTTCTCAATTGCCAAGAATTTACGCTTAAATCCAATGCGTCGAAAGACCTTGTGATACTGTAAGTGAGAGGAACTTGCTGTTTCTCTTTCAGTTCAAGTGCATAGCAGACATGTTTGGTGTTATGGCTGGGTCAGCATTCATTTGAGAAACCCAGATGTTCTCGGGCCCAATGTACAGTATAGAACATCCTGTAGAGGGAGTGGGAAAGAGAGAGGACGTCTCTCTGTGTAAGACCTATGCTACTATGTCAGTACACCCAGTCTTATAAACCCCGGCCCCTCAAGCTTAATTTAACTTGATATTTTCAATATTGGCAGTTTTGACACAGATCTTTTTATTCTAGAGTCTGAATCCACACAGATCCAAGGCCTATAAGTGTCTAACTTGGCATAAGCATTACTTTATTAGTTGCTGGGTGTTCACACCAGGGGATGTCTGCGTCTGTATACAATGCACACGGTACACAGTAGTCATTGTCTCTATTAATACTATTCTAGCTAGTCTTGGTGTGTTGGTCAACAGTAATAGCTCTCTAGAGTTAATGTTTTTAATCTTCCACTTCTGTGGTCTTGAATTTAAGTTGTTGCAAGGAAAATTCCAGCAGCTATTCTATTCTATATTTAATTGAAATTATAGAGTAGAACTGTGGGGAAATTAAGGATGTTAGTGTACAATGGACTCGAGGCATTTTTTTCTTCCTTTTAATTTGTTTTAATAAATGAATTATTCTCCAATTCAGGTCCAAATTAGTGAGACCATTAATATTGACTTCCCTCCAGGTTTACACCTGACTTCACGTCATCTAGAGTGATCCGGGAGCTGAAGTGGGTGACCAGCGGAGGCTCAGAGTTTGTGTTTGTCCTCAATGCCTCCCTGCCTTACCACATGCTAGCTACGTGTGCTGAGACCTTACCCAGACCCAGCTGGGAGCTGGAGCTCTACGTTATAGTGTCTCTCATCATGAGGTTGGTGCTACTCCAACAAGAGTATTCAGGAATTTAGTCATCTTTTCAACACAACTTTTCATTATACATACTGTGTTTTTTTATTTCTACTCTCTCTCTCTCTGTTTTAGTTTAATGTTCCTTCTGGTGATTGCTACTTCATACCTCGAAGCACAAAGCATCTGGGAGCCTTTTAAAAGACGCCTCTCTGTGGAGTCCAACTCTACTCTGGAGACTGGGAGACCATTCGACCTCAGGGAAATAGTCCAGATTCACTGTGAATCAAAGTAAATGTGAATTTGGTCTAATGCAGAATGGGACTGCTGACACATTTCTGTTGATTATATAACAAGCAGCATTATACATTTAAGATGCAGTTAAGACTGAACATGCGTCTGCTCCTAAAATTGAATGGTTCCCGTTGGTTGTATTTTCTTTTTACTGAAACATATGTTTCATAAGTTACATAAGTTACGTAATTATTTCTTAGTAATTTTCATGAATCATGCAAAGGCCAGATGCCCAACAAAGATTGAATTGTATTGTCAAACTACTTCCAGTTTAATCGAGCCTTTTCCCCCCACACCCTTCAGCTCAAATGAATACAGTGACTCACACCAGAACTCCAGAGGATTATATGGTTCTGGCAGCGGAGCCTCCCGGGGCAGCGGCCGACAAGGCAGCGGCCAAGCCTTATCGGACCCCGACAGCCAGGACAGGAGGCCCAGGTTAGGCTACGGCCGCTCAGCTATGCAAGCTGCTGCTGCTGCCTCCTTCCAGCTGTCTAAAGGAGGGAACTGCTCCGGCCAAGACAGCCTTCAGGCTCAGTGCCAGCTGACCAATAGGAAGGCTCGTAACACCAAACAGCAGCACCAGCAGCAGCAGCAAGCTGTAGGCCTGGCCGACCTCCAGAGCAGAAGCATACCTGGGTCATCGTCTAGCCAGGCCCTCGGCCCTGAGGACCCCGAATACGCCAGCCTGCTGGGTCTAATGGACAGCGACCTTGATCGTCCTGAATTGCCTACTGTGGACACTTTACAGGAGCAGAGCACCCAGTCGACGCAACACAAAGGTATGCGTGTGCGTCGTCTGTGGCAGGTGCACATGGATGGCTTGTTTTTAATGGAAGGCTTTTGGGACGCCTCAAGTGTGTGACCCAGCTCGTTATTGTTTTTTTTTTAAATACAGCTGTGCAGGAATACAGGTGTGTTTGCAGGCAGGAGGGGTAGAGAGGGGTGTGTACCTTAAGTGTACTGTGTGAGGGAGGGGCGTGTGCTTCAAAATCTACATTACTGGTGAAGGACCGAAGGAACTTTATATTAGCACAAGGGGAACAAATTGATAAGGCTATCGACGT
The DNA here is from genome assembly GCA_027564835.1 of Typhlichthys subterraneus. Classification (NCBI taxonomy): domain Eukaryota; kingdom Metazoa; phylum Chordata; class Actinopteri; order Percopsiformes; family Amblyopsidae; genus Typhlichthys; species Typhlichthys subterraneus. Next base: position 3,623,300 of record JAODUH010000019.1, on the reverse strand, counting down.
TACAAGTAGGTGTGCGTGTGTGTGTGTGTTTGTTTCCTTATCCTGCAGTACTTGAGCCTAAAGGGAAACTTCGGGGTAAAACAAAAGCCCAGAAAAAGAAGGAAGAGCGGGAGAAGAAAGCCAAGCCAAAGACTCAGGGAGATGAGCTGAAAGGTACTCTGGCTGACAATGATGACAGCTCCTCGACGACCACAGAGACTTCCAATCCAGATGTGGAGGCCAGCATCAAGGAGGTATTTTCAATGTTCATGTACAGTAATCGTTTCACATTAAGATACTTTTTAATTCTTTCTGTACTGTTTCTAATTATTTAGAGTTTTTGTGCTCTCTTTTCTGCTAGGAACCAGTAAAGAATACAGGGAAAACAGTAGCCACAGAAAAAGGGAAAGAGGAAAGTTCTAGTTTTCTAATCAAACCCAAAAGTAAAAAACAAGGAACTGCAAAAAAGGAGTCTCCAGCAGATAAATCCAGGTTTGTGAACTAATAATGCCTCTCGCTTTTGACTGTTAATTTTCTATTCCTACTGTATTTATCCACTCATGATCTTTATATAATTTATTTTGTCAGTTCCCTTGAGCTACCGTATGTTACACCCCTGGAGAATAAACAGCGCAAGGCATTCACATCTAAAGCTTTTCACCCCCTTACCGGTGCCACTAAACCCAGAACATTGCAAAAGCCGAGACGTGAGTTCCTTTCCTGTAAAATGTATTCACTGCCCCGTCACGCTGCGATGCCTTACCCTTTGACACGCTGATCTGCGCAGTGGCTGGAAATCAGGAGGATGGACGTGGCTCTGTGATGGCCAATTTGCTCTGCAACGGTTCAGTTCCAGAGATCGGCCATAGTAGCAGCTCAGAGGGTGAGAGGGACTCTGCCCCTCCTGAATGGGACATTCCTCTCAACAACAGCAACTGTAAGTAATTCCCAGACAGTTGTTCTATGGGCCGGTTTCTCAGACATGTAGTTCTAGTCCTAGACATCAAAAAAACTTCAAAGATCTTACTAGGCTTAATCCATGTTTGTGAAACCGGCCCTGTGTTTGTCGTGTGTTCAGTTGTGCCATACTACAAGCCAGTCGTGCAGCATATATCATTGATTGCTAGATTATGTACTTTACATTGGCACACATTTCTTTAACTCATCACCGCTGTCTGTTTTCTGTTGCTCTGCTAAACCTCACGAGTTTCTGCTGCATTAGCGACCCCTAGTGTAAACAAACTGTATTGCCTTACTGATTCTATATTGAACACAAATTGTAAATGAAATAAAATTAAAAGAAAAGAGACATTCTGGCCGTTTTAGGTTTGTAGAGCGTTCTACATCTAACCGTTAACTTTTAATGCTTGTCTCTGTGGCTCTTTCCACATGCAGCAGTGGACAGTCTCCAGCAGATCTCCATACAGACAATGAATGCAGACTACTTCCTGAAGAGTGGCATTTCACCCAGGACATGCTCCCCTCCACCATTGTCCCCGAGCTTAGCATCCCGAGGCACCTACAGTAGCGTACTCAACGCCAACAGGTGCTGCATACTTAGTGACTTCTGCGTAACATGAGCACACTTCCCACGTTGGGGGTTTGTACCTCATATTACTGTAGGCCTATAGAACAATTAGTTCCAAACAAGTAGTTTGATTGGACAAGAAGCATAAATCGATATTTAGTATTGCGATAGCATAGTATTGAAATATTTCCCATGGAAATACTATAACAATACACGGACGCCAAGTATCGCAATACATTTTCTTTTCTGTCTCTTATTATATAAATTGCCTATGAGAATTGAACCAATATTTATGTATTGTTCATGTCAGTTAGTGTGCTTGACAATCACATTTTGCAGCAATACAATTTATGTGAGATGAACAAACCGATGTTCACAATAGATTTGTTTTGGGGACATCGTTTAAAGTTGGAAAAAGTAATAAATTGCAAAATATCGCAATATTCTTTAAATCGAGATAATATTGTATGCATGTATATCACGCCACTTTACGGACGTTCTAATAACTGTTACTTACATTAACGATTGTCAACAAACCACGACCTTTGCACCACATACATATTTCCACAAAAACCAATTGAGTTCAATAATTTGTTTCAATGTGCTTGTGTGTTTGACACTTTTTTTTTGTAGCGAGGGAAATTCAAAGAAGACCCCCGGAACCAAGTTGTCCATAGCCACTTCTCTTCCGGGTAAAAATGGGAATCCCACATTTGCTGCAGTGGCGGCAGGTTACGACAAAAGTCCAGGTGGGTATTGGTGAGCTAAGCTCAGTCATGTGAACATTTGAGATGTCTGTGCCATCCTCAGCTAGGGAGATTTGAACAGGGACACTTGCCAGTATATGTATATGTAGTACGATAAACAAACCAAATAATTTGGAGTGCACACCAGCTGTCATGCAGATGATGCGGTAGTTGAGACATACAATTCCAGCATTAGCTACAGTATGTCTCAGGGAATGTACATGTGTATATCGCTGCTTATGTAAGCCATGTATAATGCTGTGTGTTCTTGTCAGGTGGCACTGGCCAAAGTAAAGCCGATAACCAGGACGCCACACTGAAGCACATGACGTCAGTGGAGAGCGACAGCTCTGACAGGTCATTACTGCCCCAGAACAACAAATGTCTTCCTGAGTTATCAGAACAGATGTTCTAAACATTCTATCAACTCCTCCACAGCTCCGGATTATGGAGTCCCATTGAGACGGTCAACAGTCCACACTTCAATTCTGCCAACTCATTTTCTGCATTTGGACCCAATAATTCTTTCAACCTGTCAGGAGGTAAACCTCATGAACGCATGCTATCTGTACAATATATAGTTTTCACGTCAGGCTGGACAAGATGCAACACATATGGGTTTGTTTCGTTTCAGTTTTTAGTGGAATAAATATCCCAAAGATGCCTGAGCCTCAGCAAAGATGGCCCGATTTCCAAACTGTATCCTCCTCGATCTGGGATGCCCCAAACACCAACACTCTACACTCGTGGGCCAGTAGCCCTGGTTCACCAACTGACCCAACAGCAGTAAGCTTCCGTATTTGCCGTTAGTGTATCCATCCATCGTCACCGGCTTATCCGTAGACAGGTTGCGGGGGCAGCAGCTACAGCAGAGGACCCAAAACTTCTTTCCTGAGCCACATTAACCAGCTCTGACTGGGTGATCCCTAGGTTTTCCCAGGCCAGTGTGGAGGTAATCTCTCCACCTAGTCCTGGGTCTTCCCCGAGGCCTCCTCCCCGCTGGACGTGCCTGGAGCACCTCCTTAGGGAGCCGCCCAGGGGGCATCCATACCAGATGCCCCTTAATTTATCTAATATATTTCTCCTTATTGAGGGCAATAGCATTAGGTCTTAGGACCAAATGTTATTTCATGCCCCACAGTCACGGTATAACTGAAAGGACTGTTTTCTGTCACTGCACCAAAGTTTTGAAATAGGCTACCATTGTGTATTAGCTCTTCTGCTAGCAGTAACATTTTTTAATCTCTTCTTAAAACATACCCATTTTCCTTACCTTTTGAATCTGCAAATGGGTTTAAGCAATGGTTAGTTAATCTCATGTTTTGTTTGTATTCTTTTATTTTTTTTAACTTAGTTATACTTTACTTGCCATTTTTTTAAATGTGCTTAATAAATACATTGTTTGATTTAAGTTACCATGGCTGATATCGTCAACCCGCTAACTTAGTTTTTCCATTTGTGCATAGACAATCTTGGGAAACAGCCGGAACCCATGGTCCTCAACCACGCCTTTTGGGAGCTCCATCTGGTCTACAAGTGCAGACTCAGCCTTGCACTCTTTCGTTCCAGCTCCCAGCTCAACAACTCTTACTGATCTAGTCCACAGTCCAGCCTCTCACACACCCACACCAGCCCCCACTGAGATGAGTCGGACCTACAACCCCTGGAGTATGTGGCGCCCAACATTTAGTAGGCGCAGCTCTGAGCCATGGCCCAATAACCCCTCAGACGATGGCAGCTAAAGAACACTTGGGCCATGGCTTTAACAAATACTGAAGCAAATAATTTTATCAGCGAATCCTAACTGAAATATGTTATATTAAAGTATAACATGTTTGTAGTTTGGGGTTTTAAGTTACCAACCCCAGCCCTGCACTTATTTACTCAGTGGGGAAATACAAACTTTATTTTGTTTTATCAGCTGCCAATAAATTCAATAAAGGTCTTGGATTTTCTGAGTGCAAATTTCGGCAGTGCAAATGCATTTTGTGTGTGTGTTTAGAGAGTCCATGCATTTGGTAATGCTGCATTTAATTTCTGAAAGTTAAGTTTTTTCAAAAGTTCAGTATTATTGTCGAACAAATGTATTTTCATTTTTCTCTGTAATGAACATTGCTTTTATAATGCATTACACCACATGAATGATTGCCCATTTTCGACATGCACATGACCAAAAGAAAAATTGGTACTATTTTTAAATTTAGGTATCCCCTAAATAAAACTTGTGTTTGGCAACATTTTAAATTAAAACACCAAGATTGAGGTTGTATTGTATATTGGCTCAATTTGGCAGTACATTTAAAATAAAAGACTATAAAAGTAAAACATTTAAGATCTTGATTTCTCTTGATTTTGATCTCTCTTTTGATTCCCTTTTTACACAAAAGGTGAAAGCTGATTTCATTTGGATAAAGGATATCTGGGAACTTCACTAGAACTGATATTTTACAGCTTATACTTTGTAATCATTTTTTTCCTTCTATGAACTGGTACTGCATGGTTGTCTAAGGGACTCCATGAGCAACTGACTAAGTTTTGTCATATCACACATTTTCATTACAAATACATGGTGTTTTTTCTTCAGAAGGTTTTGTTGATCTAGTGCCATCATTCCTCTGCAGATGGTGCCCTGGAGCTCTATGTGGACGGCACATTCAATTGTCTCTGTTACAATAGTATTATCGATGAAAGCTGCCATTGCATAGGAGTCATACGAGACAAAACCAGGGCCAAAGTAAACATCCCTCCGGTTCACCATAGGTTCCTTAGAATAGGCCCGACATTTAGAGGTTATCATATTCATGAACCGAGCTGCAGGTGTGTCCTGATTGATCAACTCTTCAAAGAACTCCTACAGAATCAATATCAAACAAATGCCACTGTTGAAAGTAGGAACATTGTGCAGGTTTTTGAATAAGGCACTTGGTTAAACCTCTTACCAATGTCAGTTTATTTCTGCAAGCATATTCCCATGTTGCAATCTGTGTTGGGCAGAGGAATTCTTCCAGAACAATATAAGCTGATTCTGGATCCAGGACGAAGTTAAACTCTCCACATAATGTTATATTGCCTATTCCTACAAAGAAAAGCTGTTTTAAAGACACAAATTCTCAGACAAAATACAAAAATACACACATTCAGTATTAGATACCTTCCATGTTTCCACCCATTATGAAAAGGTCTTTGAGCTTTAGAGGAAAACTTTGATCCAGTTTAACAGCCAGTGCCAGATTTGTGAGAGGGCCTAGAGCTACCAGGGAGACCTATAAGTAAAGAATTTAATAAATAAGCCCTGTTCAGTCCTTAACAGGGATTTGTATTAAAAATACATGAATGATTTACCTGGTTTGGGTGTTTAGATACCAGTCTAATCATCGCATTAACGGCATGCTCTCTCTTGATTTTCTCCTTCCATTGTGGATCTCTGTCTTCAATCACATCTCCTAGTCCATCAGTTCCAAAGTGATCACTAGATGGATTACTGGCACCAACAAGAGGCCCAGCAGAGCCTTGAAACACTGGTATCTTGGACAATGTGTACATGAGCTGAGACTTCTTACATTGCAGTAAAACACGTAAATTCACCCACAACTGAGACAGTTAAAGACTTACCTGTCTACGTTCACAAACTGAGAGCACCTTCAAAACGTTTTGACACACATTTTCCACACTTGCATTGCCAAAACAACAGGTGATACCCAGAATGTGGATGTCAGGTGCTGCCAATGCCATCATTATGGCCTGGGCATCGTCTATTCCACAGTCTGTGTCAATGATCACCTTCCTTGACATTGTTCTCAAGGTTAAAACACTAAAAATGATATCTGAACACAGAAAAGGTAAACCTTTTACATATCCTGTATTTTGTTTAACCACACTGGACTTTGAACATTCACGAATAGTTCAATGATATGATGACCTAATAGGCTACTTATTGGATTTTCAAAGCTTGTATTCATAATTCTAAACTCTTTGAAATGTTGAACCTTTTATTGCAGGAAACAAAACTCATTGCATATTGAAACAACAATGTTATATTATGTAACAACATGACCCCTGAAGTGTAAGCTTCACAAATCATTTTCGAACAATATGCCAACTTAATCACATTAAGATTGAAAGCTTGACACTTATAAGCAGTATAGTATGGGCTATGTTTACCTGAATTCCTTGCCAACATTGAGTTCACGTGAAGTGACTTAGCCGCAGGTACGGTGGTGATGGTCGCTGTCACGCCGATCGGTTAATGTAGTTTATTCAACCTTTCTATGTTTCAGTCCAAATGATTGGTTGGACCTCTGGCGACATCTTTAGGAATTAAAAACATAGGTTAGAGGTGCGGAAAACATATAATATGTATACCGGGTTAAAGATGGTTTAAATGTCAATACAAACAAAAACGTGTCTGTAAGTATTGACATGATTTTGTGATGCGTTTTGCTTTTGTTCTTAAATATAACTTCAACAATCATTTTAAACGAAGCAAAATAAACCCCCGGATTGAGAAACTGGTACAGTCCGTGATTGCAAGGCGGAAGAAGCCTAGCCAGGACAGTCGGCTGTACGAATAGCGTCTATTGAGTGAGAACAAAAAAACACTTTTTCACATGGTTGAGTTAATTCTATGTACTTTTATGTAACAGCACACAGGATAGGGTCAAAACGTACAGTTGTGCAATTAATCGTGTAAGTGCCTCCGCGTCCATTGAGTTTATATGTTATCTTCTGCTTAATAGCTAGTACGGTACCACAGTGCTGCAACACCTCCCAGCACCTTCGGCAGGGATTGGAGAATGTCCTGCAGATAAGTAATTGTGATAGTCAAAAGGTAGCGTTAGTTATCAGAACGTTACATATCTAAAAATGTAATGGTCATGACGTTCAATGTTGTGACACTGGTCTATACAGGCACACGATGATGGGCTATTGGATAGAAAGAAGTAGGCTATTGTTACTTTGCTTGTCTGAAACGATCATGATATTTCTTCTTCTACTTCTTGAGTCTTGAATTGTATCGTTTTGATAAATTATACTTTGCTTTCACTTTAATCCCAACAATCCCTTCTGCATCCTCAGGAGCAACTGTTTCTCTCGTCCACCACCCAAGTGGCTGTTCAATGCCTAATACG
>JAODUH010000019.1:3594528-3607962 GCA_027564835.1 Typhlichthys subterraneus | reverse complement strand
AATAACTAACTAGAAATAAGAGATAACAGGTTAAACAAGGTATTACATTGTGCATGCGTGTGTGTGTGTGTGTGTGTAGGAGGATCGTTATGCCTTTCTTGCAGAGTGGTATGACCCAACTGCAGCCCTCTTAAGACGCTACCAACTTCTGTACTACACCATAGATGGCACAGTAGAAATGGTATTGCTTTAGTAAATACATTTATTTTGTGGTGGTGGAATTAGACCTCTTATGCCTATTACATACAGTAACTTTTAAGTGTGTTTTTATATTCTGTCTGTGGCGTACATGTAAGCAGATAACATATATTCAAACAGTTAAAAGACTAACCTTTTAAAGGTACAACTTGTCAGTTAAAGCCAACATAAAAATGTGTCTATCCAATTGTTAATCTGCAGTATGATGTGAAAAACCAACGGATATTTTTGAAGAGAACCAAATACGATGACCTTCGCCAGGAGGACCTGTTTGTTGGGAATAGAGTACACGTGTTCTCCCGCCAGCTCAGTCTCATTGAATATGCAGACCAGTACACAGCAAACAAACTGGGCAGCAAAAAAGAAAGGTATGATGGAGTAGATATAAATATAAATCAAATTGACTTGACTTGAGTAGGTGGTGCCACATAACAAAACTAATCTACTTTAAAAAAAGTCTGAGAGATTCTTTGTTTGAAATGTTTTGGAAAAACGCAGTCTCAGACTGTGGTCAACTCAATAATCTCTTTCTATCTCTTCCTCTGTCTATATTCAACTAGAACTCTGGCTATGATAAAACCTGATGCAATCTCCAAGATAGGAGATGTCCTTGAGAAGATACATGCTGCCAAGCTGATTGTGACCAAAGCCAAATTGACAAAGCTGGAATGGTATTTATGTTCCTATTATGGAGACTGATGAACATTCCGGGAGCATTTTTTTGTACTAATCGTACTTTTCTCTGCTTTTTCACGGTTTCTGTACATATACACAGTGTGTCATATAATATTATTCCTTCAGCCATCATTAATGTGTAACTTCACCCCCAGCTCCGAGCCTAGCTCATCCCACTGTACAATTTAGAAAAAAGTAGGCAAGGAGCTGAGAGGGTTTTGGGCAGGAGCGAAAGGTTAACATTTACATTTTCTGTACATGTATTCCAACAGCTAATTCAGCAAAGGACTTTTAACGGAGATGGCGTGTAGAGCCATTTTCAACTCTTAAAATGCAGATTTTCATGGAATTTTGTCAATATTAACACCAGAATTGGTGTCTCGTCACAGTGCAGTTTTATTATTTAGTCTACAGCTCAAAGAACACATTTTAAAGTGCAGTTACTCTTTAACTACTCAGCGTTGATTTGGCCATGTATATATTGCAGGAGCCAAGCAGCAGACTTTTACATGGAACATCAGTCAAAGCCTTTCTTCAAGTACGTTCCTGTGTAAATCGTGCATGAGATTGTTCAAGGTTCCTCTCTTCCCAACACACACACAGCATAACCTCTCTGACATTAATCCTAATAGCATTGTAGTGCTCATTTGACCATAAACAATAAAGCCAAGACAGTATTTCTGTAAAAACTATATTCATAAGCGAACCATCTTCACAGTAACCTGGTACAGTTTGTGTCCTCGGGCCCCGTGGTTGCCATGGAGTTGATGGGTGATGAGGCCATATCTATCTGGAGGAGGCTTTTGGGATGTACAGACTCCTCTGTGGCACAAGCAGAGACCCAGGGGAGTGTCCGCGCCCATTATGGGACAGATGGCATGAAAAATGCAGCACATGGGTCTGACTCCATTGCTGCTGCAGCGAGAGTAAGGCTGTATTCTTTTTTTTTTTTATTGTATTTGATTTTGATAGTCTCTTAAGAGCAAAATCTCTTTTTAAAGATAGTTCTTGTCAAAATGGCTGCACATTAAGTTTCAAGGAAAGGGAAAAGAACAATTGGCACCATGTTTAATCTATCAAGCAACTACATACTGTATGGGTAATTGCATTTTTTTAAATGATTTAAATCATTATTCAGTAATCTGAATGCTCACCTTAAACCATGTTATTAGTGTGTAATGTGGTGCTTCTAGCCTGTTTACTTAGCAAATTAGCTTTTTCAACATATCTGAGCATTATGTGTATGTTCTTATTGCAGGAACGGGAATTTTTCTTTCCATCAACAATGGGTCATGGTCCATCGAACACTGCAATATTTAAAGACTGCACATGCTGCATCATCAAACCTCATGCAATATCAGAAGGTAGTGAACTTACCTGCCTACAATGTTATGTAATATGTTTCCCACAAACCAATCTCTGTGGGTTCTCAAAATACGCCATATACAATTATATGCCTGCCTCTGAAACTGCAACATGTGACGACCTCTGGAGTGAACTGTTCTATGTCCAAACGCTTTACATTTTCAGTGCCACAGATATGTCAAGGTCATAACACACCCACCTGAATCACGACGTGCAACTTTCTCATTTTCCCATAACAGACCACTTGGAGCCAAGATACATTCGGAGAGTTTGGAAGCTAAGATAACATTTTGTTTTGAAAAATGTGGAGCCTGGTGTTCAATGTGGATTTAAGAGAAGCTTACAATATTATCTAAAACCATGCTATTTAAGTGGTATCAATGTGCATTATAGTATCAAGTATCAATATACTTTTTGGACTAATCAATTGTATAATTTTAGTTAATTATGCCTTTACTGTAAGGAGCTTTAATAGATAATAACTCGCTCCTCTTCCACAAAGGTGGGAATACTATATTGAAAACATTTGTGGGACAAGTGCAGCCAAGGCTAATTGTCAAATGAAATGCACAAAATTTCATTAGAACTCAAAGTTTTCTAATTTAATTGTAAGCTAATTCTATGGAGCTGTAGGTAGGGTATATATATATAGTTAACATGTTTATTTCTGCTGTAAAGTTGGACATTTTAACATTTGAGTCTATGGGAATGGACTCCCTTTTGCAGCCAGCCTCAAGCGGCCATTCAATGCACTGCAGGGTTCAAGTTTACCAACATATTAAAATTACATTAGCCTACATACTGGCAATATTGATCCAATAACATTAATTTTAATTCAAAAGGAGATTTTATTAAAACATGCATAGGCCTGATTAAAAGGCTAAAGGTACATTACATTTTTTACATTAAATTAATTTAATACAAAATGCCTTCTTTATTAAGAAAGATTAAAAGTTTACTAGCGCATTTATTCTATATTTTTGCTGCACTGTCATGATATTGTATGTATCTTTTCACACAATTTCTACCTTCAGGTTGAGGGGGCATAGATAAGTAATCCATTCTGAATGTCAAACAGAAACTGAGATTGTCAATCAATTCAAAGGCCATTTGTGGAGAATCCACGCTTGGATATGCTCTGAGGGTCAGTTGTGTGGCTATGGGTGTTTACAATTTGTAACCAATCACAAAGGAGTCGTGACTGAAATTTCACTCAGTCATGACTGGAATAGAGAAATATCTGTTGCCAGGCACCCAGAACAAAATCTCCTAGCAACAGTACCAGCTGCTTTTGGGAGCTAGGGTGACTGTGTAACCTAGTCAGACCGTTTGAGGCTTCATGGGGAACACACAGAGGACATCTGAAGGGTTTATTTTGGATGGATAGATTGACAACCTAGATAGAATCAATGCGTACCCAATTAGAATAATTCTTATTTATTTATTTGTTGTTGCCCTTGTGGTGACATGCTCCTGAATAGAATGTTTACGTAAGGTGTGCTGAGGACCGTAACAGTTTTAAATTATCCCGAGAGATAAAGTCATGTTTGTGTGTCTGTAACAGTTTGATTTGCATTATATCTCTTCCTATAATGACATCCCTGGCGTACTAACTATAGTATTTGACACAAATTCTAATCGGTCCTGCAAAAGATGTTCATGTTGCATCATGTCTGTTGTAATGATTGCATAACAAAAAGAACACTTAATACCTGTTATTGCCAAAACTTAAACTGTCTTTGTGGTTACACAGGTTTGACCGGGAAGATCTTGAACTCCATATACGCTGCTGGATTTGAAATCTCAGCACTTCAGATGGTAAACTGTTAAATTGTGATTTCCCTGCAGCCCCTGCTTCTACCTGGGAGAATCTGTGTCACACAATTTTGTAGATATTGTCTTATTCAATATATATGCTACTTTTCTTACCCAACATGAGCAGATATCAATACGTTTTACCCATATAACCTAAGGGCATAACATATTGGCTTTCTCTAAGCTGACCCCATGATCAAATTTAGCATCTCTATTGCAATGGGTGACCTTTCACAACGCTAACTGTGTCTAGTCATTGTAAATGGTAGGGGTGTGGTCTAATATGTCCATTTGTTTTGGTCACATGGGATGTGTTGCTTATTGTAGCGCATAGGAGAGGCAGAATCAATCAATGTTTTGTTCTATTCTGTCTTGAAGACTACTGTGAATTAGCCATTTTGGTGTTGTCAAAAGCCAATGCTCTTCATTCACTGACAACTTTGTCAATAGGTTGTTGCCAGTGTGTTTCTTTTCACTATATATATAAAATATAATATCTAAGATTATGTCAGAGAAAGCAAATATGCTAGCCTATAACCAGCTTTTAGCCAGTAGCACTATCACGGAGACCATTTTAGAAAGAAATCCATCTAAGTGTAAATTGAAGAACTGCATACAGTATGGCTTTAGTATAACTTTTATTTTGACTTGCGGTGAAGATGTATAAAGTAAAATACGTTGGGAGACATCTTATATTTTGCCACATGGCTGTCTTCAACGTATGTCAGTGGAACAATTCAGGCTTTAGTTAGTTCATAGTTTTTAGACTGTGCTCCTACTGCATACAGAGAATGCAAAATCCCCAGCAATACAGCAATCCCCCATGATTGCTGATATACAGTGCAACTTAATTAATGAAATATAATAATATATATCAATATTCTATAAAATATTTTGTTATTATTACCATTAAAGTGATTTGTAGTTTCATGTTGAATTATAACAACTTCTATCATTTATATAACGCAATGCATGCGCATGGTAAATCTATACATTTTAATTGTTTTGTTTCTTTCTTTATTGAAATGTGTTTTTCGCCAGTTCAACATTGATCGAGCCAATGCAGAAGAATTCTATGAAGTTTACAAAGGGGTTGTAGCAGAGTACACCGTGAGTATGCGGTGGATTTTAATGCTGCATTTGAGTATCGGTATATGTCGGGATTGGGAATCTCTGATTTCCAACATGGAAAAATAAGTAATATTCCTCCTCATCTGAGTTTCACGTTGGAATCTCGGACAAGGTTTCTCAAAACCTAGGTCACTGACTGTGGACAGTCAGAAATAGAACAGTACAAGCTTAATACGTTTTGAAACACACTGACATCTAATTTGATAATGAACTACATTAATTAACATTCATAAAGCTATGTTCATTGAAATGTGTCCTTGTTACGTAGTTATTAGCGGTTTTAGTGGTATTGTAGCAGTTACTATCGACAGGGTTAGAAACAACAGAATTGTCAATAGTTTTGTTGCTGTTGCTTGTATGCAACAAGAGAAGCATGAAGCACGGACATCCATGTTTTTCCGATTTCCAACCTCACACCTGCTGGAATGCATGGAAGGTGTCAGTGACCTGTTTGCCACCGCCGACTTCACTCAAATGCATCATAATCCTCATTGAGATCCAAGGGCCTGGGAGACCATGTTATAATTATATGCCTTCAGCTAAGTAATCTAGTTTACAACTGATTGATTTGTACATTTAGAGTAATCATATTGATTCATACATAGTCTTCATAATTCAGCAATATTTTCTTAACCTTGTAAGAATTCATCCACCAGAATAGATTGCTAATTTGGTGCTGGATTCTTCCCCACAGAGTATGGTGACTGAGTTGTGTTCAGGATCCTGCATGGCATTGGAGATCCATGGCACAGACACTCCGAGAACATTCCGTGAATTCTGTGGTCCTGCTGACCCAGTAAGTCATGTGTGTGTATATATATATGTGTGTATATATATATATGTGTATATATATGTATATATATATGTGTATATATATGTGTATATATATATGTGTATATATATGTATGTATATATGTATATAAAGAGAGAGGGGGGGGGGGGAGAGAAAGAGAGAGAGAGAGACCGACCCTGTGGAATCAGTGATGCAGGGCTGTACTGGTGCGTGATGTGAAATCTAATGATAGGACGACATGCTTCTAATTTACCATTACTTAACTACTGAGCTACAATACAATATGTTCAAACATATTACACCATTATCCATGCGTTTTTGTCCTGTTGAATTTCTTAATTGTAGAATAGTTTGTGCAATACAATAGTTTGTGATTTGAAATAGTTTGACAAGTCACAACGCTTGGTGAGTGCTAAGGCCACAATTCGATATATTGCGATTTGTAATTTGTGGAAAACGGTCACATACTTTTATAGCTCTGTGTCTGGAAACTTCATTCAAAACTATGGGATAGAGTCATTACCATAAGGTGTGAAGCCATATGGACCACTGTATGGGAATGATTTTATGAAAAGACAAAAGAGTGCCTCTTTTGTCTTTTCATAAAATCATATTTGATGGTGATTCTTGCACCGGGTCTCAAATGGTTTACTTTTGAATGGAAGCGTAAACAATCTTGAGTGACAAAACAAATTGTGCAGTGCCAATAATCATAGAGACAATCAGTCTGGAACCCCTCAATGCAAAATAATTTGTCACCCAGACGTTTTCCCCAAGGTGACAAAATCAGTGAACGTTGTACATTTTAGGTTTTATACTTGAACTATTATTTTTTTTATTATTTTATACTGATTGGGTGAGGTAAAAGTAGGTAGTTCATTTATATGTAAGGAAGTTTGATTGATATATTAGCACTAGAATGTATTAGCACTGCTTTTATGACAAATGCTTTTGAATTTAGGGGTTCCAGACATATTCTTGTGGCAAAATTATATTAGAGATCAGGATGGTTTCACAAGACTAAAATAAACAGGCCATATCTTTTATTCTTTAAATATGACGGTACTATCCATAGATTTACATGGAATACACATTGCTTACAATTGTAGGAGGGGCATTAGTGATATTACATTAACCAGCCTTTCAAACTTTTCCATAGCTTGTCAAACATTAATCAGTTACCATTCATCAGGTTACTTATAACAGGTAACAGGTTCATCATAAAATGGGGTCAGATTCTTCTAATAGACCCTTCTAAATATTATGTGTCATGTCTTAGTAGAACTTATATTATTCTTTAGTATAAGACAGCACTTGAATATATGAGGTGGATCAGTGGACCACAGTGGCAGTGTTAGTCCAGACATTGTGATAATTCTCAATGATATGATTTAGGCCTTTCAAATGTGCTAATTAATTAGTTTTGCCGCTAATATGACTTAATTAGTATCAGTATTATGACATGTTATTATATCAAGTTCTAGACAACCATATATTAGTAGTCCAGACCTCATAACTATATGTTATGATAACATCTACTACTTTACACATTTAAAATGTTATGTGTTTTTTATCTTGTCACTGAAGAAAATGCCTGCTTGTCACTGAAGAAAAAGATAACCCCTGTAATTCTCAAATACTCTGTTGCATGTATAAGGTCAAGGTCAATACCTTGAGGTAACAATTAACTATTGATTACTTATTTAGGGATAATCTATAAACACAGAATATAGAAACAGGCATTAAACCCTGATTTAATGGAAAGTTATATGTGGGATTGGGGGATGTTAGGCGTTGTTGTAAACATTTGATGCATTAACATTTGAGTAAAAGCCCTTCTGCCGTGTGTAGTGTCAACAAAAGAACATGCAGGTGGCCCAAATAAAGATTGATTAGCAAGATTACATTGTGCTGAAAAGCAAAGCATTCCTGCCTTTAAGGGGAGATTTTTCGATAAATTACATTACTTTTGGAAAAATATATTTCCAACTCCCAGGTGAAACGTTACCGGTTTGATTCCCAACATGCCAAACCTAACTGTATGCAGGACCCCTAACCCCTACCTCCTCTTTAATACTTTACATACCAACAGAATGTTCTATAAATGTAAACAATGTTAACTGTATAGAACTCCCGACATCTATAATGCAATCCATCCCAACTATGTACTGGCTACATAAAATATTGGCAATATAAATACATAGTACATGACCCTTTTCACAGATTAGAATCCTATCAAACGCAGGTGTAGCTCTCAACGTATCTGCTCCATTTTGTTTCGGTGCACCATAAACAACTGTTGATTGAACCAATATTGTCAATGCTGGTACACCGGTTTACCTAAATAAAAAGGCCCTCTACTTAATGTTAAGAGTGTTTCCCTGTGTTTCCCTATTGTAACAGGTGTCACAATAGGGAAGCGGTCCAGTGCACAATGTGTTGTTGTTAACCAACCTTCATACAGGCCACCTGCATGTGGACTCATTCTATTGTCTGTGTAATTGGTGGCAGCGTAAATGTAATCTAATTATTCAAAAACAGATGCAGAGTAAGTAGCTACAGTAGCATGATCAATTTGCCAGATGTACTGATGTACAGATGTACTTTACTGTATGCTGGAAATGTATTCAGTCAGAAGCCTGTGCCGTGAGGGATAGTGTCCTACACCTGTTATTTTGCATGAACCCTCATGACCCCTTCTCATGAAAAGTTTGGATGATCAGTCCAACCTTACCCCATAATACCTCCCTCCTTCTGGCTCTAGTTTAGTGTAAAATAATAGAGTGTTTAAACATCCTCTTTGTCAAGGTGTTACATACTCTCCGAAAAAGTGGATTTGTCACTGTTAGTCCAGAGGTTGTGCTACACCAATACATCACTAGAGAATCTGGTTGTTGATAGGCGAAATGGCTAAGAGTCATTGCTTACAGTAGAGACCAGGGTGGTTTAGGATGACACTACAGTTTTCTCTTAAACAATTTCTCCACAGGTTGCAGCACACAACCCACCATATATATGTTTTGTGAGATGACATACCGGTTTATTGCCTCAGATAGAAATGTTTTGTCACAGGTGCAGTTGCATAAACACTTGAATACACTATCCATCGTTTTGGGACTAAATTATATTTAGTTAAGCCCTTTTCCCCATTGTTGTCTTGGCTGTGACCTCCATGTCAAGGTCACTACTGTATGAGCACATGGTTCATTTACATTCCTGATATACTCAAAATATATCCTGTGCACTTCATTATATTGAGCTTGTTTCTTACACAAGTAAACAGCCGTTGCTGATAGATTCTATGTATCTGCTGCAATCATTGTACATGGGTCACTTACAACAGTGTGATTTGTGATGTGATGCAAAGGTGACTCTTCTTTAGGTGTTTGTTTTCAATTAGAGCAAATGTCCTTGAGAGAAAGCCAGGCCATATAACCTTAACTTAACTAGTTACTGTGCTTTGTGCGTCAGTTATATTCTAAATTTTATGCATAATAGTTTATCAGCCATTTCCCAAGTTCTAATGGATATTATTCTAGTTAGTTATTCACATATATACCGTCTGCCTTGATACCCAGATTATGGCGGTAGTATTTATTTTCAGTAGAAGCTAAAAGAGCCTAAGTGTGACCTTGGGACGTGGTTATGTGATCCCTTCGACATTCAATCATTAAGCAGAAGAATTAGAATAAACTGGTATGGAAACGTCCACAGTTCTGAAATCAGGCCAATGGGAACATGATTTAATCGCACTGCATGCCTCTAGATCAACTTGTTGAGAAAGTACTGTAGTCAGTGTCTGGATTCATTTTAGAGCATGTTGAGGTTTATGGATCAACCATGCATGAGTGATGTAACGGCAGAAATTGTGATATACATTTGATTTGATTTAAAGGGCTCGTTATTCCAATTTCTAACTGTAATTACAGACACTTGAGCTGAACATGTTGTTTGCAGTCAGAGTTACACATTTTGTAACTTTTTCCAATTGATTGTATATCCACTGGAAGGAAATGTCAAAATGATTGGTTACAATAGAGAAATTATGTCATACCTGGGGCCAAATCTGTTAGGTTAAGTTACTGTTGAGTTAGTTTTACACAATGAGAGGAACTTTTATTATATTTTATTTCATACAGGAACTTGCACGGAGTGCCCGTCCAAACACGTTGCGTGCTCTCTACGGTAAAGACAAAGTACTGAACGCTGTTCACTGTACAGACCTCCCCGAGGATGGTGTTTTGGAGGTAGGTGGTATTTCACTCACTCATACACATTCCCTCTTTCAAGTGCTGCAGAGAGCACCCACCATCATTCCATTCTGTAACTCCTGGCATCATATGAATAGGAGTTTCACTGATTGGCTCTTGGTTGCTTGAACACATTATTGTTTTACATGAAGCCCAGAACAAAGTTAACTCAGTGCAGTTCAGCTTTCTAAGACAACAGTCTCATGACTTCCCTCTGTGGGTTGGGGCCCCACAGATCACCACACCGCTTATGGGAAAATGAATAGCCGTGGAATCAGACAAAGCTGTTGTTTTGTAGGGAGTGGGTCTGACCCACTGGTGTCAATGCTCAGGCAAGCTCCTGGTCTGTGGCATTGTGGACAAATGACTCCTTGTTAATCATTAGCCCTGTGACTGGCTGAGCAGCCACATTCCCAAGGGTAGTTTATAGTAGCCAATGAAGGTCCTTTGCACAGGAGTATTTACTAGGTTCACGTGTCTGGCCATACTATCTAGGAAATCTGGTGTGACACTTTAACCACACATATTTGTCCTGATAAAAATGTTTGTTTAATTAGAATTAATTTAAATGTTTAATTTCTGGATAAGACAAATGGACTTCAGCTTTTTATGAATGAAGTTAAACTTTTTAATGGTTCTTTTATGGTGTTTAATTACAATTAATATCCTCTTTCTAAAGCTATGTAATTACAACAAATATATTCATTTCACAGGTGGAATATTTCTTCAAGATTTTGGATGGGTGATCCAAAATTAAAAGAAAACAGCAAATGTAATGTATTGAACGACTGCAACAAGCTCGTATTTCAATGTATTTATTTCCATCTTAACCAGATTAAATAAAGAGACAAGAGTAGATGGGACTCCTGACATGTGTTTTGATGTTCAACATTGAATTAAGCACTGTTACACCAAGTTAACATCCTATAACACGGGATACTGCATTGTTTCTGATATTCTAACCTTTGACCAGCGACTTTGGTATTGCATTCATACATTACACTTTCTCCTGCAAAAAATGTACAACTGCATAAATATAAAATTCTTCAACCATGAAAATGGTTAAAACATTCAATAGAAAGTTACACCACATAACGTGATGTCTACAGCAAAAAAATAGATTTTTAGAAGCACTGAGTTGCCACGTTGACATGGAGAAGACAGTATTTCACGCTGGACCCACAAGGCTTTACACATTGGATTAAGAATAAGTATGGATTTCAAACAGAAACAGAACTAAACCATGTGCTAACAACAGTGTACTATAAAGTAAAGGTTTAGAAATACTGTATATCCTTCCACAATCAAACAACATAACCAAGGATGCCATGGAGTGCAGTCATTTTCTCAAACATGGACCTTAAAAGGATCAGAGAACCATGCCAGTATATCAGTTAGTTAAAGCACAACCCACACACACACTCACACATAAACAGACTTGCACACAGAAGCAGGCACACGTGCCTTGGACCACTACAGCCGACATACAGAAAGACAACAAGCATTACAACATGGCACAGGACGGCCATGCTATGTGGCTAGTCTACAGCATTGGACACTCCAAAAGTATAAAGAAACCTCATTAGAGACTAATTCTTCAGGGACAGAAACACAGATCGCTACATATGAGTAGTGGAATTGCCATTTACAGTAACAGATGAGCATGCCTCGTGGCTCATGAAATATTTTAATTTACAATAGAATAAATATTGCCTACTGCTACTCCGCCTGTATTTCTAACCCTTGACATACACGGAAAAGCTAATATAAAGCACACAGATTAAGTGGAGGTCCTGTATATTATGTTTGTTTCAAGACTAGTGAACAAGTTTATTTTAACTTGACATTTTTCTCTAAATTAGTTTTGTCCTAAAGGGGAGAGGGAGAGAGAGAGAGAAGTGCACATCGCAGCTGAGGTCATGAGGAGTCGTGAACCGTTATTTTAACGTCAAAGCGTCCCTGGTAGCGATCCTTGTCGCTGTAGTCGATGTTGTCTCCGTATACTTTGCACTCAATGCGGAGGTCCGTGTTCACCGTGAGGTTGGCGAACTGGATGGCCACCAGGGGCTGGAGGTATTGGGGATGTAGAAGTTTCCCATAATACGGGTAGTACTGAAGAGGAAATCCACCGCCAACGCCAAAGTACTTGATCTCTCCGATCTTCAATACATCTTCATCTCTCTGTACGTTAAAAGGTGGTGGGGGGGGGGGGTAATTAGAAAACCTACAATAGAAGTTAATTTACAATATGCAGGAACAGTAATGTGGAACGTACCCTGTGTGTGCAATGAATGGGTATCATGTTGGGCTGAAGGTTGACTTGTGCTGGGATGGAGTTGTTGCTAGATGGAGCCTGAGAAGAGAAATTGGTTGAGTGTGCTGATCAGTTGGGTTTCTCATATTTTACTCTGGCAACCTATAATTTTTATTTTTTATTTGTTTTTATTAAGATCATAATAATTTAATCATTTGTTTCCACTTGCAGAACATTTTTTAATTGGCTCAATAGTTACTCAGTAGTAAATGATATCTTAAAATGTGGATTTTGTTATAATAAATACGTATATACTTGGAATATGCAACTAATTGCAAAATAGAATTTGGCTAAACGTTACCCTTTCCTTAAGGTCAGTAAACTATTCTTAAGAGCTTTTTTCTTCTGTACAGTTGTCTAATCCTTTTCAAACTTGGGAGAGCATCCACCATTTTTAACCTTGATGTTGTTGTCTAAGTTATGTAGCAAAACAAACATTTACAAATGTAAACACAGCTTGTAAAACATTTTTGTGGACCAAATCAATGCTGTTTTATATATACTAATATATAGATAATAATCTAATAATCCACTAATAATTAATGGGGACTGTGTGGGGCGGGTGGCAGACTTCCACTTCCTGGGAGTCCACATTGAGGAGGGTCTAACCTGGAGCAGGAACACCTCTGAGCTGCTAAAAAAAGGCCCAGCAGAGACTGTATTTCCTGAGAGTACTCAGGAGGAACAACATCACACAGGCTGCTGGTGTCCTTCTACCGAGCCTCCATCGAGAGCATTTTGACATACTGCATGTGCGTGTGATACACCAGCTGCACAGTGGCTCAGAGGAAAGCGCTCCAGAGGGTCATCAACACAGCACAGAAGATCGTTGGCTGCCCTCTCCTCACACTGGAAGAACTACACAGTTCCCGCTGTCTCAAAAAAATCCAGAA
>JAODUH010000019.1:3543929-3557019 GCA_027564835.1 Typhlichthys subterraneus | reverse complement strand
CTTTACATTGCAGAAAAGTGTAATTTCTTCATTGTTGTCACATGAAAAGATATGCTCACATTTTTGCAAATATGTGAAGGGTGTACTCACTTTTGTGAGATACTGTATGTATCTACTGTATATTTAGCATCTAATGTTACAAAGCTCAGACACCTACTCAGGAGGCTTAATCAACTGGCTTGCCTTCATGGGAGAATGATAGCTCACATTGCAACACAAGGTCTCATTAAACCCATTGACGAGTCTCTGACTCTTACTCACAGGTCAAAAGTGATCTCAAAGAACGCTTTAAGCCATGAGAACTGCTTTACCTTTTGGTATATGTGGTGCCACGCACCTACACTAAGACACTAAAGTCAGTGGGTTTATCTGGATCTGCCCTGCGTTGCATTTAAACAAGCCATCATCTGGTTCTGGAGTCAGAGGTTTGGGAGCAAACTGCAGCAGTATAGCAAGCGGGAGTCAAACGCTGGTTGGCGCGCTGCCTGATGAGACAACATGGCGCACCTGAACCATATTAATCTAATTCATGGCCTGGTAATAAAACAAACAGCTAGCTATATGGCTGCCATTAAGTCATTTTCATTCTTTTACATGGGTTGCTTTCACTGTTTTGTTATAGTTCTACTATAGGTTAATGTGTATATAACAATAGATGCAACATGTAATTTACTGGAAACATTACATTTGTTTTGTGGATATCCCTGTTGTTCTGCTATTGTGTGCACATTTTCGTTTGACTGAATTGTATATAGCCTACATGCAGTTTCATCCATTATTTTTTAATAGAGACTAACTGAGGATAGAATAAGAGAATAACTGTGACATCTGCAATTGGTGTTGTAGGACACAGTTTTATCTGCACCGACATGCTAACTGCCCTAAAAGCCCCTGGTATCTACGCTGGCTATTTAAATGCTCAAACGCTAGCACACATCCCCCCATGTTAAATCAATTACCATTAATTAGTTAATATCTGCCAGACAGTAGATAGCAGGGCATTTTAGTCTGTCTATTATAAGCCATTTCATTTTAGTGTTAAAGTTTCATTTGGTTCTTCCACTTTTTGTGAAAACATTCAACCATTTACATTTAAAGTTACTTATATTGAATGACACAAACAATTGAGCTATGTATATAGGTTATAACAATGTACTCTGATTATTCATAGTCTACTATAGATTAATACACAGTGATATGATATTCTAAAAGTACTAAATATTCAAAATATTATGAATGTGGTGTATTTAAACAAAATGTCTTAATTTCAAAATAAAAATTTTAGATTGAATTTCATTGCCTAAATGTATTTACCCCTATCTAATTATGACTTGTCTTGCCAATCATGCTGCTAAGAAATAAAAATACACTAGTATATACAATGTAAATACAATACTATCATAATCATAATAATGACAATAGTGTTATACTGTAGCTATCTTTATACATTTACTTCTTGTTGCAGAGTATGCTGTGTATATTACACATTGTCTTAATAAGTGAAGACCCTTTTAGCCCTGCAAGCAAACACTAATTTTTTCCACTGTTGTTGCCAAGTTATTGTGCTGCCACAGCTTTATCCTATACTACACTACACTCGTGCAACACTAAATGCACCCCCATTTTGTTGAGTACACAGGCCCATGTCTTATCTAGAATACAAGCAGGTGAGATACTGTGGAATACAGGCTTTGGCCAAATGCAACATGATAAATGTTTGTGTGGGTTAAAAATTATTCTGTTTGCAATGCTGTGCTAGCCTATGACCTCTTTCTATGGACAATTTCTGCCAAACATTTGGGAGGCAGCTGGGAATAGAACATTAAAAAATGATGCGGAAAGCTGCTGCCGGCCTTCGAAGAATTCCATCTCAGTCCCATGACTCAGTGAGGAATCATTTCTGCCCGACCTCTCCTCACCCGATCCCGTCTGTGTATGGGCTAGACTGAATCACAGCTCAGATGATGAGCTCAATACAGTTGATTTTAGTCTGCTACATGACTAAATAAATAGTGAGGCATTCATAATCAGATGGAGTCCTTAACTGCAGGTAAAGACAACAACCCTAGTTAATAAAAAATATTTTAAATGAATAGTGTTTCTCTAGCTATAATCTACAATGGCTGCCCTGTATAAGATCACCCCAGAAGGCATAAATGATAATCCAAATATAATTAAAGATTATTTTTTCCAAATATAATGTAAGATTATTTCCCCCCCCCATATTGTGTACTGTAGGCATTACCAAGTCCTACCATATTTTAAAATTACATATTTAAGACAATGAGAAATATGGGACTCATTTCCAGTGCTTTTTGTCTTTTTAGTCTAACTTGTTAAATTTTTCATTAAAAAAGGTAGACTACCCAGAGGAATATGGTACATTATTTATATACAGTAGCAAATATCTGAAGAAACAGTTCTGAAGTATGTAGACAAAATGTTTACAGACACCAATTTGATCAATACTATACCTACTCCCATATTCTTCAAGGTGTGTGTGTGCATAATAGACTAAAAATAATTGATCTTACAACTGTGTTTATCATACTTTACAATGGTTAAAATCATACGTTTAAGATAACCTAATTTAGAAATCCACTTTGAAATAAGTTTTCATGTTGTTTTAAAATGGGTTTATTATTGAATATTGAAAATACAATTTAAGTCTACATGATGTTCTATGAAGCCACATACACAGGTGTAAAACTGTGAATTTGGTAAAAAAGTAGAGCTCTTAAAATGCTTTGTTACACTTTCAGTCATAGTCATATAGTCAGATATGAGTCAAGATAAGTGGACAAAATTACAAACCATTGTCCACATTAAGGGTTTACCTCAAGTTCAAGACTGATGGGAGGGGACACTCTGAATTCATGAAAACCCAAAGGGCCTATATAATCCTGTGAAACATTACAGCAGCAGTAATTTACAGAGCCTCTGCAGTTCGAGCATTAGAATGGCTCGAATTCATGTCTCATTGCTATCCAACGCAAACTGAGGCAACACCAACTCAGTGATTACATCACTGCCGTTAGCAGAGCCAAGGATGTGCAAAATCAATGCTCCTGATGCAAATGCACAGGAGGAATCTTTAAAAAGGTAATAATGCTGAGCTTAGAGCACTGCAACTCTGACCCATATTGTAATGTTATGTAAATCCAACTATATGACAGCTTCATTTAAAGTGGAGTGCGAGTGCACAAGATATGCATGAGAGTGGACATTCCCCCCCCCTGCTTATCGCGCTTCCCGCAGGTAATTCCGCAGGTAATTCTGTGTATTATAACAAGCCATTCAAAAATGGCAAGGCATTCCCCTCAGAGCATTTGCCCTATAGAATTAATAAAAAAATTGGAAGGTACATGTTAGCTGGAGGCTCATCAGTCATCAATTTGTTTGTAAACATCATAGTTTTGTGCAGGGAAGCAAGTCTCCAGGCCTTCTCCCTCTCTCCCTTTCAGATACACTTAGCTCCAGTAAAAGTACTAGGACATATTCACATAACTGGCAGGTTTACAAGCGGAGAGAAGATTAGAAATGTGTTCTTGCTTGGCCTCAGCATGCCATTGCATGCCAGATGTCAGAAGCAGAAGAGCAATAAAGATACTTCAATAATAAATGGATTGCATTTACTTTATAGGGTCACGTCTCAATTTCTTAATTAGCTCGAGACCATTTGGCTGAGAACGTTGTTTTGGTTTACATGACCCTCCCCAACATGAGTGCCTGACACTCACAGATTCCAACGGCTTGCAACACTTTGTTTCAAACAAACAGTGAGCTGAGGTCAAATAAATAATGGTGTAATGAACCAGCAACTGGGAGAGGCCTCATTTGCCTCATAATTGAAATGATATAGGCTACATATGTAAACTTTTAGGTTTTATCCATGGGGGGCAGTCTATCCAATCTATAGGTATTTTGGTTTGCGTTTTATACACTGGAGAGGGATTGAAATACTCAGTGACTTATAGCTGAGATGCAGGTTGCAAGTAAAGATGGCAAATGAAAAGGATTAAATCAAGCGGGTTTTAGAAGGCCACAGTAAAAAGGTCTTTGAGGCGGCCTTTAAATTATTCGAACAATTCCATCAAGCTGATTTCAAGCACGAAGCGCAATTCATAGCCGAGTGCATTTAGCATTTGTGACCGCGGCCATAAAACCCCCCCCCCACAAACACAAAAAGTAAACCTGCACAGTAATTACAATAGATTGTTGCCCCAGATGTGCAAATATACTATTTCCAAGTGCTTCTTCTTCTATTAACCAGGTGATTTGTATGATCTAACGAGCATTGTGAGAGTCACCTCATGAGACCAGAGGAAACGAATTTGAGCTGTGGAAGCACACGGGCAGTTTGCTTGGCACTGAAGAGCTTTAAAAAATCTCCTGAAGAGATTCAACAAGCCTCCGGGTTAAAGTTCTGTAGGAGAATCACCTTCATCTGCAGGTAGCCTGCTTAGGTCGTCGTGTGAGAGAGGGTGCCGGGATAAGACAGCTCATTACCTGGGCAAACTGCCAAGGGGCAGTGTTAACAGGAGGGAGATGCGCTTGTGATGCGAGGGCGTGGGGGTATACAGGTCAGGACTGGCACTGGAGTGATGGAGTGCTTTTCACATCTCCATCGCCAAATCAGCACCATTGCAAATAATGAAAAACAGGCAAGGCCATTGCAACACTTTTATTGATTAAAAAAAAGGGGGAAACTGACAGTTGACTAGATGGCCCTAAGATCAAGAACAGGTTATGCGTTTCTCATTACAGCTCTGAAGCCTGCATCTGCTGTCTATCCTGATAAACAAAGCACTGACATAGACGTTTTGAATTTTGACATACATGTATGTTAAAATACATAAAGAGCATTGACACATTTGTTACCCAAAGGCACTTCAATACAAAAGGAAGACAAAGTAAACAATCTGTAAAGTAAAGAAAAAAAAAGAACTCTGGGAGGTGTGCATGAATACAAACCGTTTGAGATTTAAAAGTTGCAAAGACAACAGCCAAAAGCAGATATTTAACAGTTCAGGGCTGTTTAAGTCCATGCTTAAAAGTGATGAACCGTATACTGTATAATATAGCTATTGATACCATCAAAGCCTTTCATCATTCATACATTGTACAAAGAAACAAACTAAATGCATTCAGACCCAAGGTATAAAATAGGCATTAAGAACTGCATACATGCATGTGTGAATGCAACATAATATCTGTTAAAAAGATCTATAGTATAGCTGCTAAGTAATGTTAAAAAGAAAATTGCATTTCTGCTGCTGACCCAATTAAGCTAAATACCATTGTGTGTTGGCTATGGACTATCTAAGGATGACAGCACCTTCAATAATGCTGGCATGGTGTTACAGTGGCATGCTTTATAATCATACAGAGCAAAAGCACTGGAGAAAGACTTGTGAATAATGGAATAATTCTGACTTCAATACTCTTCGGAGAACACTGGCCTTGAAAAAAAGATTTGAATTGGAATGTTATATTATTTATTCCTGTTGAAATGGTTCAAATGATATTTGACCTCTTTGCCCACTTCTAGGTGGTTCAGGCTGTACTGTAAGGGTTTCCTCGTCCATTCTGCTGTAAAATAAGATGTGCGGAAAAAGCTTGCAAGGTATATTAAATGCTGCTCAATATCCCTAAACAGGCATGCCTGTGCCTTCTTTAGTTCGGTACCATAGTAACCAAATAACAATATGTTCAACCATCAGCTTGTGGCTGAGACTTCAGTTACATAGACAACAGAGCCTATATCTGTTATGGATATAATGAGGTACAAATTGTATTCCTATTATATTTTTGGAAGGAAAAAGGCTGGGGGAAAATATCAGGAATGTTTTGACATTTTCTTTGGTTATTATTATTTCATTATATATATTACCGTGCATTAAAATCAACCTAATAACAAAAGCTATGTGAATTATATATAGTGTACAAAATTGAAATAGAAGTTATGATTGATGATTTTGTTTAGGATATGGCAGTTTAAATGGACAGAACTATAATAATACATAATTGTTTCTTGAAATAACTAAATCCTAAAATCAGTAATACTGTGGATGATCTAAATCCCTTATTTCCCCCCATGATGCCTTAATCTAAACACATTACATATAAAACCGTGTCAATGCTTCAAAGCAATGCTAACAAACATACTGACATAGAAATTCACATATAAAGGCCAGTACCAACAGCATGCTACATCTTTTAACTAAAAGGTTGTAAGGACACTGTTTCAGCTCTGTGCAGTTTAAATATGTTCTGCATATGCATACAAACTCTGCATATATTAATAAAGTGTCAATGCAATTAATATTACAAAATTGCATAGCCATCTCAAATCCATCATCCACGAGATTGCTTACAGCACAATCAATTATCTAAATCTAGGCATATAAAACCGAAATATTGCTATGAAATACAGTTATATTAAGCCAATGGGTTTGCCTTAAAGAAATGTATCGTATGAATTTACCTGTTTAAAGACAGGAATAAAAACATTTCCTTTGTAATTTTAAAGAGCAATTACATACACATATTTGACAGTACGCACCTGTATGGAATGTCAAAATTACACTGCACAGCAAAAATATTATGCAGGGCAGGTTATTATACCTGCGGAAATGTCAAAAGGAATTTGCATTCAACAGCTACTTATTCATCATTTAGTCTTAAGTCTGAGAATTGATGCCTGTTGTTCTTACAGTCTCAAGGGATAAACATGCATTTTAGGATTATATTGTAAAAGGCACATTAAAACAAAATCTTTGGCGTTTCAAAGCTTTGAGACTAGAACTGCAGCTACAGTAGCTGCCTCTCAGACGTGCAACAAGAAGCTTCAGTGTGTGCTTCTGCTGGTTATACAATATTAGAATTGACTAAATCTGCTGCTTTGGAATGGAAATTGCATTGTATGAACCCATTTGAGTAACATTTTCTTAACATGGTTGTTATTCTGCTACATGCATTCCAATGCATCTGCTGTGATACTCAAGGCCACATGTCAAAGGGTACTGGATGTGCTGATTTCATCCCTGCAGCTGGTAAACAAGGACAAGGCGTTCGCCGGCGCGGCACGGCTCACATGCGCGGCGCGCCTCCTGCTCATCAGAACCTACCAACTTCCTGCTTAATACGAAATGCGGAAATACGGAACGGTTGCACAAGAGCGCGGCCGAAATATGTACACAAAAAAACATCTGGTCTGCTGCACTCGCAACACAAATGTCGGGTATGCATGTGCAGAAATACTACTTCCTGTTAGAATGGATTATAGACTTGAGGCGGAGGAGAGCAAGCTTTGTGTGCTTGTGAAAGAGGAGAGAGAGAGATAGAGAGTGAGAGAGAGAGAGAGAGAGAGCGCTGAGGTTCAGAGGTCAGTGGTAGCCTTTGCGGTTAGGGCTTGGATGCGGCTGCTGTTACAGTTTTTGCAGAGTACGTGGCCATCCAGAGGGTAGCAGCCCTGGTTGTCGCCCTCAGACAGCAGAGAGCCGCAGTCCTGCGAGACACACACAGTCTGTCAGGCTCCATAAACATAAACAGCGTCATTAGCCGCGCTGGCTGGGCCGGCGCCCCAAAAATGAGGCGTTCAATGGTTTAACAATGATATTTCAATGTCAAATTAAAAGGGAGCCTGCTCCAGCGAAGCCCAAAGGGTCAAACCTATTGTTTTACTCACGTGCCTGCTGATAAGTCTGCCTGGAAGGCCCAATAGTTATTATGGATGTATGTCAGCTGTGATTCTCACATAAATATGACTTCACACAATATTGTAACAGTGTGAAGATGTTTTGAACATTAATAGCTGTAAGATACTGTTTTATGATACTGTTGTGTACATATTGGCCTGACTGCTGACTGAACAAATAGGCATTGCTTTTACTTACAGAACTGTGAACACGCTGGCTTATACATTTGACTTGTTTTGAGCCATGCGCATAATGTTAGTTACCAATACCATATTTCTCACTCCCTTAACATTGGTCATGGTTACACAGCATTTGTAATAACAAAGTGGCACTTTGTCTGCAGGGGAGAGAGGAGGAAGGAAACACCTCCTCGAAGCCCTGTCATAATGAGACCCCCATGGACACACTGTCTTGTGTGCACCACTGCTGCTACATACATGCCACACACACACATACACACACACACGATACACACCTCACAGCGGTAACACTGCACGTGAAAGTCGCGGTCCAGGGCCACAATGCGTACAGTCTCCTCCTGGCCCGGTGCTGGCATGATCGGCCCCGAGCACACGCAGCAGCGCGGAGCAAACTTCCTGTTGGAACGGGCCAAAGAACACAGGGTGTCAGCCATGCGAGGTCATGCTCCGTCGAACCGCCATGACGTCAATTCTAAAGTGGCAAACCGTTTATAATTCCCAACAAATGTACTTTCGGCCACAGCACTTCTTCAAAACACTGGAAGAAGTGCTCTGGTAGGGTTCGACACAGCCCTCAAAGTGCTCTCTTTTGTTCTTTGTTTATCAACAGGTTTCTCCGCCTCTGAATCGGTTTGACCTGAAAACCCCTCAGAAAAACCAAGCTCTGTCTAACAATAGGGGCCAGGTTTACGAGAGAGGATATGAGAGACACACGCGGAGGTTTCACTTCCTCGTTAGATGACTGGAAGTGAGACAGGCTCTTCCTGTAATGAATAGACGTATGGCTGTGAATTAGGAAGCGAACGGGGTCTGTGGCTCGGGAAATACACAAGCAGCACTAGGGAAAACAGCTCAGGCCACACGCAATTGTTCCTCGACACAAAGGGCCACATTATGGAGAACACACAGTAAGACTAAACGGCAGCCCAAAGACTTACTCAAAACGTACAGATGCCGTTCTCCACCATATGGTGACTGAGTAATATATCCGTTTCCCCAAGACAGACACTTATGCAATTCTAGTGGGTAAAACAATTACTAAACTACTGATAATGCTTGCATTCAGTAAACTGACGCTGGTGAGACTTCACTACATTTAAGTGGTACAGCAAGGGGACATTCGTATTTTGTTTAATTGTTCGTGCATCGTTTATATTCGCAAATATTTTCTGCCAAAAAATAAAAGATTCATAGCTCAAAAACTATGAACACCTTTTAGCCGCAGAAATATACACATTGTGGGTGCATTGCAGAAACTCTATTGACAAAAATAAATAGATAAAATAGAAATCTGGATGTAAAACATGTGACAGATCCACTGCTGTAAAGGATAAACACTTAACACAAGTTGATGCAATAGGACAAACCCCTTGATATGAACCATCTCAATTTCAAGGGGGTCCTAGTATACATTACAAACCAGAGTATAAAAAAAACAACACAAGACAAATCAGGAAGATCCAAAGGAAACGAAACTAAAAGTAAGCAAAACAATCAACACAGCACAGGGCCTCGCTCTTCAGCAACTCTTACTTGTGGAAGTCCTCGATGCAGTGGATGTGGTTGGCGGCGTCTACGGTGAACGGGATGCCGTCCAGGCTGCGCTGGCACACCACGCAGGTGAAGCAGTGGGGGTGGTAGGCTTTCCCCGTAGCTCGCAGGATGCGCTCCATGATTGGCTTACTGCAGATGGTACAGGTCTCCAGGGTGTTCTGCGCGCACACACATTATTAATTTATTTGCATTGTTAATACCATTTATCTCTACCGGCGACTCCGCAACACTTGTGCGTTTTTGAGCACAAAAGGCTTTTAAATGGCATTCTTTATGCTCAAAAGTGCTCTAATGCGTCTTGCCCATGCACCAAATAAATCGTTGGAAAGGGCCTTTTAGCTAGGCTGTCCTCAAACGCCCCTGAAGCTGAAGGAATCTGATTAGCGGTTCCTCTAAACAGAAACACAGCCATTTTTCAGTTGGCCTCACTCGCACTCTATTCCCCCTGCATGCGAGAGTGTGAGCAGTAAATACTTCCACTTTGTGATGACTGCAGGTTTTCTCTAGCCAGGCGACTGGGCGCGCGGCCCACAGGGAGATGTGACTGCCGCCTGCTTCTGACTTATCTGTGGCATCCCTCTTCTTAATATCTACTGGGAGACGCCATTTGTTATTTCAATATTTCATAAATAACGATTGCCTCTCTAAACAGCAGCGCAATTACAGGCGGATGGATATATCATGTTAGAGCCGGCGGCTGGCTCCTGCTGCGGCTGTTCTGCTCAGGAATTTCCTGGATCTCCGTTTGCTTCATCTCGATCGTGCGCTCGACTGGGCAAGAAGGGGTGGGGGTTGGTTGGGGGGGGGGGGGGTGTTCGCCCGTGACTCCTCCCGCCCGCAGAAGCAAGCCGCCGCAATGTTTCCAAACAGAGCTCGGGGTGTGTGGCAAAACGGCGCTTTGTCATCCAACCGCTTCACCCTCCCTCCTTCACCCGCCGATTGACAACGGCTCAGCCGAGGTTAGCCTACACCGCCCCGGGCCTCCGTCGTCCGGAAGGCCGGGCGCGCTGTAGCGTAGCGCTAAGCCGCGATGACATTTGCACTCTTTGTGTTAACGAGACGCGCGCAACCACGCAACGCGAGGCTGGCTGCTACAGCAAGCGTGATGCTGCCGTCTGTGTTTTGAGTGCCAGGCCTCGTTGTTTACGACACTAGGAGACCATGTGTCGATGAGGGTGAGGTGTGAAAACAGCTGTTGCACACCTCTGGTTCAAAGTGGCTTTAAAAGGGGGGGGGGGTCATTGGAAGCACTCCTATTAGAAAAGCAATGTCGGCATAAAGTAAGCTCCTCTATCTATATTCTTCCACCTCAATGCCCCCTCCACCCAACACTGTAATAGAAATAAACATTATTCCCAGGGCAACGTTTGTGTGTAAACAATGTCCAACGTGCAATCTTCCTCGATTCTAGAAGTGGAGTAAAGCTTTTAATGAGCTCCCTGCACCGAGCCCTCGAGGTTCGCCATTCTAAAGAGAGAGAGACGATGTAGCCCTCATATCAACTCTTACTTATCTGTCTGCATTTCCACTTATTCTCATCCGCTCTTCATGTGGGAATACCTTGGCCTTGTTTAACTTAACTAGAGCATATGATTTTACAGCGAATACTTCCTCCAGGCCATTGTAATGAGTACAGAACTCAAAAGACAAAATTACCGTCTTATTTTTCTATCAGATGGTAACATTATAGAGCCCTGATTGCTTAACGAAACATTTATGGTTAAAGGTACAAGGAATTTAATTTTCAGTGATTAAGGCACTTAGTGGCGATGTAGTTACTTTATGTAATACATTACTGAATACATAACATCAAACGTGTCCAAGGCTTTGATTGGCGGCTGGCTACATCTTCCAGAGAAGTATGATCATTCTCCATAGTCCACTCTCTGTGCCCTCTCTGCAGGATATCTAGAGCCCTTATAACCTACCACTAGAGGGCTGTATATGTCTGTAGATGTCCGGGTTTCGCATAACTGATGTATTGAAGCACATGTAGTTGTTTTTTTCCATGGCCCATGCATCTCTCCCAAGTGCCCAGAAGGCTAAACAAATGTCTAGGCAAGATTTTTGGTTGCACGTCCTGCTGAACTGCGAGCGAGTGGAGTGCAGTGCGGGACAGTCAATTGTAACCCCCACCTCCTCCCCCTCCGCTTTTAGAAGACGTATCAATTTCCTACTCGGGGCTACGATTGTCTCCCGTCCCTGTGTTGCCTGATGCCCGCCCGGCTTCCCCGCCATTCACCGGCTGACTCCCACACACAGCTGTCTGTCTTGTCAGGGTGATGGCTGTGATGGCTCTCTCTCACAGACACACACACACACACACAGAGCGGGGCAGAGAGTTAAGAGGCCCCACGTGCACAGGACTTCACACGCTACACATGCTTGTCTAGTCTAGACACACAGACACACAGGCAACAGAAGGAAAGAACAGCACACAGCAGAAAACATAACCTGCTGCAAAAAAGGGTATCTTTTCGATTTTAAGACAGGATCATCTTCTTAGAACTAGTAATGCATGT
Organism: Typhlichthys subterraneus; assembly: GCA_027564835.1. Lineage (NCBI taxonomy): Eukaryota > Metazoa > Chordata > Actinopteri > Percopsiformes > Amblyopsidae > Typhlichthys > Typhlichthys subterraneus. The sequence continues at coordinate 3,545,043 of JAODUH010000019.1, read as the reverse complement.
GAAAATGGTTGAGTTTATTAGATTTCAACTAGTATATAATGTATGCAAAATGTATACTATTGAAAAAATATCAAATTAATAAAAGAAAGAAACAGATGAAACGTCACCGGAGTTCCATAAACACAGACATACAAGTATTTGTACTCGAACACATCTGTAGATAGAACGAAGTTAAATCTACAGTGGCATATATTGCCAGTGTAAAGTTCTTCATGGCTTCCGCTGTTTTCCTTTGGTATCAACATACGTTTTACACCGATCTGTGTTTATTTCACAGGGCCAAGCGGGCCTGACAGGAGGGTGGCTTGAGATCAGCGAGAATGCTCGCAATTTATGTGTTGGCACACTGTGCTCCGTATCGGCCAGGTTTTCAGATGACTTGATGCAGTTTATATCCAGGCTCTCACAGAATGTGCTGGTCTGAGCCTAGGCCGTGCGACATGCACTACATCAAGCTCAAGGAAGTTTAATCATATCCAACAAGTGCATATTCAAAAGAACAAAGCCCTGCTGGATTTAATATCTTTTGCAGGGCAATGATGAATAAGAGAGACCATGTCCAGAGCCATGGGAATTACGTGACTCTCCTACATACTAAATAAATTGGCTTAATATAATTAGCGTTTTGTTTTCCATTTAAAAGAACACAAACAAGAAGAATAAATGACAGAAGATTCATTCAGCCACTTTTATATATACATTGTATATACGATTTCTCTAGTTTGCCATCGTTAAATGCCAGTGACAATCTTCCAATTGTGTTGCCTGAAAGGGCTAGACTAATTTAGAAACATTTTTAACTTGTCTCTTAGCTAATGCTCCTCTTGGTATTCATGGTGTAACATCATGACATCAAATTTGACATAATTTCCACAGTTACCAATTGTCTTTGAACTATCTCCCTCTCTCACTCACACAGTATATAGCATGTATGGCATGTTTGAATAGTGCTACATCAACTACAACAGAATGTTCAGTTTGAAAAGAGAAAAGGTCCAAAATTACTTTTTTGGAATTTGGGTGATTTGGTACCATTAAGCAGGGACGGTTTGTTCATTAGGGCGATTGGGCGACGCACTGCCAAAGGGAGAAAGAGAGAGGAGGGAATTTTCCA
>JAODUH010000019.1:3479983-3524255 GCA_027564835.1 Typhlichthys subterraneus | reverse complement strand
TGCTGCAAATGGAGGATTCTTTGACGAAAGCAAAGTTTGAAGGACAAAATTATTATTTCAAATAAAAATCATTATTTTTAACCTCGTCAATGTCTTGACTATATTTTCTATTCATTTTGCAACTCATTTGAGGAAAGAATGAGTTTTCCTAGAAAACATGAAATTGCCTGGGTGACCCCAAACTTTTGAACGGTAGTGTACATACACATATACACACACATATACATACATACACATATACAGTACATACATACACACATATATATACATATATACATACACATATATACATATACATATACACATATACATACATATATATATATACACATATATATATATATATACATATACGCATATACACATATACATATACGCATATACACATATACATATATATATATATATATATATATATCACACACACACATATATACATATATATATATATAGTGTGTATATAATAATAAAAATTATTCAGATGGCAAAATTGTAGAGCCAGACCAAATGATTCATGCTGATCTGATGGGTTCAAACTATGTTTTGTACTTTTTCTTTCAAAGGCATTATGTATGATAACAGGAAAAAAGAAATGCAATACGGTTCACAATGCTTCACATCAATAATTCCGGGACGCTGCATCGGAAGTAAGCATTTTCAATTTTGAGACGCTACTTGAAAGACTTTCTGAATAATACAGCAATCGAAGCGCCATTGCATTTACCCCCATGGAGATGACCCCAAATACTAACTATCCAACTATTTCAGATGTGCATAAAGGAATCATGAAAGTGCCCACCGTTCCCCAGCGTCCCTATGCGCGGGTAACGGAACCAGTCTTAATATCGAAAACTTCAAATAGACCCTGTATAACCAATGCAATAGCGGGTGGGGGGGGTTACATTTAAACTTTACACACTTTCCTTCCTTTTATTCTTCCACCCTCAGAAGTGTCTTGTCTCTTCTACATGGAAAGTCAAAAAGGAGGACTGAAGAGAGGAATCTTTTTTAAAAGGAGCACATTCCCTGTGAGCTGGGAGACTTAGAATGGTTAGACAATTTAATTGGATAAAAGGAAAAGATTAAAGAGGCCCTGACTCCGCTCCATAAATAATTGATTTCTAATGTATTTGTAGTGGCAGTGAGACGCTGTTGTTTGGCAATGGGGGCTGTTGAGTGGCAGAACGCTTCAGATTTTCCCTCCGTCTTCGTCGCCTTTGTTTTTTCCCGCCGTGATATTGAGGCGCCATGAAAGGCAGAGAGGGAGCACACTTGCGGCTCAATTTGATCTTACATCGTTGAAAATCAAAGATCGTGCATGTAAAGAAGGATTGCAAGGAACTTTTGAGAGAGAGACCAAACTTTTCACACTGCGTTACTAAAGAATATGATTCTGCTGGTGCAACCCTTGCAAACCCCAAAGGCAACAATTGCAGCTCGTATCCAAAACTAATAAAAGAACCACAAAATCCAGTTTGGGGACTTTAACTGAAGTTTTCTGTCTGGGTTAAAATATCCGATAGATAATATGGGAGAAACACAAAAAGGCATAATAACTACGCAAACAATGAAAAGAGGTTGAAAAGGACAACAAGCAGAAACATAAAGCTCCAGCTCCAGCAAATTATGTTGTTTCATGTTCATTGCTAAGCATTATTAGCATTATTAGCATATACCAGTAAGGGCTTTTCATTCCCTAATGAACAACACATCCAAAACATGTGACACACTTTCAAAAGGCGACCAAATAAAAACGTAAATTCTGTACTTGTTTACACTTATGCATGGATGCAAACAAAAAAAAAAAAACGGACAGTTTCAGAGCAAAAAAAAAGTCTGCTTGCATTAGACCTGCCAGCTATTGAACTGCTAGAAGCCACAATTTGTACACTACTTCATGTATTCTCCCCTCCGGGCTAATCGACTTATAGCTGCTCAAGATTGCCATCCGCGCAGTTTGACAACGCTTGGCCCTTCGGATGCCTCAGGATGACAGGGGAAATTGCCGCCACGGCATGTGTTTCAATCTCCCAATGCCTCTCCCCCCCCCCCCCCATCCGCTTCCCATGCCTCCCTTAATCTCACTCCCAATGTCAGCAAATAGCGATGCGGAGGATTGTTGTGGAGCGTGCGCCGAAATGCAGTGCCCCGTGCCACATGGCGTTACGGCTGAGTTCGTCAGGGCTCGTGTTGGCATGTCCGCTCGATCCCGGGGCCAAGCACTCGCTCACAAATTAAATGTAGCAACCGCCATGCCCTGGAGCCTCAGCTGGGCTCGCCGCGCAGCTGATGATCTCGTAAGCCTCAGTGGAGCTGTCTCAACAAGGCAGGACAGCATGAACCCAGCCTGGCGGGGGGTAGAGGGGGTCACCTGACGTGAACCGCTGCCACGGAGCAGCAAGCTGCCATCGCCAGGGAGAGAGAGACTGGCACGCTGCTCTCGGCTGAGAAGACTAGAAAGCAAAACCGCAAGGTCAGCCAGAGTGCCGGGAGAAAACAATCACAAAGATAAACTACACAGGCCTCGGTACTCTGTTTTGACAAACTGCTTCATCTTGTGGGAAACGCTAGGAAAGTACTGCATTCAACATTGATACCCACGACCTGTGCCAACAGTAATGACGACTACATAAAATTAAATAAGAACTGAGCGCTCAGCCATATACCAATATCTAACAAAGGTAGGTGTTCTACTGTTAAGAAGCTAATATAATGTGAAGAAATCTGGAGATTTTACGCAATTATTGTAATTAAAAATTCTCGTATATAAAATAATAAGATAGTGATTAGTCATGAATTATAAAGACTGTATTATATAAAGCATCTAGTATGTTACAGCTATTTAAGATAAGATAACAAAGTATGCCTTATTGCCCAGTTTTGTGGACATTTGCGTGGTCTGCAAACACTTATTAAAGCTACATAAAGCTTATGTAAGATCCACACCTACTGAGAGAATAAGATAAAAATAATTACTAATGAGAAACTAACACATATGATGACACGTATAGTTAAGCCTCCATGACAAGACACTGCAAACAGAAGCCAGTAAGAAATATATACAATTTCCAGTGATGGAAGATATAGGTTGCCTGGTTGGGTCATGAAATGCAACTGCACTCTGTCAAATTCTTTCAGCACATCATTTCTGTCATATTTAAATGTCGATGTTTAAATCTCTTGCTGTGTCAAAGGTGGCAAAGTAGAAAACAGACCATTTTTAGTATATTTCCCACCAGTGCACCGTTTGACTGAGGCTTGGGAAGAACAATTATAGTACAGAAGGCTAATTTAAATTTAAAGTTAATATTTGATCATAAAACATACATGATCTTAAATCCATTGTGAGTCAATGCAGTAGAGCATATATTGTTATACTGCCAAGGTGTTTAAATTAGCTAAATTGAATTTAAATCTAGTTCTGGCCTTGAAGTTAGGAGGCTGTGTGGAATGGGAGTCTCTCAAAGCAAATATTTTTAAATATTCTAACAAACATCCACTTGTTATGACATATAGTCACATCTAAAAGCAAACTCCTAAAAGGTTGCTGGGGGCAACATGACTAATATGCAAATGCACTCAACCAGATTATCTAGGACAATGCACAAAGCTGTCTTAACCAAAAATCTGATTAATACATTAGGTTGTGCGGCTTCATTGTCTTTATAGAAAAACAAGTCTCCAAGTCTACACAAGTCCACACTGCGTGAAGCACAACTTCTGCTGACCCAATTACCTTGCCTGACACGCTCCGACTGCTGTGGCCTTCGGCTGGAGCTCGTGTACGCTGAAGGAGCCACCGCAGCCATTTGTAACTCTTCCAAGATTCCAAGATTTCTCATGAACATTTCATGCAAGGTGTCTTATAAATTATGAGGGCTCTTCAGGCTGACAACATAAGGGGAAAAATGGCAAAGCCCCTCTATTTTCTTCCCTGACTCTTATCTGGAAACAAAGGGCAAAAAAGAGGACATACTATAGGTTCCTGACAGCTCAGGGTTCACAGCATATACAACGTTTGTGAATCCCTTGGCTAATTTACACTGACTATCTTTTTCAGTCATCAGATAATAACATTAGAAACACATTCTTGCCACTGTTCAAAAATGTCTCCGGAAAATCATTCCGTATAAATATTTATTGGATATTACATTTTTCACACCCTTATTTCTACATGGCATAAATGTGAAATTGAGATGGCATGAAGGAATTCTCAACTACTCGTTTTAGTATTAAAGAGGGAAAATGGGGGGGTGGGGGGTATCCTCTAAGGCTGAATGTACTACATACATAAGTATCACCATCACCAAGTGTAAATAATGCAAAACATCTCGTCCTGTCAATAATTCATCTTTATGTCCTGGTTTTAGTTGACAGAGATGTAGTGACGACAAAATAGTTCCTCTGAAGAACAGCATCTGCTCGACAAGCTGAGTAGCTGTGTCTTATTAGATTTCCACAAACACAGCACACCTACGCGCCAACCTAAGTGGATTAAATATGACGGATGATGACATTTGGAGAAAAGGTCCTTTCAGATAGCTCAAATCTAATCTGGAACTCTAAATCGGGACTAATCAGTTGCTTTTCAAAGACGCTTCAATCAGAGGAAAATTTCTGCCGGATACAAACAGGGGCTTCTATCAAGAATAATCTCTCTTTTATGGTGTATAGTTTTCAGGTTTTCACATTTTGAAAAGCATTTTTCTTGTGTGTTTTTCCACCAAAGAAAGTTTGATTCAAGACTTTCACTATGGTTAAACCATAATGAAACGTGTTGGGAGCGGGGATCTGGGGTGTGAATGAGTGTAATACATACCTTTCACCCTGACATCATAGAGCCATTACATGATAATGTTAATTCAATTAAATTAACCCCCTCTGGACCAATGGAACAGCAGTTTCAGATTAGAGGCTCGTGAAAGATATTAGCGACACCAATAAACGTTGTTATAGGAAGACAAAGATCCAGTCCAGCAGCCAGAGATCGCAGCCCCACTTTGATTCATCCAGTTAATTACTAGCCTTAGGGTTCGGCCAAACACTGGCCCTCTTCCCCCCCTCTCGCACCCCACAAAAAAGAAGGGGCGAATAAGCTGTCTGTTTCATTGTAATTACAAAACTCGCAGTTGGGGACTGGCTCCTCCAGAGCCCCTGGTTAAACACTTGGGAAAGTTGTGAGATGGAAAAAAGTTGCACCGATAGTGCGAAGGGTATTTCTACATTATTCAGTGGTGAGACGACGGGGCAGCTCAGAAGCATGTGTCTGTACTTGAAATCTCTCTCCGATAATGAGTCCCCCGGTCACCTTAGACCTCTTATGCTCTCCCACATCCCCCTCCCATCGCTCTCTTAATTCAGCTGCTGCCCTGTTTTACCATGTGATGATATGATGGTGCCAAAGATTCCTTACTGTACATTGACTGCCACACCCATGTTAATAGTTGCCAAGCAGAAATAAATAAGTTAATAGACCTCGTCAGACGGGAGTGCCGATGCCATTATGATGCCGATGCCCATATAAGGCGTTTTCGATATCTCCTCCCCTCCGCCTACTCCAATCTCTCTTAAGAATGAGTCAGCGGATCCAGATGTCTATAGCACACCCATCAGAGACCACACTCACTTGACCTGGAGTATGCACAGGGACTAGAGTGCTGCATTCCATTCAAAGTTGACAAGTCGGGTAGTTGCAGCTTTTGAGTTACACTAAAGCCCCGGACACATTGCAAGCGATCCGCCTGTTGCCCATCGCCTTGTTGCTGAAAGTTGGTCGCTTGTTCACATTCCAGGCTCTGATTGCCTAGCTATCCCTCTCGTATCTTTCCCAATCAAAATGTTTCAGTCAATCTATCAATCAACGGTACCCTTAGCTCCCGTTGGTAGTTGCCTCAATCGCGTTGCCTGGAGTTGAGATTAGTTTAACTCGGTACCCGCCCACTTCGCGTCGCCGACCGTTACTTCGCCTGTCGTCGCTTCAAGTCACTGAATCTTATTGACTTTCAATTGTCTCTCGTCGCATAGTCGCTTGCAGACCGGGGCTTTAGTCTTCCATTGCATCAGTTCACAAAGGCACGGTTGCTCACAGCAAAGGTGTGTTTATTTTGTTTATTTAAAAAGACATCTAGCTAGCTACAGGCTAGCCATCAGACAACTCTGTCTATCCAACAAATAGTTGTGAAATAATTGGAACAGGTTGTTGCCACAACCATATTATCACAACACAGTTCTTGAAATTGATACTAGACATGAGTTTAAGGTTAAATCATGTATGTACAAAACTTTTCACCATTTGTACAGATCATGTTGCTGAGAGATCGTGATCATTCATCTGCTTCCACCAAACAGAATAATGATCTTAAATTTAACAATAATTTTATGACTGAAGGTGCAGACCTTGTGGGGGAAAGTGTTCAGAACAGTGCAAGACTGGGAGCTCTGGATAAGGAGGGGTAGATATGCAGTTCAGCCAATCAGCACAAAGATAAAAGGAGAGGCATGTGCTCTAAGAGTTTCAAATAAAATAAAAACTTTACAACACTGGTTTCCGCAAGGCTCATTCAGGACACACATTGAGGATAATAACTTTGTGGCTGAAGATGCAGTATACTGCAAATAAACCGCACTTGGATGAAAAACTGTCTACTCTTTCTGTTTTGAGCTACTGAAGCTCTTTGTCTGCCATTCCCAGCCCACCCTGAGTGAGTAATAGAGGATAATTTGACCAAACATTTAGAGTACTAAAGAACAGCCTCATGCTGGTATATATTCTGGCTGTGTGTGACACTACAGTCAGTAGGTCTGAGAGAGATAATGGTTAACAAGGTTCTATTTCAATATTACAGGTTATTTGTTTTTTAAAAGCGTATCCAACATTTGTGACATTAAAACTGTTTAATAGAGTCACTATGTCACGGTTCTAATCAAGGCTGTGTGATAGTAAAGAGAGGGAATGAGTGAGAACTAACACTGCTCATGTAAACAGAGCAGGTACTTATGAGTGCGTGTGTGTGTCAGGGTATCAGAGTTGGATTACTAAGGACTAATTTTAGCTGCTTGAGGGTAAATTACACTAATGAATGCTGTCCTTTACTGTCACTACTACTGTCTACTACTTGTAGCTTTTATAAATGCCTTATTCCCCCCCATTAACAAGTTGCAATATTGTGCATTATATATATATATATATATATATATATATATATCTTACTAGTTTGACCATTTTAGCAATAGCATATTCTTCTGCACACGCAGATATATAGAAAGATAGACAGATACACATCAGTCAGGAGAAGGGTACAAAATATTTTCCAAAGCATTAGATAAACCATGGAACACAGTGAAGACAGTCATCATTAAGTGTAGAAAATATGGCACAACAGAGACATTACCAAGAACTGGACATTCCTCCAACATTGATGAAAAGACAAGGCAACTTGTCAGGGAGGCTTACACGAGGCCTACAGCAACATTAAAGGAACTGCAGGAATTTCTGTCATGTACTGGCTGTGTGCTACATGTGACAACAATGTCCCGTATTCATCATATGAATGGGTGGCAAGACGGAACCTTTTCTTTTAAAGAAAGACATCCTAGCCCGGTTGAAGTTTGCAAAAACAAACTCCAAGTCCCCCAAAAGCATGTTGGAAAATGTGTTATGGTACCACCAACTGAAATGGAATGCTTAGGTCAAAGGGGACTCAGTTTTGTTTTTAAAAGTCTGTCCAAAACAATTAGACAGACAGTTGGATATCAAAATAATACTATAAGTGGCATAGAAGGCCCAAAACCCAATCACATCATGCTTACCAAAGTATTCCTCAGAGGGAGGGTTGTCCATGTCAAACAACATCTTCTTGGTAAGACGTTCAAGCTCATCTTCAGGGCGGGCAGTGGAGTTAGGATTACTGGGAGCAGTGACCTGGAAAGCAGCAGACACAAATAGTTATTTGTAAAGCCTAGCAAATCACTGATTTAACCTAATGTATCTCTGGGACACCACTGAACTTAAGACAAAAGAAAATGAAGCAACTTTAATACCGAGTGAGTGAAACTAACCATTTTAAATCTTGATTTATGCTTCAGTGTTGTTAATGTCATGTGCGGGTGTATACTGATGTGCTCAGTATTTATAGTCGTGCGGCCTAGTTGCGTTAGACTTGTTTATTGAGCATGTGAAGCCCCGCTATATGAAAATTATGTCTGGTTATATCGAGTGTAAACGATTTGAAATAAGCATATAAAAAAATATGTATTTCCAGTGAGTCTCTTAGTTACACCAACATTGACCATGGACACTGTGCCAATATAAAACAGTAGTCTATTTATAGAATATAGCAGTTTGTATTGTCACAAACATCAGGGAAGTCCCTATTTGAGTTAATGAGCTGAAGTTGTACCATCGGTTAATGTTCAATGCATATAAAAACATTTCTTCCAGCGAATCTATTAGTTACACCAACAATGACCACGGGACACTGTGCCGATAGCAAATATTAGTCTATTTAGAAAAGTTTGGAATTTATTTTCCCGTACATCAGGGAAAGTCGAGTTGCTGAGTGTAGTCTCTGTTATGCATATAAAAACATTTATTTCCATTAAATCTTTTTTTAATTTGAATAAATGTGCACAATTTTAAAACAAACTTTTTTCCACTTTGTTATTATGGCGTAGTGCGTGTAGAATTTTGAGGGAATTTATATTTTAATCCATTTTGGAATAAGGCTGTAACATAACAAAATGTGAAAACTTTCTGGAAGCACTGTACATCAAATGATTTGCACATTTTATAGGTATTGTCAGGAAGACATTGACCGTTTGAAATAGTGATTTCTAATGTAAATAATTGTGTCCTTCAAACTTTGCTTTGCTTCTTCCCTAAACATATCAATAGTTTGGACCAGTGCTTTGGGTCATTACCTATTGTTCATATTGGCTTCAATCAAACACTGTCCACAGGGTATAGCACGCCATTGCAAAATGGAGTGATAGCCTTCCTTCTTCAATATCCATTTTACCCTGTACAAATCTCTCACTTCATCACCACCAAAGCACCCCCAGACCATCATATTGCCTACACCAGGCTTGAGAGATGGCATCAAGCACTCCTCTAGCATACTGCATTTTCATTTGGCCTGTTTCTCACAAATGTTCTTTATAATCCGAACACCTCAAATATAGATTTGTCTGTCCATTAGTGTGTCCAACACTTTCCCTTCGACTTCCTCTGTCCAGGGTCTGTTATTTTGCCCATCTTAATCTTAATATATTATTGGTGAATCTGAGATACAGCTACTTCTTTGCAACTGGTGGGCAGGATTAGAAGAAATTAGCTTCTTTTTCAAAAAAAGGACATTGAAGTGATATACCAATCAAGCACACGCAAAAAGTTGGAGTCGAAAATATAGCGTAAAAAAATGATGTACATTAAAAAAAAAAAGAACACACCTTCAACATAGAAACTGACTGAGTAAATCAGCATGTAAGATAGAGTCTTGGCCCAATGAAAACACTACCACATTCATTATTATGTCGTACATGTACTGCACACTGATCCTCCCTGCTGAGACATCTGACCCTGGATCTGTCTCCGTGGTGTGCAACCCAGGAGACTGAAGTAAACATCCTTCTGCAACTATGCAGAGAAAGCATTCATGCGACCCTGGCTCAACCCTCATTTATAAATAAATCATGATTAAACAGAAGGTTAAGGATGAGGCAAGCATTATAAACTTTATTTTGTAATTTGGCCACTAAGCAACATGCCATCATTCCAATAGATGCTTCCAGGTAATCCCCTGTCAGGGATCGAACCCATGACCTTTTGGGCCAGGAGTCAAACACCCATGTGTCTAGATGGGTCAGTAGCTCACATACATATGTCTAATCTGAAAGATGTGTGGATCCCTGTGCTCCTCATGCAGCCCCTGTCATCTGCCTGCTCTGTGGTGGGTTGCATCTGACATTTTCTGCCAATCATTCACATAGCCTCACAATCCATATTTTCCCAGACCACAGAACACTCCCAACACAGGAGTGTTTCCTTCACAGACACCCCCGGAGGCTGAAACTCATGTCAGACGTTTCCTGCACCAGTGCCCTATAGGTGTGGGACAGGTCTTAGGACTACGTTTGATTTGATTTTCAATATTCTAAAAAGAGATTTCAGCTGACCTTTTTAGGGGTCCCTAATTGTGACAACTGGGAGCCGGGTGAACATTAGCAATATTGGTGTCTGGTTAAAGTATTAATTTTTCCAGGGCTTACTGTATAACGCTAAAGGGATCAGGCTTGTCAATTGAAAATGGATTAGCAAGTGTACATAAATATACAGATATCATTATTTTGTGCAAACTAGAACCATATTTAAAAAATATATTGTTATAATTGACCGCTACATTTACATGTATGTAATACTACTATTAATACTAATAGTAATACTATTTCAGAATTAATAAAAACAGTGTTCAGTAACAATGGTTTAAATACTTTGCAAGTGCACATGCAGTATGGAGTTTAGTTAGTATCTGTACAAAACATTTAATGGTCCACTGATCTGGTTTGTTATTTGAAACTGTAGAAAATGCTGACGGGTGATAACCGTCCATGTACCTATTACGCCTTGGCCTTACAATGCATGGTCTGGTCATGGTCTGAGTTAAAGCATGGAGTATACCTGCCGCAGAATGCAATAGGGTGTTGGCTGAAGGCCCAAAGGCCCCATTAACTTTTTGGTATCGGAACCATTAAATTTACAAATCTCTGTTCTCTGTCATGCCAGCATGTTCTCTATAGAGCAGTGTGGATCAGGCTCGTAGAATCCCTGTCAGCTCTGAAGCCACAGAACTATAATGGATGGATCACACCAGATCAGATAGCGATGAAGTAACATGCAGAAATGCCTCAAACTGCCTTGCAACTGTTTTCTCAAATTGTTTTCCATAATCAATAATACATCTTCTAGAGAAAAATAATGTGCTACTTAAAACAACAAGGGAACAAATGAAAGGCTTCTTCTTATCTTAAATATATTCACCTGAATATACCCTTAAAAATATGCTCTCCTTGTCAACACGCTGCTCATTACATCGGTGTTGTTACTTTGAGACATTGAAGAGGACGATTTAACACCGTTAATCTCAGCTCCACATCAAAAACACATACAGTAGGAGAGGGAACAAAACGCTGCCATTACCAGAAACAGGCTTTTGGAGTTTAAGCTTCATTTATACCTCATCCACTCCCTGACACCCCGCAGCAGCTCACTGCCAAGGAGTTTAAAGCACCTTGTTAGGGAGTCTTTTGTGACAGCACAGAATAATTTCTCACATGAATAAGAGAGAGAAATTGCTTCCCTGCGTGCTTTATGATTGCCTCAGTTTCTCTTCAGCTTTTCAGGGGTAACAATGGTGCTGTATGGCAGCTATACAGCACGTGCTGCTGAAGACATGACTTTTCAGTAACACATAGCTAAATTCAGTAAATTGTTCTCCTACCCCATGGTGATGCTCACTGTCTCTTTTTATTAAAGTTAGCGACAGATATAGCAGGTTGACTGTGTTATTAACATTTTCGTGCTGTGCTATATGCAGAAGTTTAGACGTTGAGGAAAACCAGACAGAGACAGACAGACAGACAGACAGACAGCTACTGTAGTGCAAGTTTCATGATTCAACAACATTTAGAATTTTGAGGTTATGATTAGTCTTGATTTCCAATTATTTATGCAGCACTATATTTTAAACTATACATGCTTGGTAAATAAAGTTTTCAAACCAGCGTTAAAAATTCTATACGTCATCTCTATAGATATTGAACAACTATTTGTATTTTCCTTGTTTTCTTTATATCCCTACGGCGTATGCCAGATGTCTTGAAATTCAGACAAGAGTGCAATTTGAGGCCAAATGTTATCTGCTTCAGCATTGACTGAGCAGTGACCAGACATCAGAGATGCATGACTGCTACTGACTGTACAGTACTTGAATAAAGTTTTGCACACCGCCCACTGTGTTATTGGCATTCTGTCACAACTGTTTAGGGGGGAAGGATGTGGATGAGGATCAGCACAGGGTCTCACCTGATAGTCCTGACAAGAACAACCCTACATACAGCCTGGTCTCCTTTGCTTGAACAGCAGGGTAATGGGTAATGGGAAGAATCATTTGGGACATTTCTCACTGTATGTGGATACAGAAATATTGGCAGGAATTTAAGGGAAAAGATTGTGAAAGAGGAACACTGTAGTGTATGTTCTCGCCAAAAAAAGAAAAAAAAGAAAAGCAAAGCGAATTATACTGTGTAATTTAAGGATGATTTATTATTATTTTTTTTTTCATGATTGTGCCAGTCAAGATTTAAAGCTGTGGCATATACTACCAGCTATAAATCTGGTGTGATAAGGGGGAAAATACACATTGCATGTAAATATCTTACAATAACAGCTAATCTGTTTCCCTAAGCCTACACTTACCTATCAGATGGGCATTACTCTTGTTTCCCATCCCATACATGTAAAATCACACCTTAAACTGATTGTGGATTTTATAAATGGTTTAAATTTTCTGCATATTCAGCACAATCTGAACAAAGAGATTATCATTTACAGGCATATTTATCCACAGATTAAATGCTGGACTTTGAAATACAAATGCTCTTTGGTGTCAATGGAGCAGCAGCTTTAGCACAGGCTTTTAGAAGACAGGCTTTTAGAAGATGGCTTTACTCAGCTCACACTCACATCCCTGTTTTATGTCTCTGCATTTCACAATGGTATTATTGTATATCTGAGGGGAAAAAAGTTTGAACACTTTGGAATTACCTAGATTATTGAATGTATCTTCATAAAATAATAGACTTTCATGGTTTTCTCAACTATGTTGAAACATTCATTAAAAAAACAGGAAGCAATGCCTCCTTTTTATTTTTATAAACTGGTTGCAGCAATAACCATCACGTTGTTTCATGAAGTTGGAAATGTAACAGTGGTTAAGAAGAATGTTTGATCATTCCTCCTTAAAACAGACAGATCATTTCAAAATTATACTATGTGACCTTTCAATGTAAGGTCTCATAGGGTTGAGGTCTGATTTCCTCCATTTCGGGTCATTGTTCTGTTGCATCACCACTGACGCCACAAACCAGGATGCTCCCTACACCATGTCCTGCAGGACCTGTGGGATTTGTCTAACTGAGGATTGCTGGACACCAAGGCTACAAGCAATGCTTATTGTAGCCATTGGCTGATGTTATTGCTGTGAAAGAACCTACACAAACACATTTCAGCCTGGACTGCAAATATTTAAACAATGCGTTCAAAAAGAAGCACATTTTTTGTGTTATCGTTTGCCTGTCCATTATTGCAACAACCAGAACACATGTATCAAGTTACTGTATCATCCACTAGATTTGAATATTATTAATAATACAAAAATCACAATTTATGGAAATAAACCATAATATCTGTGTGGATTAATGTAGGACTGAAACATATATAGGATCAGGTTGTCAAAAATGTCTAAAAACACTTAACTGATGATAGCAGCTGAGGACACATGAAAAATGAATGGCAGTGCTGGCTGACTGTGGCCACGGGCTCCGTCAATTGTCAAACTTTCCATACTAATCTTGAAATGTGTTTGTTTACAAATCAATATATGGCTTTAAATAATATGTTACATTGCATCAATAATACTTGTTCGTGCAAGGCGTTTTCTGTTTTTTACACAACTGAATACAAAAGGTACTAAAGTTTGTAAAGTGGTGTCAGAATGTTCAAGTAATCTTGTGGAACCATTTAGATTCGAAGTCATCTGCGATGCACGACACTTGTGAAGTAACAATCTCAGCTGTGAAAATGAAGGTAAAGGCCACCTTCTGAGGAAACACAGAACAAAGTATACATTTTCTCTAAACAAAATAGGTCACGCTGGCACTGCTTGAGCTGCAATTATATGCGAAGGGGGAAAAACAGCTGTACTGTATACACAGCAATGGGTGATAATTAAAAATTGTGCAATTCAATAATTGACGTTTTCCGCACCCATCAGAATCTTCAGTGCAAATTGAATCCATATGAAAAGGGGGGCATTTCAGTCTACTCTGAGAAAGATAATGTATGTAGAAGGGCTTTTCGATGTTTATAAGATTGTGCGCCTGTAAAAACTAGGTCATCTGTTCAGAACTGACATCCCCCCTGAAAATCTGAGAGTGCAGAGAGGGGTGCCACAAGCAATCTACGTGGGGAAAAAAAACAAAAGACAAAAAAAATAATAATATTCCCTCACAAATTACTACACAAATTGTCAGTACAGGGATAAAACTTGGTTGGTTTTTCTGTATACTATTACATTCACACAAAAGGCTACAAGCACCTTATTAGAGAGGATGCAGGTTTTACTGGTTTGGGTGCAATATGAAAATTATCTTTGTCTGTTTCCTCATGTGGGCACATAGGCCTATGTTTAAACACACGTGGTAAAGCATAATTAGACTCACACAGGTTGTGTCTTCAAAATCATTGCAGTGGCATTCTGCACTTCCCTTTAGTAATACATGGTGTTGCCGGCCTTCTGTGTAATTTAGTCCGCAACCTAAACCCATGATGCATGCCTCTGTTTTCCATCTAAGCATCTACATGCAAACAGTGGTTTAATCTAAACTACGGCCTAAAGTCAAGCTATCTCCTGAACGAAGACAAGTTATAGACTCAGAGTTTACTCCACAGAGACTCTTCCTCCGTGATGGTTTAGTACACTTTGAGCCAGACAGTGGAGTTTTCCATGTAAAACAGAATGTAGTACAGAGCTTATGAATGATTTTAGTTTCACCAGTAATACACAAAAAAAGTTAATTTTGTGCTCGACAAGAAGGAGCTGTGACATATTGCTAGACATGCCCATAAATGACCGCTGTTATGCAAAATGTAGGTTACAGTACCACTTAGTTACTACTGCCACTTAGTTACTACAATAATAATAATAATAATAATATTAATAATAATATGTATTTATAAAGCCCTTTATATTCAAAATGAATCTCAAAGTGCTACAATTAAAGGAAGAAAAAGTGATTTGTCACAGATTTGTCAGTTATTACAAACAGCAGCACTGTGGCTTGGAGAGCTGCTATGGGGCCAAGGGAAGTTTTCAAAGAAAGTAAAATATAATATATTAACAGCCCAATTATAACTTTGCAAACACAAACACTAGTATAAGTCCTCTTCTTGCTTTGTCAAAAGACATTAGGATATGATGTGTACAAGGCCAGTGTTAAAATGTTGGTTGTCCTAATGATTTTGATGATGATGGTGTTGACAATGCAATGTAATAAAAGCATTTTGAAAGAAGGAATGCCTACTGTCATATAGTTGAGGCAATGCTAAATATGTTAGTGATGATTTCAGTCATTCTTCTGACAGAGGTTAGATATAGACAGTGAATACTGTAGTTTCAGCTAATTGGCATTACGAAAAAGTTCAGTTAATGGCAATAACAACATTATTTGGCACAGGCTACATAACGTCAGTCTCTAGCCTAATATCTTGTTAATCTTAAAGCTTATTCCTCTGAGGAACACAAACTCCTCAACTTCAATCAGAATCTGCTTACACCCTTTGTGCCTGGAGTACAACTAAGCAATGTCAAAAGTAAAATGTTTTGACCTACATTTCAATATCTATCCAGTTTGATGAATGCAAACTTGTATATAAAAATAAAAAAAACACTGTAAAACTACAGTTTAGATTAGTATGCTCTTGGTATTGTTTATATCAGTACTACTGTGTTTACTCTTTAAAGAAGAGTAAAATATTAGTCTTATTAATGTAATACTAGTTATGACAAAATGTGAATTTATCTGGGGTTGTTAAAATAATCTAATTGCAGTAGATATCAACATGACAAATCACTACAGCATTAAAGGCATAGCCCTGCCTTCTATACAGGTGCTCATCAAGTCTTCATCTAAAGCTGAGGTCTTCAAGAGGGGGTCCGGGACCCCTAGGGGATCCTCAGAGGTACTGCAGGGGCCCTAGGGGATCCTCAGAAGTACTGCAGGGGGTCCTCCAAATTACTTGATCCCAAACATTTTCTTCCAAAAATTATGTAAATGTCAAAATATACATTAATATTAATACAACCTACGCTATAAATATATGCATGTCAATAATCATTTTAATGGCTTAGCTAGTGGCCTTTTTTATACATGGCTCTATAGGCAGCCTTACACATTATTGTTGTACCGGCAACTCAATATTTTATAACGTGTGATAGAAGTGCCGTGTTTCTATCAGCCCTAGGGGCCCTTGAATATGTCCTTAAAATGTTGAAGACCTCTGATCTAAGTAGTATATAATCAATTATTTAATGTCAGCTGTTCTACATTGAATATGATGAAACTGATGAATACTATTACATAATTATATCAACAGTGGAATAACCCTTCAGGTTTTTGAAAAAAGGTTCCCTCCTAACAACCAAAATAATTCTCTGGATTCTTGGTAGGTTCAAAATCTGCTACAGTAGTTGCTGATAATTAGATATACATTTTTGAAAATTAATGGTTTTATAGTTGACCTTTATAAAAGAAAAATACATTTGGATTGTAAAAAATTGGATTGCAAAATAATTTACTCTTAAAGGAGTCAGTAGAGTGCAACACAAACATTCAGAAGAATTGGAGTAAAATGATTAGGTTAAGGTAATATTACCTAAAGTATAATGTTACGTGTTTTATATCAAGTCATGTCACATGTTTCTAGTCTATGAGACCTGAGCCCGCACTATTAGTGGCAAGCTATTTGCAACAATGCACCTGGAATACTACAGTATGCTCTATGGGTAACCCATAGCAGGCATAGTCACACCTACTGTGTCAGCATACCTTTTCAAATGGAGCTAGCATAGCTACAGTGGTGCATCTACAGTATAGGGCCAACTACCCGAGTAACACTGCTGGAGTTCATACCTGATCAATGTTCCAGGTTTAAGCAGAAATGGGCGAATGAGGTAACTAGGCAACGCTATTGTGCATACTTTGGTGTAGTGTGCAGTTTTTAAATAGCTGCCATCGACTCTAAATAAAGTGAACTTGTACATGCCTACAGACAACATTGCCTAGACACATTGCAGTTGTTACACTATTAAACGATTGAAGAAAAAATGCCATTAATGAACTAGAAATTACTTCTTACAGTGTTTACATTAACGTGTAAACAATGCCATTGACTTTTGTAAGCGGTGCATACTGTATTTGAACTAATCAAAACACAACCATTGTTTCCTTCAATGCCATACTACAGTATATGCTTGCTAAGAAACTCTGCCCCCAAAATTGGACATACATTACCAAGGTTGTGATAGTGTTGTGTGGTGCGGTCTGCACCACTATGTTCCTACAGGCCCAGGGCTGTGTGGAAACACTAGACTGGGATTCAACGCATAAGCAAAATGGACAGCTAGCATACTGTACTTTGCAGAATTTTACAAAACGTAATAGCTTACAATTACTTATATTACCTTTAAATTCACATTTCACATCTAAGGTGATGTGTTGTTGTTGCTCTGTAAAACAGTTGCTACAACAACAGGGTAAAATGGTATAATGCTAGGTCAAAAAATACATCTATTTTGGACACACGCAGATACCATTTGTAACACATTCTGGTGCAGGTCAAACAGCAAGATGACCGGAGACATGTCAGATATGTAAACATGTTTGACAGTTGAAACCATCAATGACCTTCCACAGGGCTTTAACTGGCTGCAGGGATTGAGCAGTTCAAAATAATCCTCCTCTGTCAAATGTCAGTCAAGCTCAGAAATACCAGAATTCATCATCCAGCTTAGCTCTCCTCCAATTTCGGGGTAAGACTGAGAGACTCGTGGAAAATGCTATATTATCTGGCAGCCATGAAATCTGTTAATATTTTTTTTTCTACAATAGAGATCAAACAGTGGTGGATTTGGATAATTAAGTGTCCTTGAAGCCTGTTGATATGAAAAGCTGCTCTTACACCTTCACTTTACATCTCAGTAAGGAAACAGTCAGGGGGAGGGAGCTGAGTGGGTAAGCCAATGAGAAGCCATTGAGAAACAATACTGATACATAATGTTGTCCAAAGAATTTATCTTTGACTTCTAATGACACTGCCCTTCAATGAATACCCTCAATTATGTGAAATCACATCCTGGGTCAAAAGTCATAGACCCCCTACAGAGATGGCCCTGAGTATTACATAGAAATTATGATTAACATATGATTTTCGTTCATTATCATATATATAGTAAATGGTCCTTTTAATTGCCCGGGCTTTGCTTTATTTACACGATTAAAAAAAGAGGCAAAACATGCTTTGAGTAAGTCCATTATACCCATGTGTTAACGGTTATAAAAATGTCATAACATCAGGGCAAGCAGATTGACAATGGTAAAGGCACATTTGACAGATTTCGCTTTCATTCTAAATCTGGCTTTTATAGTGTCGGTGGTCTGTTATGACATTAGTGCGTGATCTGCTACACTCCAGATAAACAGAAAACAGATTAGCGCAAAAATATAGGAAACAGACTAATAACTGTTAGTATTTTGGCAAAACAGGATTATGATACGGTCAAACATGTTACAGAAACTGCAGATCGTCATCAAATCACATTTTAAGCAATTGGCGAATACAATGTAGTCGAAATACATAGATATACTGTAATTTGAAATACTAAAGAGATAACACAATACTTTTTTAAAGCTATATCCTGACCTTTGGAAAGAAGCACACATATATTGTACACACTAGAAATGTGCTTTCATCTGAAATCAAAGAGATGTTCACAAATTAATTAAACACCACCTTTTGTTTTTAATAATGGATCATACTGCAGGCTTTTCAAGAAAAATTTAGGCTTTTCGAGAAAAATTTAGGTTTTGAACAAATATAATTAGATTATTTTATCATTAAGAATCTTGCTGCAATGCTCAAGCCAATTTGTATTTAGTCAAATTCAGTCCTTGATGAGCTATTCCCAGAGGTTGGTAGGCCTGGTTTGTATTTTGAACCAGCATAAAAATCCTTGAATTAAAGAAAACTCGTGGGCCTTGCACTTTCCAGAGATTGTTGGCAGTTGAATGCATCGAGATTAGAATAGCTGTCTCAAAGGCACAGCCTAGTCAATTTTCTATTGCTTCTCTATGTTAACTCTAGTATAGGTTCTTACTACTCTTGATAATCATTCAGGGTGGGTGTGTGTACCTAATATACCTCAGCATTCTGATTAATAAATAAAAAATGTAGACTCAAAGTGCAGACACAAAGTCATTGGGTCTATTATATAGATATATTGAATACACAGTTTTTAATTTTATGATGCATTGTGTATACCCCTACAGGAAAGTTATGTTAAAAATGAATAAAGATTAAAACAACTGTTTATCTGAGCATTTCAACAAAGGACATTAAGCAGCTTCCTGTTGTATTTCCATCTGAAGCAATTCAAGCACACACATTCTATACAGGCTACATGTTAATGTAAAAACATACTGTAGCACATGTAGACAGTGGGTTAACTAGATAGTTGAATGAGCCTGATATTATGGTCAGCTCAGAACAATATGTGTCAGCTGTCCAACCAACCCGACCATGGGCGTGGCTAACTCGCTTCTGGCGAAAGGTCCATTACAGTACACAGCTCCCATTACTAGTGATGCACAGATCTGGATATTTTTGGCCAATACCAATTGCCGATTTTCAGTCTGCAAAATCGTCCGATACAGATTTTATACATTTTAGATATATATTTCATAAATTTAAGATCATTTTTTGCTACTGTCATATTTTTACTCACTGCGAGCACATTTTTCACTCCTGCACCTAAACAGCACATATGTGGCCAATAGATTTTTTTGCTTTTATTTTGTGCAGTAAGTATAACACAGTTATGTCAAAAATCATAAAATGTTAATAAACATAATATGCATTTCTTTGATAAATTATTACAAAATATATAGTTTAACATCAAGTCTATACAACATAGTTCTAAGTGCCCAAAAGTGTTAGCAATATTGAGAAAAGTAGGGGGGACTCCATACTGTATATTCTACATGTTGACAAGCTCTGCAAAATACTTTTCTCTCTCATTCTGTCCTCTAATGCCTGATTGAATATAACCTGGCAACTTGCAGGTTATTTTTGTCACGTGACTCTTAGTCTGAGCTGACTCATTCATGGATCACGAACTCTGGAGAATGCGTTGTATTACGTGTATATTTCAGGATCTAGTTAGTGTAAATTTTTAACAATTATATTTATTTAGACATGTATAATAAAGTGATTTTGGCTTAAAAACATCACGATTTTAAGCTTATATTTGTTTAAGTTGACAAACGAGTGCCGCCATCTTGGAAAGGATGAGTCAAAAACCTGAAGGTTTGTCAAATACATCAGTTTTTACAGATTTTGGATAGGTTAAATTGTCTCCTCGTTACAATATTTTAAAGAAAGCAATGTCTTTCTATATCGCCCGCGACAGCCATTTAATAAAACAACAAAGATCGGTTTTCCCATATCGGCCATAACATTTTTTTATATTTTGAGTGGAAATCGTCCGATTCCGATCCGTTTCCGATCCCTACCTATTACTTCCACACTTTTGACATGCAAAACATACCAGACACTGAAGACTATAGTTCAACCTATATCTGACACATTCAAACCACTATATCTCTCACTACGAATCAGTAGATGTAGTTGTTGCATCATCATTTTTGGTTAGGCATTTATAAATGGTCTTATGATTCATATTTTATGAGAGTCTGTGGCTGCAGACCTACTGTATGTCGAATAACCAAAGTTCAACATTAATCAACACTTGCAAACAAGCGTTTAAACCAGGTCATTGCTGCATTGTGACAGTGGCATTACAGTAGCTACTGTCAGGCTGTTGGGTAGTTGTAATTCAAGATGTAATCCAGAGTATCTAGAACCTCACAGTCAAACCTGCTCTTACCTTGGGTGGAATCATGGGGCCAGCGTTGTAGGGGGCCAAGCTCGGTGGGGGGTCTGTGATGTAGGTCTTCCTGGGTCCAACAGGCTGGTATCCCTGAGTCGGGGTGGGCTCTGGTCTCCAGGTGCCAGAGCCTCCACCGTGGCTCATTCCGGGGTAATGCTGGTCCTGATAGGCCCCCTGGGCCATCGGGGAGAAGCCCGGCTGTGGAGGGCCGTAGGCGAAATCAGGACCCTTGGGCTGGGCGGGCATGTACTGCACCTGGCCGGCGTTCCGGGCCGGCTGCTGGGCGAAGTGCTGGCCCCCCGGAGCCTGATGTTGGGGGCCCGGCTGGGCAGGCCTCACGTGGACGTTGAAGGTGGGCTGGCTCGGGGTGGAGGCTGTGGCGTAGGAGGCCGCCACAGGCTGGGGAGCCGTCTGGCACGGGGGCTTGGCCACCGGGCTGCCGGCCGGGTGGGCGGCCATCAAAGAGACGGCCCCGGGAGCCTGGGGCTTGGGCGTTGACTTCTTGGTGGCGGTCAGAGGTGGCTGTGTGGGAATGACCATGCGCTTATACCCAGTAACTGGAGCATTGGGACTGGTTACTGGTGGAACACTGGAGTTCTGAAAAATGGGGGGGGGGAGATTACAATAATGTACTGAATATACTGAGTGAGTTATAAATATAAATAATAATAGAATAATCATAGTAAAGAAAAAGCATCTGAAAACTGCCCCTATTAATAGACCTGATGTAAAATATATTCACTACAACCCAAAGTAAAAAGCTGTACAAAGAATAGCAGCAATTTCTTGATATTAAGTAGAGAAATAACACAGGAATTAGAAATGTCAGGGCTACGATAAATCTTGGTGAATCCTCCAGGTAGGGCAATGTAATT
Organism: Typhlichthys subterraneus; assembly: GCA_027564835.1. NCBI lineage: Eukaryota > Metazoa > Chordata > Actinopteri > Percopsiformes > Amblyopsidae > Typhlichthys > Typhlichthys subterraneus. The sequence continues at coordinate 3,502,381 of JAODUH010000019.1, read as the reverse complement.
CTAGACTCTGTATTACCCAACATGCCTCCTCAGAGTCAGTTACAAGGCTAACTCAACAGCAGAGCCTCCTAGCTGTCTTGACCATGGCCATCTATAAACTATAGCTAATAAACCAGGGAGGGAATGGATAAATTGTTTGGCAGAGGGCGCAATGACAGCCGACTGGCAATGGCACATGACACTTGTGCTGACTCTAGCTGGTTGTGCGGGCAAGGCATTAAATCTGTTAGATTTGTAGTGTTGGTACTGTATATGCTGCGAAAAGGAAAACGGCATTCATACCAGCAGCATTTGGTCTACTGTCATGATACCTACAGCCAGTTTAAAGTACATTATAGCAATGGTTTTAAAGGTAGTTGACAATGTACAGAACAATAATGTTAAAGACTCATCTGAGGCTGGCTTCTGCCCTGAGTGTCTGCCTTGCTACTAGTTTTCCCACAACCACTGCATATCCGTGTCAGACTTTCAGCCAGTCTAAAAAGGGTCTGTCATTAACCTTGTTAGGTTATTGCTTGAAGGCAAAAATCCAAGTCAATTACAAATTTCGCTTTATTAGGGGAACAAAGATGAACACTTGTAGTCTAGACCCCGCTGCAACCCAGCTTGATGAGATGTCTTTCTAAATTAGGGCCATGAAATATTTTTCAGTAGATTTCCCTTAACATTTAATCACAGTACGCAGCAGAGAGATGATACATATGGCAGAGTGACATAGCTTTACTCCAGTGCCTCCTCGTATTTTGTAGTTTAAGCGGGATACAAAAATGGAAAATGCTTATGCTGTAATTTTGTCAATGATTAAGTATACTGAAATCAGTGATAATAATACATTTGGATACATTGAATCCCATGTGTTGGTAGGAGAGGTGCATGCATCAGATTTGTCCCATCTAACCCAAGTCTGGGGGATACCCCAAGGAGCTACAGTATAAAGCCAGGAAATATTTCATGCTCTAACTGATTTCTGTTTCAGTGATTAGTGCTGATGTTTATTTAAAAAAAAAAAAAAAAAAAAGTGTGTCTGTCTGCATATGTACAGAAAACTCTCAACCATGCCCGTTAGGAAGTAAAATTACTCAATTTAAATGTTTCATGGTTTTTAAATACTCCAGATTATTAATTTATATTTAAGGCGTTACAACCTAAGGTAATATTTACTTTAAAAGAGCTCTGGAAATGCAAATAGCCCGTTGAAAATAATTACAATGTCACGGCAAATATTTGCCGTGACAAAAGAATAAATGTGTTCCTTTCGTAGTTGGCGTACCATAAGCAAAGGATACAATCTGTAAAACCATGTGTACAGTGCAAAAGGTGCAACGTTCAGAAAATTGTCACTATGGTGACCGTGACAGAGGGGTTTACTTTTATTCAACTAGAGGGGACCAAATTGATCAATGTGCCCTGAAACTGGGCAAAAACATCTCATCACATTTCCACCAATAACTAAGTTTGATAAAAGATCTAGGCTGAGTAAAGGCAAGGTACATTACACAATTACTATTGAGAGCAGATATGTTTTGACATTTGGCTATAGTTAGAATGTCTTTACCCAAAAAGCAGAGCTCATTATGTATTTTCCAACTAAAAATACTGATGTTATTTTCTATCACATTATCCTTACATCGACGCTCTCCCAAGGGAATAAACAGCAGGGAGCTATTGTTACTTAAAACAGCTGTGAGGGCGACTCAGCACAGTTGTACTGCATACATACAGTACAGCACTGTATACAGTGCTGTACATTTTAACTATAAAAAACACGTTGTTTTGAAAAGATACCGTAAGACAGATGATATTTCTAGCTAGCAATTATTTTCCTTGACCCGCTGTGGAGCTCATATTTCCACTGCATGCGTAGGTTCATAAAAGGAAAACACACGTGGCTATATTTTTAGCTCTATTTTTCTGCTTTGGGAGTAAACAATTGAGGTTTTGAAACAACTCTCTGGTGTAACATTGCTGCAACTGACAATTGTAGCTTAATGCCCCGTGAGGATGGCAGATGGTAGTTTTTACCAGTTATTGTCGGCCCTACAATACACTGATATCTAGGAGATACACACACACATGGAAAACATATACTGAAGACACACAAAATACAAACACATTCCATTTTTTTAATTTGTTTTACTCACCATAATTCCGACTGACTTTGCAAACAACTTAAGTGTGAAATTTCACAGAGACTCTTAAGAAAGGGTTTTTGACACATTAAAAAAGATTATGAGAGACTATGCACACCTTGGAGGGCTAAAGTAAAACTGTTAACTTTGCGTTTCAAACCATGAGGGAGGAAGGATGTTTTTTTTCTCATGGCAAGCTTGGGGAAACCCCTGAAGAGGAGGGATTCTGCCTCTATTCAGAATTGTACTAATTTAGAACTTGAGATTTCTTCTCTAAACCTCCTCCTGTTCCTAGTTCATGCAAGGCAGGCAATATTGATTGTTAGTATTAATGTACAGAATCTGACAATCTTTGAAACCATGGCCATGGGCAAATCACCAGTCTCTCTCAATGGAGAACACAATAGAGACAATCCCACAGCTTCAATACAGTCATGCATATCAGTTCTATACAGTATAATGTACTTGCAGTAGTTCCAGGTAAGGCACATTACCACTGGCTTTCATTAGAAAATACAGTATACAATAACATAAACGGCAAAGTATTAAACTGTTTTATTGGCGTGTGTATTAGGGCAGATGAGGAGATATGCAATGACAGCGGTTGACGGTACGCCTTTACATGCTTGTCAACCCTCCTGGTAACAATGCTAAGGAGTCTGGTTAACGATGACTGCCGACGCTAACTGAACTCCAGCCAAATTTGTCATTGGCTCGTCCCATTAATAAAGACAACGCAGGTTATTAGACATGAACATTGACGGAACACATGGAGGAAGGGAACGGGGGGCTAGGGGCACTTTCCTCTCTGCACAGTTGGCTGCCTCGGTCAAAACTCAGAACCTGCTGCTAGATTGACCTTAAGGTTAACAGGCACCAGCGCCGTCCTGTAACAACCATGCACCGTGCTGTGGACGCCACAGCCAACAGCCACATACAACGCAGACGGGAGGAGGAAACGTTAAAACACTACGTCACCACCAGGTAACTGCCTCGCTTTGTGTCCCGGTGCAATTCTGTCACCCCTTTAATAGGATACATATAATCCACAGCCGCACGGTAAAGCAAATAGAGCCCTTAGGACAGAAATACGCATTGCATAAAATAGCGAGCTCTGGCCGTGACCTTTTTATGAGGCATGAACAAGGCTGGTTGGGGTACCATGCAGCACACTGGCTGTGGCAAAGGGTTTGTGATTGATGTAATGATTTCCATGTCATTTGGATGAATGCATGGTGGTCAAATGTAACCCAAGGCAGCAAGACAAATGAGAAGAAAAATAAATGAGACAATTGGGGTTTACAAATTGTTCTGAGCTCTGCAAACCCTTTGCTGCATTTTGTGTCACCATAGACCTAAAGAAATTAAATTATTTTAAGACATTTCGTTTTCAGCGTTTCAGTTTTATTACAATTTAATTTAATAATTTACGGAGGCAGTAATGTAGCTAGCTGACTAGATAGACTAGCGTTGTCAAGCACTGCTGCTTTTTTCAGCTTGCTAGTGCCTCATACGCTTGCTAAACGCCTGCGCAGGCGTTTACTAAGGTAACTCCTTGCATTATTACCAGCATGTCACAACTCTGGTTGACACAGTGAGAATACAGCTCCACACAGCTTGTGTCATTGTCACACACAGATAGCCAAGCATAATCCACATAGCTGGAATGCATTCATAAAAATTAATACTTTAACTGTAATAAAAAGGAAAAGACAACGTAACAAAAACAGCTGTAGATTATGGACTGCTTTCTATCAAGCACAGTTGTAATCCTCTAAAAACCACAAATGATTATAAACTAGTTTGCAGCTTTATAGAATATGTTCAAACAAAGCCACTTCAAAATGTCCCAAAGTGATGACCTATAAGTGACCCCTGCCACTCACCCTCAAGGGTTGTAACAAAGAAACAACTCAATGATGTACACGCTGGCCTCGGCACGCTTACATCAAAATGCCTGCCAGCTGCATATTGTTGGGTTATGACGACACATTGTCGTCTTCTCTTACGGTATGCAGTAGCCTGAAGAAAAAGTGTTTGCATTCATCTATTTGACAGCTCATGAAGCTGTATTATACTCACTACATCCAACAGATACCAGCAGCTGACACCAGGTCAGTTACACCATCCGCGTGTCGGGTTTTGGTGGACAATTTAAGATGGGCGCTCCTGAGGTGGTGAAAGCTGTTGAGGACGTGCCACCAGCCCTGAAGGCCCATGTGGGGTGCAATGGAAAGGCTGCTGATCCTTTAACAGTATAACAGAGTCAAGACACCTTCAGGGCGGTCTGGAGTTCACCCCAATTATTCACAGAAGGGGACATAAAATAAGCTGGGGCGTACCACACTGCCATGTTGTGACAGCAAGTGACATCCTCGATGCTCAACTTGCAAAAGAGATTTAAGTGTCACGGCGTGGTAAAAATGCTGGGCCTCCTCGGGGGCACAGTTGTGGAAAGAGGCATCTCAGGCCATCAAGCTTTAGCTGAACCCTGTCAGTTGGATTCAGAGATGCACATCTGCTCTCCGATGTAGCGCAAACGGAGACGATAAGCAAAATAACCAACACATGCGATTCTATGGCTCCTCCGCTGACGTATGGAAGTGACAACAGTGTGTTGCAGTCTTCTGCGCAACTCTCTGATCCATCTGGAATGAAGCCAATGTGACCATAATGTAGCTGACAAAATTGAAAACACAAAACTCCTGCCTAGCGTAGAGACATATGGGACCAAGACAGCTGTCGTCAAGACTAGTGAATTTTAGAAAAGGAATAGGTCGCTAAAAGCAAACGTTTAATGTGCAATTAAGAATTTAAAAGTAATATTTAGAAGTGTGGAAGGGAATTATGAATGAATGAAGAGAGTGGTAATATTGAAATTAATACGTTTTAAAATCCCTAATCCCTATTTGGGCCAATCACTGACCGGTAAAATCATCAGTTGACACGAGCATTCAATGATTGTTTCAGCTAGAACGTACAAACAACTATTCAGTAGCATCAAGTAAAAGCCTGCATTTACATTGTACTTATTGCCTATGATCTAGTGTACAGTATAATGTGTTGATGACCCTCCGTCTCAAAATCACTTAATACAATAGATACTGTAAAGCAGTTTTAATCATATTCCCTTTGCAGTTAGGCTTCATCATTGTTCCCATTCTACCCATCAGATTGTCCTACTTGTGCATGCACACATCCATATTGCGTCATTCTTGAGACACATTCACATAATTTTGCCCTACTTTCATCTGGATTTCTACAGTGTTTGGATATCTTGCTAGTACTGTTATTGTTTGGATATCTTGCTAGTACTGTTATTGCATGTTTTTAACTAATTTAGTGTGATTGTCATTTTACTTGTAGAATTTGAGTCGGTAAATGTTCTTTGCCAGGTTGTCATTTAATATTTCTATTTTCACTTGTTGAACCATCCTACTTCAGCCTGGTAGAGTATAACTTTAATTTAATGGTAGAATTCACAATCTGACAAGTTAGGACGGATCGACAGAACACCGGCAAATTCTACAACACACTTAGTGAAGTTTAAACAAGGGTATGGCTCATTGAGTCTGCAGTTAAACATTGTACACATAACCTCAAAAGTTCACAAAACCCAGTGCGCATACTTTGTGATATAACTGTGCCCGAGAGCCTATCGCATGGCATCTTTCTAGACAGCATTAACAACTGCACAGTTCATTTCCTGCGCAGCATAGAGAGCCACACAAACAAGCACATGGCTTCAGTGCACTCTGCTGAATGGCTGCTAATTGAGGTGGAACTACAGCGCGACTGCGAGTGAGTCACATTCCCGCGGTCCCTGACGCTCCGACGCCACCACAAGGCAGCCCGAAGACAGTTGAGTGCTTCTCGCTCCTTTTAATCCATCTGGAAATAGTTGACCTCAGCCGGAACACCCTTCCGATATCTTAGCACAAGTAGGGCCAGTAGTTCACCATCACGTTAAGTGTACACGTACGTCATTTTGGGGATTTGAGGCTTCTCTATATTTCATTTCATCATACTGCACATTATCTTTTCCCAGAGTGTGGATGAAATAGATAGCGAGAGCTTCTTGAATTCAGATTTAAATGATGTCACATCAGATTGAAATCAAATCAGAGCAGGTGCAGACTTAAATGTAGAAAGTTTATGCAAGTTTTGTTGATCAGTGAGTTGAGTCACAATGTTCAACTATAATCCTTTGTGAAATAAACAAAACCTTAATCAAGTGCTATTATGAACCCCAATAGGAATGGGGAATTACTGGGTTGTGATTCACACACAATATTTACTAAATGTGGAAAATACACATATTTCTGAACACAGTACAAGGAAACATGTTTGCTTTGCCTTTTACATTGTTGATGCCATTTTTTGAATCTATTCTTAGAGATCTTTAAGCATCTGTATGAGCAGGTGAACCATGTATGAGCAAGGAGAGGGATGAAAAAAGTTTGAGCACAAAATAAGGGTCCTGCCATATATTCAATAAGACTATTCAAGTTTTCCTGAAACATGCTTTTAATTAAAATATTATAGCTACAAAGAATCAATTAAGGGATTATCTAGTATTAGAGTCTCTCTCTAACAGACAAACAGTGTATTAATATAGTTACTGATTAAAATTCTACGTCAATTTTATAATGCAGCCAAATAAACAAAGTAGACATCAATGGTGAACGGTTATAACACATCAACATAGCTGCTGCGTTCCTAGAATTGGAATGTACCCATTTGATATAATGCAATGTGTCAGATTAGAGTGATCTACTACTGTACATGCTACTGCTGTCCCATGACCGTCCTGTGTGAATTTTACAATCATTTCATTTACATCCAATAATGGATGAAAGAGATGCCTACAACCAACCTGCTTGCTTCTATCCCACACAAGACGGGAGTGAGCGATGGGGCATTTAGTGTTTGACTAGTAGAACAGCTACAGAGAGGTCAGTGTGTGAGAAGAGCTTCGCCGTTTGCTAGCCCTCCATGAAACACCAGCAGCGCTGCGGCGCTTGATAAACGCACTGTTTTGACACTCGAGGCCTGTGTAACTCTCTCTCCCCCCCCCCCACCAACAGATCTACTGTGTGGACTGGCCCATGTACTGAGCAGCATTGGTGCGAGTTGGGCTATGGTACACTCAAAGTGCTTCGGTGTATACTTGCCCTCTTGTCCGCTCTCTAACGATTATGGCAGACTTGCAGCTGGGGACAAAAAGCACTGCTAAATTGTGAAGCGAGAGTATCGTGCAGACCTTTCTTCAGATGGGACAGGCATTTTTTGACCTGTAAAGTAATTTGTGATGTGAAATTAAATCAAGCAAACTAAAACAACATTTAGATATGTCCTACTTTAATACTGAAGACATGTTATATGTTGTCTTCCCGTAGGGGTCAGGGAAATGTAGGCAGGCAATGTAAAGCAACATATTGTGAACGTGATCATTTTATTAAATTGATGGCGGGAACAAGTTATGAACACATTTGATTGCGAATGGGAATACTAAGCCAAGCAAAACCAACTGTTCTTACGCAAGTGGAGCATTACAGCATACTGTTTGCAGCAATGCTGCTCATATGAATGAGCAACACAGCGTCCAATTTCATCTGGGCAGAAAACTTGTGGATGGGTCTTGTTGCTCGAAAAAGAAATCCGAGATAATCCACCGAGAGGCTTGAGGTGCAGCTCTCCAAGAGGCTAGTACGTTTCTGTAGTACAGTACCAACTATGTAATTGTGCGCATGTGGAAATGGGTGAATCAAGGCCAGTCGTTGTTCTGTGCTTGTACAAGTGAAGATTACAGTGTAGCAGCTGTGCCAACGCTGGAGCGTGAAACCCATTACACAAGACTGGTGGTGTGTTGTGGAAGAACGCTCCAAACGAGCTTCGGCGAAGACTGACAGGAGCAGCTGTACAGGGGAGGAGGTCAACCACAGTTAATCAGCTACAATCAGTATCAGCCAAGTGTGTGTGTGTGCATGGACACGCACGCAGGCTGGCAGCAGTAGACAAAATACAAACAAACAAACAAGAGATGCTTCTCCACATTCACACTCGCATTCAGGGAGTTCAACGGCCGCGCAGGCGGAATGCCTTTCTGGTGCTTATACCAGAGTACAGCGGGTTGCCGCTGCCACAGAGATGCCAAGACAAAAGAAGTGCGTCACAAAAATAAAGGCTAATGACCAACAAATCTGAAGTATGTTGAAACAAAGGGTTGGCATCTTTTGAGATGGTGTAGGTTGTGACCTGTAGAACTCTAGCTGCTGTTCCAAGCGGGAACCTCCGGTGCTGAGAAATACAACATGGAAGTGCCAAATCCTGCAGTTCACTGAATGGCCACTTGAGGCTTGCTGCAAAAGGGAGACAATCCCCATAGACTCCAATGTTAAAATTTCTTGCGTTTCCCGAAAAAATAAACATGTTTACAGCCTGGTTCAAAAAACGATGTTTGGTGTATATAGCTAGTCTCCCTGTTCATGCAAACTGTACGGGGGTGAATTTTGTTATAACTCATCAGTTATGATGCAATGATGGCGACGGCCAGACCCAGCGCGGTGTTCAAATACGTTCCTGAGAAAAGCTATGGGTGACATCACGGAGGTTTGTCCATTTATATATACAGTCTATGGTTGGTACCTATACATGTTAACACTCAATGGCTTTAATCCCCCCCATGCCCCAACGCAGGGGAAATTACACACAGTAGGTAGCTACACGTTGGGTTTGGCCATAACACACACACACACACACACGCACACACAAACACACACGTTCCTCAATGTATAAGTATTTGTTTAGGAAAAAAAGCCGTAGAAAAAAATAAAAAAGGTGAAAAGGGTGAACAATACAGAGTTTGTGTGTGTGCGTGCGTGCGTGCATTTGTGGTGGAGGGGATTGCTAAATGACAGTCCCAATATACAGTATGTTTACTTACTAAATAATAAACTGCGTGTACACTGTTCTAGGCAATACTCAACATATGTTATTTACATACACACGCAAATACACTCAATTGGTACGACACGATTAGTATTAAGTAGCCACAATGTACCGTTTGCCATTGATGAATACAGTGTATAATGACGGCCCCTATAAATGTTGTCTACTGTGTGTTCACTCTCATTAGCAGTAGAGTAGGAACAGCACTACGGCCCCTACACTTTGTAGGCACGTGCACAACACGTGCACGCCTCACAACAAGCCTCCTCCTGCTTTCATGCTTTCCTTTACCCTGGGAAATATCGCTCTCTTATGTTCTGCTCGGCATCTATGTGGCCGTCTCAAGATGTATGAAATCTTCGTTCAAATATGCAGATTATTCACAGATCAGTCCGCAAATCAGAAACGGACGCTAGAAAGTGTATAGTCCGATAATGTTGTCAAGTGACAACAACCAAGAATGAAATAGCCCTATCACCATGTAGTCATTGCAGAGAAAACCATCTTAGTGTTTAAAAGCCCTTCAGAGCTTTCAAACTCCAAACACAATTGGTTAGGTTTTTTTATATGCCTGTCCTACATTCATTGTGTCAAACAATTTAGTGAACTGCCCAAGGCTTTAACTTTTAGATATTGCTCTATATAGGCTATCGTTTAATATCGATTAATGATATAGGTCAAGACACATTTTGATGTTAATGGACATCTCTTAATGCACAAACCTAATTTGCTGCACTGACTGCATCACAATATTTCAAAAGGTAAAATTAAGTAAGAATTAATAAAAGCAATTGCAGCTTTCACAAAAGGCTCCCTACGGTTAAACACCACTTTCCATACAGTGTTATTCAACTTAACAGATGCCAGGCACACCTGCTTAGAAACTTCACATCTGCATCTGTTTAAAAAGTGCATAATCATCCTTCATGCCATGCAATGTAGCTTTTGTCTACAGCAACTTAACAATTACGCATATGAATGCTTATAGGTAGGTCAGGTACAGTATGGTTGGGGGAGCCAACCCTAAAACTATGTGGGTAGGAGTGTACCTCTAATCTCCTAGACTACCCTTTCAATGCTAATCTGTGTGGGTCAATGTGACCCGGTTCCGTACTTGTGTAGTGCGGGGCTTGTAGGGTGAGCTGCTCTCCAGGTCCTCCAGGATGCTGGTGAGGGAGTCGATCTCAGCATCCAGACTGGAGCGTCTCTCCTCTAGGGTCTTCTGTGGCCCTTTCATCTAGGACCAAACACAAGTCAGTTCATGAATGCATACTCTCTCTCACACGCGCACACACACACACACACACACACACACACAGTAGAGCTCCTGCATTTGTGTCTGGATCTACCCTGGTGACTGAAACATGGGTTACAAATACAGCCGCAGAAATGTACATGTAAAAGACAGAACAAATAGAAAACTTCTATAAATACATATACTATATGCAAGTAAAAAGTTAAAAAGTACACAAGTGGTAAATGTATGTAACTGCTGCAGTACTTCCCACGGCTGAACATGATTGTGTAGGTGTGAAGCACATCACACTTCTCCCTAAGACCCATACACAGACCATTACTAATAATTATAAACGTCATTGGAACAGAATGTACATAATGCATTGATAGTCAGAACATAACAAATTCAACAAGTGTGGAGCAAATTATTGGACAGTGAACCTTCTCTACCATTCACCACACATTGTGCTTCAAATCTTAAAACCTGAGCAGGTGGGGTTTTGAGGGTCATACAATGCAATCAAGCAGGGTATCTTCCACAAGTAACTCCTAACAAAAGGTTAAAGACAGAAGTCTCTGTTGCACTCATTCGCCCGCTGGATTTCTCTGCTTTTTGCCACTCAAGACTTCTCACAGCACTTATAGGCTGGATTACAGTGTCTTAGAGCACGTTTCACCCTCACCTTAAGACAATCCTTTTGAAAGCCACACATCAATAGCAGAGAAAGAGAAACCCGCAGAAGAAGAAGCCACACACTGTCTGAAAGACAACTCTTCTGTTGCTGTGCACTATTCACCTCCTGCTTTTCAGCGCACATGGATTTACAATATCTTATCCAGCATGCATTATTCAGGCACTTCCCATTCACACACAAAATTTTTTCTTGGATTGTTGCTGTCGAGATTTTGCAACTGTACAATTACTATCACTATGTATTTCAGCCTTCAACAAATTAAATGGTAAAATAACATGATTTATCCATCTCCTCCCTCACTGCTTCTGTTTATTATATGCTGCATTTACCATTGTCTCAACCAAAGTGTGAAAGAAACAATAATTCAGCCAAAACATTAAATATAAGCATAGGAATTGATGACTGACATTGGGTCTTTACCATATGTTCTAGGGAATTTCTTGGGAATTTCTCTCTAGAGTGACAGATATATTTTTAGTCTGAACTATCCTGCAACTCCAGGAAGAGTTCTTGCAATTGCCTGTGGGGGCTTTTGGGCTGGCTGGATCAGTAACTGCTGCTTATTCTAATGTTATGTGTTTGGATTACCTGTCACAAGCCATTACAGGCAGGGTGTGCCTCTATTTGGGGCATCGCTGCTGCTTAAAACATCTAAGGCAATCATGAGCGAGGTAAACAAAAGCAAAACGTTAATGGCTTGTCTCATACCAACAAAAATAAACGGTTTAAACAATCATAAGGAAGAGGATAAAAGGAAACTGTACTATACTAAACTGCAGAGGATTGGAATGCACTGGAACGTGTTGTTGTGGCTTTGATTTTCTAGACCAGTGGTTTCCAACTGTGGATCGGAACCCCAAATGCTTTTAGGGAGGCCAATGCTTTTTGCTTATGATGGTGGCATATTAGTGCCAATGGGAAGAGGTTTAATATTCAGACGGGGAGGCGGAGGCGGGGGTGGGGGGCTGAATTTCTCAGGATAAAACCACAAACCAAGAAAAAAAAAAACATAACTTCTGAGATTAAAGTCAGAAATATGCCCTATTCGTACTGCCGCCTGAAACTGCCAAGACAGACCTATAGTCTAAAATGGTATGAAAAAATGGCTGTAAATACAAAGAGAACATAGTATTTCGGAAAATGTTGAGAGCCATACAGTACTGTAGGCAACTGTACAGGTAACCCATCTGTAGGTGACAAGCGTCAGATATTTCTCACAAATAATCTGTCCAAATACTACCCACCCCACCGGCATACCAGCTGGGAAGACAAAAACAAATCTACGTCTACAATGGCTTCAATGTGCTGTTGTAGGTAATGGCTGTTTATGCTATGTATGTTGTGCTGTATGGTAAAATCAGTGTTCCCTAAGGCACTTTTTTTTTTTAAAGGTCATGGGTCAAAAGGCTTGAGAACTACTGATCTAGACCAGTGATTTACAATGTGTTGGCTCACTAAATGCATTATATGTGGACAAATTTTGATCTACAGACAGTAGCTATAGTATATCACACAATAGCTATGAATATACTATATCAAAATATACCTTTTGAGTTTTGTCGTTACAGTATAATGCGTCCTATTTATAAACATTAACCATTTGTTTGATATGACACGTCCTTTACATGTAACAGGGAAAATTAAGTATTAGTCAAAGAAAGTACCCCTCCGATAGTTACTCATTAATTCAGCATGTACAATTTCGCTAATACAAAAAAAAGGACATTTTAGCAAAAGGATATTTCGATTTAATTAAAATCCATTTAACTGAAACTTGAAGACAAATGGAGAGGCCTGTCTGTAGTGGCTACAGGACAAGTAATTAAGATACAGGATATTAAGAAATGAAGTTTCCCTCCCAGGGTAAGTCTGAATGAAACTATAGAAAAGCAGAAAATATATAGATTGTAAGTATGAAACACTTGAATTAGTCATACAAGCCTATAATTCTCACTCTATTCACATGTATACACTCAAGAATGGAGCATGATACATACCTCTAAAAAAGGAACCGATACATTTTGAATATTTACATCTCTAGCATGCACATTGATATAAAATATATAAATAAATATGCCAAATATTTGAATATCCATGTCTGCTTGCCTACTCAGACCTTTTCCTCTTGGCAGGCTGAATAAGTACCTAAAAGGTAGTTGTAAATGTGATCATAGTGAACTGATAATCACAGAGGTCCCACACATACATTCATGGGGGTTGTTAGAAGATGTTTACAGTACAGTACAATTACAAACCCTTTTAACTGTAAATGTGAGGAACTGGCTGTTTAATTGCAGTGGTGTAATTGTCCAATTTTACATAATTACAAGTCAATAAATGAACCACGTAAGAAAAAAATTCTATACATATAATTAATGTCTGCAGAGATTACTTATTAATTACCCGTTGTATAGGCCATCTGTAGACACAGACGCATTAAAAATGCCAAATATTCTCACCTGATAAGTGATATGAGGTCTCACCTGATAGTGATGAGGTCTCACCTGATAAGTGATATGAGGTCTCACCTGTGATATGAGGTCTCACCTGATAGTGACATGAGGTCTCACCTGATAGTCATATGAGGTCTCACCTGATAGTGACATGAGGTCTCACCTGATAGTCATATGAGGTCTCACCTGATAAGTGACATGAGGTCTCACCTGATAAGTGATATGAGGTCTCACCTGATAGTCATATGAGGTCTCACCTGATAAATGATATGAGGTCTCACCTGATAAGTGACATGAGGTCTCACCTGATAGTCATATGAGGTCTCACCTGATAGTGACATGAGGTCTCACCTGATAGTGACATGAGGTCTCACCTGATAAGTGACATGAGGTCTCACCTGATAAGTGATATGAGGTCTCACCTGTGATATGAGGTCTCACCTGATAGTGACATGAGGTCTCACCTGATAGTCATATGAGGTCTCACCTGATAGTGACATGAGGTCTCACCTGATAGTCATATGAGGTCTCACCTGATAAGTGACATGAGGTCTCATCTGATAGTCATATGAGGTCTCACCTGATAAGTGATATGAGGTCTCACCTGATAAGTGATATGAGGTCTCACCTGATAGTCATATGAGGTCATCGACAGAGGCTGAGGGAAGGAACCTGACGAGGGGTGAGAGCTCATCTCTTCAGCTGGTGGTGGAGGGGGGAGGTAGTCCACTGGGAAGCACAATACACAGGGGAGGGGAATACTGTTAAGACACTTTTTCTTCCAGATATAAATCATTCCAACTGTCACAGTCTGAGAGGAAGGAGCACTACGAAAGCAAGTGTTAACACCAACAGTCAAAAGTGAGTTTAGGAAAAATCTAGTATCAATTTATCTTCTTAAGTAGTCAAGTGTGAACTGCAAAATAAATCATTCATAAAGAGGATAACCTCTTTACCTCCATACGACAGTGTGTCATTAATGTATGGAAAGAATTATGGAGAGACAGAGGGACAGGGAAAGAGAGGACTCGTACAGTATTTCCAAGATGTTGGATTGACACACATAATTGCAACAATTTGCAACTAAAATCCTAATCTGGAGTAAGCATGTGTTATCTTGTGAGATTCAAAACGTTAATGTTGTGATAAAACATGTTACTGTAGACATGGGTGTTTGTTGCGCCAGGAGAAACGTCAAATTCGGGAAAGTCCATCTAATCCAAGGATTGGGTCCACCCACGTTTCAGGAAAGGATAAGAAGTTAGGTGCCAAATTAGATTCTGATTTGGTTTCTCTCGGCACAGGACTCAAGATTGAATCATTTGACCATGTACTTCTAAGTACCAAACCAGACATGAGCTTTGCAAATTAAAAGGCTTTTATGAGACGAGATGGGAATGTGTTCCAATGCTAAGACTTTGATGAGTCCTGTTCAGAAATTCCATTTGGTTTGCAGAGCTTTTATCTGTTTCATTAGAATCTAATTGATGTCATCAATGTAGTTTATCAAAATGCCTGCTGACCAAATTAATTAAGTGCAGTTTTTAGTTGCCTCAAAATAGATAAAGAAAAAAAAAAAAAACAGGACAAAATGGGGCACACGTCATTGCATTGAACATTACAACAGCTCAGAAACTGAGACCATTGCATTGAACATTCCCTATGGGTACATGAGGGCTCCATGTCAACTGTTTATATAATAAACCTGCGGCGTCTGTTAAAACGCCACAATAGAACAGGTCCTCTAAACCTCTGGGGTAAAGAAAATATGCTGCTCAGCAACAACAAGTCCTTCCTCCTTTATATCCTTGCCATAATAAAAGTCACTTGTAAGAGGTTGCTGTCAAAGAACTGGAACATTGAGTTTTATGTAGATTTCTCTAACATCAAAGTTGTTTTGGGCTTGTCATTTCAGGAAACATGCAAGCCGTGAATATTTCAGGGATACATGGATTATTGAAAGAGTTTTATAGTAATGTCTGTGGAGCAGCAAAGAGCAAGGGTCGGTAGCCGGAGTAATATTGGAAGGTGCACTGTTCCGATGGCGGTGCTAATCTTAGCTACTGTACTGTATGTGCTGGTACACTACACCACACTGGCATCCTGAGCTTTGTCATTCTGAGGGCAATAGTATTTTTTGTACAAGGCTCCTGCACTGCTACTGTTCTGCTCGTTAACACTACTTGATAGCAGGTGGTTTATAAAATAAAATGTTTTAAGAATAGGCATTGCATTTTATTGATTTAATTTAAATTCTTTTTATTTTATAAATGTGTAACTTTTTTTAAGTTTTATATTAATACAAGCAACTGAAATACTGTACATGTGCAATACACAACACAATACACAATTTAAGGCAAAGTTGTCATGTCTTTCTAAATCTGGTAAAATTGTTTGCAAAGCGATTATCATACGAGTGATATGTATTATTGGATGCAGCGCCAGCATGTTCTCATGGGTTTAAACAGCCAGGAGCTGGAGATTTACTCCGTTACTTAGAGCCGTGTGCAGCTAGCCATGATCTAAAACAGTATCGGTTAAGATGAGTAACATCATCTGTGCTATGAATGAAGCCGAGTCCATTTGTGACAATGGCGAGATGAAGGCTCCAAGTGAGCACTAATGAGACAAACAGCAAGAACACCAACTTAACGCGACAACTTCCTTTCTCTTTATTGAGCAATTACTTTTAAGTAGCTGCTTTGTGAAATAGGAATCCTAATCGGTAATTAAAGTTATTTGAGAGGCTAGAAGAGGTATAATTGGTTATTGGGAACTAGAGTGTTGTTAGCACGGTGATAAAGGGCTTCAGATGAATCCAGCTGAGAAGCCGTCAGCAAGATTAAACATTGTTTTCCTGTAAGTGAGAAATGAATATACATATTCAAAGTCGTTTGATGATTTGAGACTACAACATGGTGAAATCAGGAGTGTATTCAGCGCCATGTTAGTTGAGTCACGCCTGGAAACAGTCGGCTTGAAGAACCAAGTCAAAAGGAGGTTAAGACCAAGTCAAGATCAAATGAGGTTGAAACTGAGGAAAAAAAGAAAGGTCTTCTATACAGAGCCACCAAACTAATTCTGAAAAGCAAAAATGAGTGTTTTGTAAATTATAATCACTGTGTACTATATTGGAAACACTAAAACATATTTGGTGATTTCCTTGTTAACTTAATATTTGTTTTAAATATTTTGATTAACAGTATCTATGCATCATATTTCTCTTAGTTATACTTATATTGTTTGGTCACTAAAGACAACTGCTTGTGAAGTTTATAAAATAGAATCTCCCATTCTTACATTATTCAGGTTTTCATATACCGTGTACAGAGCCTTTGTTGCCATATTTTGTGTACCATAATGCACCACCAAACTGTCATCAACAGGTCAGGACTGCACAGGCCAATAAAGCACCCACACTTTCCGCTTTCGCTTACAAGTCATGCACTTGTAATCTGTGCAGAATTTGTTTTTGTGCTGTGCTACTGGAAAATGCAGTGATGTCCCTGGAAAAGATGGCATCAGGATGAAGTTGGCATACTCTATATGAGAAAAATGGTCAAGCAGGATGCAACTCTAGTACAATCCATAAATCAATAAACTATTGTTAAATCTAATGTATTGTGCATCCCTGCTTCAGTTTGTTAATGACTGTTTATATGTGTATGCAATTATGTTCATATATTGCCAGCAATTGTCTTTTAAGGTATTTTAAAAGACTTAAAATAGACTTCACCTAACTTAAAAACAGAAAATTATTTTAGATGCTATCCCAATGTGTCAGATGAGCTTGATCTAAATATTGCTATAGCATACATTCTTTGCTATATTGAAATGTGTGGATTAGTAGACAGGAGGTATGGATTAGGGAGGACTCTGGGTACACTAAAGGTTCCACATATGTTCACAAGATTTACATTGCACAATATTATATGAATTATAAGTGTGCGACAGCGTCCATCTGGCCTTTAAGGCCCTTATAAGGACGAAGCTTGGCATACAAATCTCATCTGCAGAAGTGCAGAGAAGGAAGCATTTTTCAACACGAGACCATGGGGGTCGACACAAAAGAAACGTCAAACACAAATGTGTTTACTCTCATCACTAAAGGGACCACAGGCCCTTCTCCTGTGTGTTTAGGTGCACTGCACATAGATTTTCTCCCGTCATCTGCGATTGATTTATTGCTTAAAGCTGAAGTTGCTATTCACACACACAAAAATAAGTTCAGGGCTCCATGTGACAGCGGAAGGCCACATGTCAACCTAATGCCGACTGCTTTATTGCTGAGCAGCATTAACGTCTAACAACATAACTATGAACAGCTCATAGTAATAATAGCAACAGTAACTCATAGTTGCTAGTATAGGACAGAACTGACTATTGTAATACTTGACCCACAATAGCAGCAGCAATGTAATAGCATGTTGATTTTTACACTTACTTTAACAAATACATAACCTGACATGTTCACACAGTTAAAAGTAACCCTTAGCTTGAAACAAAAAAAGCACTGCTTCGAAAGTGAGAATTTACTATATTTTATTAATTTTGAGTGGAGAAAGCCTATAATCCCTTACAGTCAGAATGGATAAAGTGTTTTAATGCCGGGTGTCATTTTGCATGTTTTATCTCTGCGCGGCTCGCTCCAAATGTGCTGTGGCAGAGAGGTTGATAGCACATTGTTTTGACATAATTACGGAGCAGTTTTATTCTACCTTCCGCTGCAGAACACCAGGCACAGCCACTGCGCTTAATTAGCAGTGATATGCATAGAAGAGTGATTTATGACTTAGTTCGGTTGAAAATTCAAGACACAGATTTGAGGTCTTGGGAGATATACTTGTCTTAAATGTAAAAGAAGGAGACCAAATTGGCCTCTGCCAGTTTAAGAGGGATTGTCAAGGGACAGAAAACTGGAATTTTCTGATTTACCGGAATATAAAAGAGGGATTATATTATTGTATAAAGACAAAGAATCAAAATACTAAAGGGAGTTGAAGGGTTTCCATTCACATGAACACAATTTTAGGAATTATGGAACAAACTAACTGGGCATTTAAAGACTTTAACAAATACAGTTTTAAAGCAAGGATAAAGCAAATGATTGTTTGAAGGTTGAAAGTGGTGAGTGGCTGACAAATGGCAGCATAAATGAAGCCTCTCCAGCAGGAAATCCAGACAGTCAAATATCAAGCTAAATGACACTAAGTACTGGTTTGTACACAGAGTAGAGCAGAATTCCTTGGCATGAGACCTCTCTGGCATTTGGAGCGCCTAGTAATGCAAGAGTCTGGTGTCCGCTAGCAGACATTTCAAAGGGCAGTTGAAGATCTAGGCCTAGAGTTTATTTGAGAACACTGCAAGCCCGCTTTGGGACCATCAAAATAAGCTTAAAGAAGCAGTGTGTATTATTTGACCACTGGGGGACAGAATCAATGAAAAAATTGGCTCCAGCACCTCTCAAACAATAACAGATGTGTGTGTGTGTGCGCGTGTGTGCACACACACACACATCAGACATGCAATCTTGTATGAGATGCATCGATCGACCGGCTGGTCACCGGAGTCAGATTGTTTTCAACTTGACGGCCATGACCAACACATCGGCTGGTCTGTCTAAATATAGCCGGTTACGTTACTGATCGCATAGGCCTTTATTTACACATGCATGCATGCACGCACGCACTCGCCCTTCTTTAAATCAGGAAACTGCAGCTAGCTGTTACGCTTACCAACATTCCTGCGTAGTGTAGAAATTAGTGTCCAAAGAAGACGTCAGGATGTTAACCATAGCCGTAGGTAGTCTGACATTGAATTGACATTCACACTTTGAGTGTCAGAATCTATTTACATTGAATTGAACAATAGGATATGTAAAGAGTAAGGTACGTTATTTTTATCAGTCCGTACATTAAACAGACAAACTGTAAAAGAATGTCAAATGCGACTGGGCGGCGAAGGGCCTGTCAACCAATGTGTGTATGATTAATGGAAAGCAATGTACCGTAAATAGTGAGTCAATTAGAAACTTAATATATCTTCATCTAAATGAAGCAGAGCAATAAAATATTGTGAATTGTAAAAAAATCGCAACAGTCAGTGTATAAATAAACAGGTAATCTAAATCTGCCAGAAACAAAACGCAATCGGTGCATCCCTAGCAAACAATATACCATCTGCTATTACACATGTACACTGTATGGAAATACCATGCTGCAAGGTTTTAAAATACCCATGAAATTGCATAATGAAACTACAGTACAACTTACACACTATGCCTTTAATTCGTAGTTCGTAGAGTAAAATATCAGCCGCATTATCGCAATATAAATCATTGTTATTGCAGCTATACTTCACTGCGGACAAAGTAGTCAGAGTTAAGGTCTGTTGCTCTACTTAGATAAAAGTGGCCTTTGTATGTGCTCAGAGCATAAACCTGTGGTTTCTATTGGGACACCAAGACTCTAATTGGTGGATTTCCTGTAAATTCTCTTGGTGACGTTCATGTAGGGACTCTGACATAACAACCGGTAGTCAGTTTGCTTTTGGGCAGTCAAGCGAGGAGGAATAAAAAATGTTAAAAAAGCGCTTATGCAGATGTTTAACACTTTTCAATTGCTCTGAGCAAACGGTTAGTAGAACTATAGGAAGTAAAAGTGTGAAAAGTAATTTGTATGCAACTAAAACATCTTATGACCCCCTCCCCCTCGCTAAGATGTTCAAGCGCCATAAACTAATCAAACATGATTGTCAGCAGTTATCAATCTATAAAAGCATACTAATGTTAGAGTTAAACGCCACTGATGTATTTTAAGCCTACTGAAATGCATTCAACAGTATGTGTATTATGATGAATCTCCTAAACATAATGTTAAAGTGTTCTCAGACAGAGACAGAGAACCACATGTAAATCCATCCTGCAACAGCTGTGTAGACATCTACTGTAAACGCATGTGTGTACAAAAGACAGCGTCTTCAAGTGAAGCCTAAATGGGAAGCTTATTTTATGCAAGGCTATGATTTATCTCTTAAAGTTCCTGTAAATTTACAGTGCTTACGTAGATAGGTTGGCAACCACAGAAGTTGTGGGGCCACCTTTGCAATCCCTGTCCTCTTTCTTGAATCTTATTAGATCATCTTATAAACCCACCAGTATCTCAAATCTGATCTGGCATAAGGACTGAGTATAAAGCCTGACACTGGTAGGCCTTTTCATTTCCTGCTGCTGGGCCTTCTCTCAATAAGGGCGGGGTTCCCATCAGAGACCCTAATAACATTTTCATCTGCATGCGCGCCCCGTGCTAGCAACTTCAGATGTTCTACATCTTTAAACAGGCCATAGATTGATAAAGGGCACCAGGGTGCCGTTGTGCCAAATTGGGTTGTGCCTCATTTTTATGCTAATCCTTCATTTGACATCAGGCCGTCCCCTACATTTGACATACCACTAAATATGGAGAACTCTGATAATCTGTTCATAAAGACGCCTCATCTGCTGACTGTGTGCAAGCGCGTGTGTGTGTGTGTCTGGTTGGGATGGGGCAATGTCTGGAGTTGGCTAATATGTTTGGTTGGTCAAATGCCAACAACCAATAAGCATCTTCATAATCATAAATGTTTGTTAGCTGTTGCATTCAGCCCTATTAAAAAAATAAAAATTTAAAAAAAATTTAAAAAAATCGATTCAATTGTTTGATACATAACAGTAATTAGAAAAGTAAAGCTTTGTAACAGCCAGCGATTAAAGGCATGCTTTGCATAGACAACAGCACCAGTACCATGTATTTACACTGCTTTCATGCCCATTGCAGTCTATCATCTATAGTGCAATGCTCTTTATTTAATCAGCATTTTTCAAAAGAGAAAATGGGGGGGGAGAGGGAGAGATTACATAATTAAAATTTAAGCACGGTCATGCAATAGTAAATGAAAAAGATTCCAGACACATTGAACCATTACATATAATGTGCATCTGTGCTCATGGGGGAGGGTTTTGTGACACATTTTGTATTCCAATACTATTTGATATAATATGAAAATGTGTCATATTTAAATTTTAATTATTCTCTTGTGTACTACTCATAACAAACAATAAACCAGTTATCATATTCTTGATTTAATTAAAGTTTTCTCACTTACATTCATTCTTCTATTTTACATTTACAGTAATCACAATGCCTTTAGATATTGTTTGTGTCGTTACATTTATTTAAAGTCTGTCTTTTATACAGGGTCCCAGCATCTTCACAGAACACACTACTGCAATGTATTCATCTGTACATTAGTATTGTGACGCGTGTTACTCTTGGTTACTGTATGACTATAAAACAATGGTCTACTACATAATATACAGTACAAGGTAGAATGTACCACTGTTAAACTCTAACATGTCAATATTAAGCAAGCATCTTTGTCTTTAAAACTGTAATGTCCTGAAGCAATGCAAAGTAAGTATGTTACTACTGACTCAGGAATCAATTTCCTGTTAACTATTGCACCAAACTGCATTGTTCTCAGACAACAGCAAGGGGAAGCTGCTTCTCTTCATTTGCCTTTTACTATGGTTTTTTAAAAATAAAAATATGTCATTTTAGACATGATTTAGAGTGCTGGCTTAGTTATAGTCTCACTCAACAACTTTGTACAAATGTGGATATAGGACTGGACGTGCTGTACAGTACAAACAACCAAACCAACACACTCAATTGTGTATCACTTACACTAATGTATTGTCAGCCAAACCTGGACAGGACTAATGAGTGCATGCCTATAACATGATTAATATCTTTACATTGTCAAGTAATGTAACAAGGAAACTATTATTTGCCAATTTACTTGCTTAATTTAATGTTAAAATATCAGTATACTGGTCAAAATATGTTGTTGTGTTTTGTGTTTTTTTAAACAAGAAAACCAACAGTCCCAAAGGGG
>JAODUH010000019.1:3450899-3477383 GCA_027564835.1 Typhlichthys subterraneus | reverse complement strand
GCCAACGTCAGGATTTAGGAATACTTCATACTAAAGTGTCCATGTGTAAATATTGTAAATAAAAATGTAAATAACACAAATCCTATTAAGACGTATGCCTATTAGGTTACAAGAAAGTGCTCGGCATGTGTCAGTGTAGCTAAACGACAGTTTACCACAAGAACAACCAGATACCCCAGGGGCCTACAGGCTACAACGGGTTATGGTACCCAGGAAGTTACTGCATGAAATATAGGAATGCAGTTAATCTGTGCTATCCTATGGTGCTATCACAGGGCGTAACTGATTATCTTGGCTTCAGGGACATCATAGATTATCGCTAGTAAAACTGTGATTTCAAACCAGTGGTTTGCGGTGTAAATGACTTTGAATACATAAGAGAAAAGCACTAACAACTAAACTGTGTACGGTCGTGTTTCTCCATTGGTGACGTTTCCGCATTGTTCAGCAGCACACTAGGCTGAAAACACAAACAAACACCTTGAGCCTGGAGAGCTAGATACCTCTCAAGTTAAAATGTACACTACTATGCGCACATGTTTAGTACTTTTACCGACTAATATACGTTTATTTAAGTAGCTAAAATTATAATAGTTAACTTTGCGTTAGCTAATGCTACGGGAGCCTACGCCCTCATTCTGAACTCCCCGCTACAGTAAAATTCATATTATCCTAACAAGGAAGAACATATTGAACCAAACTACTCTCACATGAAGGTTTCGTTAATGTTGTTAACCGTGTCAAATTAAAAGTGTCACAAATATACGACGTTACCAATACGTTCGATGGATTTCCTTACCTTGCTTTCTAGGAATAAGAGAGTTTCAAATCCCACAAAAAAGTGAAACTTCTTTTACCAAAATTCTGGGAGAGTTGTAGGCAGTGACGTCAAACTTTGAAATTCCAGTCGTCTCGGACACCTCAGATATTTGCCCATGTAAGGCAGTAGGCCAGATGTATCAACTATGCATGCATGCATACACGATTGAGTTATATTGGTCTACTGGTGTTCATCGATTAGCCTATCTTAGGGTGTGAGAGAACATAATAAAAATTAGTTCGAAGTTTCGTTTAGCCTACTCTTTTTACAATGTGTCGATGTTTCATCATGTGTCGACTCGATATTTGATTGTTCAAAAATGTTAACCAATCAAAAAGATTTTCAGGCTTTTGAATAACAATGCATTTCATACTGTTCATAGTAGCATACTCACTTCCAGAAGCCCATAGTTGATCAGGTACAGTACAGTAGCCTGTGACACACACAGATAATATGCGTTATGGACGGTTATCTGTGCTTTTTGGCTTTTTCTGTTGATATCTCTCCTAAAATATGCACTTTGTAGGCTAAACAAGTACATCTCAAGCAAATGGAATGATGATCAGCAGCATGTCTGAAGTTATAATGGTTATGGTTAAATTATTGAAGTTTTGTCATGGTTATTTGTCAATGGTATTAGTTTGATAGGAAAGTTATTTATAGAAATTATTATGGCCCATAAAAATTTGGTTAGAATGCACAAACACTTGAACAAAATGGTATTTATCACTTTCTGCGATTTAACATTGTTTTTTATCACTTTCTGTGATTTTTTTATTAAACATTCTGACATCTCTCTTATGCTCTCGACATTTTGGCCACCACTTTTGAGGATTACCTAAAAGTAGGTAAAAGTACCGAAATAAATCATGCCTTATAATTAGCTATTGCTCTTAAATTTACTGCAAAACGCCAATAATTTAAATTTGCAATGCTACTACTCATTGCTCAGATCTTGAAATCCTCAGATGACCCTTGCATGGCTGATGCATGCTGCTATCAGATACCCAGCATAGCTGCATCATGCTATTCGCTTTGCCTGACCTCTGACTTTTGCCATGCAAAGCTAGCAGATTTGCATGTTGTTGATTGCATGCAAATGGATAACTGTTCCTTCACCTTTGATTGAATGCTCCAAATTGTATCATGGTACTGTACCAGTCAAAACATTTCGTGCATTATGCTGCATGCATTTTTTTATCTCATAATGTAGACTGCAGGTAGATTTCTGGTAATCACTTGTAGATAATTTATAATTATATAAGTGCAGTGCACCTGTGATCAGTGTTTCTGAAGAAATTTAATGAAATAGTGTGGTATTAAATGAAATCTCTGACTATATTTTTAGCAACACTGTAATAATGTAAAATATAACTGCACTTTAAACCATGTCTATATTAAGTGATAATTCATATCTTAGCAAAATGGATTTCCTTGTGCTGCAAGCAGTATTTTTATTTATTTATCTATTTATTTCATGTATGCATGAGGAAACCATAAAGACATGCTGCTTGAAGATGAGACGTGCTGATAAACAAAACGTTTGCAGCTATTTTGATATTTCATCCATGCATCCTCACATCTACAAGTTCCAGGGCACACTGAAAAGGTAATCTCATTTGTAACGTGTGAAAGCTTATTTGCAAATATTCATACTGGCAATTTTGTAATGGACCCGCCAGTGATGATTCTTCCACTGTTAAAGCTGATTTTCAAAAACACACCCTGGAACAGTTAAGAAGACTCTTGCCAATGCCTGTGAACACAAGTTATCAATCAAGCAGTAGCTAAAATATTCTGTGAAAAATCTATCTTCTCTTTGATGTACAGAAGCAGAGTATTTAGGCACGCAATTTATGTGGCAATTTGTTCTCAACACACACAGATGAACAACCAATAATCCATTTTAGTGAATTGTTGTATGCAAACAGTGGAGGCTGTCTTCCAAAGTCGTGCAAATACACTGACAAATTTGTTACATTTGACAAGAGCTAAATGTTCCCCATCATCAGATAAGATGGTTGCTGGTTATGCATGACACATTGCCTTATTCACCCACTTCCTCTGAAGTATGAAAACCTCATACTTCACAGCACCTGCACTGTTATGTACTTCCTTGTGAATACGAGAGAGAGAGCACATGGTGTGGACCTCATGGCGAACATAAAAACACGCAAACCATAAAAAATGTCTTGCATTTAAACATTTAGTTCACATTCTTGCTATATTTTTTCATGTATCAAAGGGTACCTTTTTATGGCAGCATTGAAGCTGGTATGTACTTTACTGATCTTGAAGTCGATATTCATGTCAATTGGCAGGTTCATTTACTTGGTGGAAACAACAAAATTATATTTGTACAAATTAAAACATTTAAAAGGTATTTGTTTGGGAAAAACCTGCAGCTGAGATAGGAGAGGTTAATCCTGAAGCACAGATACACGAGAGACGGTGGTGGGGGCAAGTAGCGACAGAAGTACAAGACAGACAGACTCACTACAAAACCAATGTCCCAAAGCTACTAATCAAACAACGCTTGATCTAGATCTAGACCTCAGATTACACTAATGAATTCTAATTCTTGTGTTTTGCCATGTAAATATGTATTAAAATTATAGACAAAGACAATCCATGCCTAAAGCAAAAAAATTTACCACAAAGGATTCTGTTGATGAACACAAGCATCACACCACACACTTTATTTGAAATGAAAGAATTGTCCCTTTGCATTCATCCTTTAATGTAGCCATTTTTAAAATAAAAAAAAAATAAAAAATGTATAATGAAAAAAACCTTTTCATTAAAATCCACACTTTATTTTGTAATGTCAAATCCACATGAAAGGATATGTAGATGTAAATGACCATGCATAGATAGATAGTTAGCGTTATAGGAATGCATGGATTCATATGGAACATTTCTATTTATTGATCGAAGGGGGGTCCTCCTGTGACCACTGCTGTAACAGCAAAAGATTTTCAAGCTGCCAGCATGTAGTTTAAAGGTGGTGTAAGCAATTCTAAGCAAATACACTCATTATCAAATTATAGCTGTCAATTTTGTGTTCGCGCTGAAAACAAATCCAAATGTTTCTACACATATTGGAACATAAACATAGACTGCAACGCACTACGCTATATCTACTGCAGAGGTCACAGGTATAGTGTTACACTTCATTTTCAGGCCAAAATGTTTGAAAGCAACTGGTCTAAAATTGATAACGCAGGAGAAGTATATAATAAAATATAAATTAGTTTCAACAGTGTGGTTGTATTAAAATGAGTAAGTACATCCTAGAATGTCTGGGGCCTGTCTATCTCCAAATGTGATCTCTTACATGTACCTACACCATGTTTCACAGACATATATTTTTCTTTCACTCCTAAATGCCATCTAATGCTAAGCATTAGATTAGTAACTTTTTGACCTTTTGAGCAGATAACAGCTGCCATGGACAATGGGCAACACCAAACAGACAAGGACAAATGTTAGCTAATAGTGTAGTTGCAAGGTTACATCATTTCCATGCTAGCGGCGGTACAGTATGTAAAAATGACAGTGAAGCATTATTCGTGACTGACATTATGGTTATCTGCGGTCTGGGAAAGTTTATCTGCACAACCAAACTGCTATTGAACAGTTTCGCAGCAATTGTGATAAACACTTGTAGTGTACAATATATTTCTAAAATGAAACTAATTGTGCGATTTTTCACAAATACACATCAAATGACCAAAGTCATATAAAAATCTGAACACAAAACTATAAAGGTACATTTGCATGAAATCTACATTCAGTTAAATCTTGTATTTGAATCTGCCAAAAGTAAAAGATCACAAGTTGTGTTTATGCTGGATAGTTTTTGACCCCTTCACTCTGCATATCAACTTGACTTGCAGCATAATCACACGATAATGATGATGGAGACGATGCTTTGAATGGTTGATCTGCAAGCTTTACATTTGTTTTTGAGTTTGCTATTAGACTGTTTGTTACGGTAGCACATTTCATCAAACCCCTCAAAGTTTCATCCAATCAAATTTGAGTCTAGAGAGCTTCAGCCAACATTCAACCAGTGTGATCTTCTTTAAAGCTCCATCCATGTTTTGTTAGTTTGTCACAGGCTGAAATTACATCAGATGACCTAATCCGACATCATTATCAACATCAATATGTGTTTAGGTCTTGTTTGGCCCAAGGCAAATAGCAGCGGAGGCTCTGTATATGGGATGATATATGGATTACACTTAGCAAACCAACCGTGCCCTCTAACTGGACGTTGAGGCAAACACTGTGATGGCCCAAAATATCGCTGATGATTAAGGTCACTCAACACAAGCTGTCTTCTTAAGCGTCAGAGTGTTGCATAGATAGATAGGGTTAGACAAGTCTTGAGTTCTTCATTGTCATCCAAATGCTACAGAATATATTTCCCTTTTTGCCTGCTAACAGTAGTAGATGATATGGTTAACACCAGTTACTTTATACTGAGTGACCTGTGTTTGGCTTTTATCCAGTAGACAAGTCAATTCAGGGGTTTAAATTGCTTAATGATAATGTTTATCCCTGGATCACGGGGATCTGCCAATCTCACCAGTCATTTGCCATCATTAGTCCACAAAGCCCAGATTGTAAGGACTGTTATACTCTAAAATTATGAAAATGTGCTGGACTAATTTGGGTTTAGCGGGATTGGACAAATATTAGTCCACTGATCCGCTGGATAATCCCATGGTTGCTGAAACACACTGTGGATGCACATTTATTCCTACAGACAATTCAACTCTACTAGATATTTTAACAAACATTAAAAATATCTTAATTTAGTTAGTGGAGGGAGATAAAACTAATTCTGATATGTCTGTCTCATATATTCTGCAATGATGACATAAGAGACTTACTGTTTCACCTCATTATTTTGCCCACACATGTCAGGACACAATGTCAAATTATAGAGATAGCATGAAAAAAAAATCATATTTAGCCGAATAGTATGCACTCCCGAGTGAGAAAGAAATACTCCAAAAGTAAAAAAGTAAACAAAAGGGTTAGATTACAACATCAATGACTAGTGACCATGAACTGATGAGCCACATTATTATCTATATGTGCTTTATATTATTCAATGTTTTATTTTGCCTTTTAACATGAATGTTGCTGGTTTTCCTATTGGCTGTGCCAGGCTGAAGTGACAGCTGGTGTGATGCAATAACACCCCCTCTGCTAGACAAGTCATAAAGAGCAATATCTAGCTCCATGGATTGAGATCATTAATGCTCTATAGACACTGACATGTTTGTTGTGCAAATGCTCAATTTATAAAACAATGTGTCATTGATGTATATGAGAGACTTTCATTTGGCAGATGGCCTTGGGTCCGAGATCATTTTCCATATTAAGACAATGGCAGTTTGGCTTCACAAATAAAATAAAATAAATGCATTCAGAAATATATACATAACAGATTATTTTGCAGTTTACCCTCTCTTTTGTTTTTTTTTCTTACAAAACGGAGCCGTTCCCATGGTCTTAACATTCATGAAAATTGGAATGACTGGGCGCTGCAATCAATGAACGCATAGATTGCAGGAAGCCTATCAGCTTAAGAGAGCCATTGGTACCCTGTGAACCGATTAGACTCACATCATACAGCAGCATAGCCAACACAACCCCAGAGGTTTCTCAAGAGCTGCTACAGTGGCCTTTCACAGTGAAGGCCCTTAGACTCTTTCGCTCTTTTGGCACTTCAGAAGATCTGGGAAACTAGCACATTCATTATTTTAAATCATCTAGCTACTTGCTAGAAACACAGGATGTCTTTCTGGTAATATTTTCTTCAGAATATCTACAATATCTTTCTGCTTGCCTGTCTTTAACTCCTTCTAAAAAG
The DNA here is from genome assembly GCA_027564835.1 of Typhlichthys subterraneus. Taxonomy (NCBI): domain Eukaryota; kingdom Metazoa; phylum Chordata; class Actinopteri; order Percopsiformes; family Amblyopsidae; genus Typhlichthys; species Typhlichthys subterraneus. The sequence continues at coordinate 3,470,673 of JAODUH010000019.1, read as the reverse complement.
ACATTTGGAAGGAGACTGGACGTCCACTCTACACTGGATAGATTCTACAGACACCGTAATGCTCCATTCCTTCCAGCAGAACAAAGGTGACAATTCTTCTTTGCTCACTTTATTTTTTTTTTTCAATTTCTTATTATTAATTTCTTATTATAGCTTTGCCAAATCCATTCATAGCCTAATCAAGTCAGGGTCTTGAAAAAAATAAATGTGTTGCTAATTACAAAAAAAATTACTGTGGCCGTTGCCTTTTTCTTAACTTAAGTTTGCAGGTCTAGGAACACTTAGCTACATGTGTTTGCTACAGCAGCGGTTTTCAAACTGTGGATCGGGACCCACAGAGGGTGGGTCAATGAGTGGTAGTGAGTGGGTCGCTAAAATTGCAAGCAGCCATTGAATGAATGAAGAATATCAATGAAAGGCTTCTGCGCTTTTTTAGTTTTGTTCCACTCATTGGTCGTGAGTAAGGTTGTGGCAAAATAGCCTACTTGTTCCTGAATGGATGAAATCCTATTTAGCCGCATGCACACCATAGATTCTGGAGGGCTCTGCTCAAAAATATTTGGCACTCACACAGGTATGGCATTAGCTATCCATTAGCACACACTGGTATAGCATTAGCTAAAATTTGATAGATTTTTGAAAATTACGTTACCGGTAGTTGGTTTGGTGGGTCATGTGGTTTGGAGGGTGCCGAAATAGATTAGTCCTCTCTAGGTGGATTTGGCACAAACAAGTTTGGGAACCCCTGCTCTACAGTACACCAAAGTGGAAGTGATATGTATAAAGTGCAAAATTAGTTAATCCACAACCAACATGTAAAAGGTATCATATCCCACTGTACAGGTGTGATTGTAGTTAAGTGGCTAAACATGACAACCAATTTACCTACCTACCTATTTAAATCTGACGGAAACTCCAGTCAACTGTCTGTTTTCCTGTAATAGCTTTCTATGGGTGTTTTGTCCTACCTAGTTACAGTAACTAGGTAGGACAAGTGAAAGGGGCTTGGGAAAAGTCAATTCAGTTCAGTTTTTGTTTAAGCACCTGCCCTGACAAGGCCATGGGGGCAATCACAGGTATGCCACAGACTGAAAAAGTGACCATTAAAGAGATTTATTGGGAGCAAGTCCCTGCAGTAGACTATATACAACTATATGGTAGACTAGGATGTGTAAACTGTAAAGGTCTTACATTTACGGCATTTGGCAGACGCTTTTATCCAAAGTGACTTACATGTATTACATCGCTCAGTAGTTGGACAGGTCATACACCAGCAATTTGTAAGCAACCAATATTCTATCAGAATAGTTACAGCATCTTGTCTTGTGCCTACTACCATGTCAATATATCATTAAATCAAACAAAGTTCCTAATGGCCTGATTACTAAAGTGGTAAATACATATGTGCAGAATAGGATTTTTTTTTTTTTAAAGAGAGAAGAGTAAAAAATAATCTTCCTTAAATGATCTGCCATTTCCATTTGTAGACAACTAAGATTGCATAAGAACATTCATTACACTTACAAGGATCACTTCCCTTGTTTACGCTATTTCTGTGCTATTTTTCACAATAGTAAAAATAATGTATAGGAATGTGTAGGAATAATGCTGCTTAGGCATGCATTTCAATGGTAGTCGTGCCCATGCACGCATAGTCGTGTGTGTGCACGTGGACTTTGTCATGTGTGAGAGAAGTTATGGCAATCAGAGGACGTATTATGCAGTAGTGTGTAGTCCTGGCATAGACCTTCCTTGAAAAGATGCCTAACCCATACCTATATAAGTAATTGCACTCGTAAACATTACAATTAGTTAATTTAGCAGTACTAAAGTACTGCTAAATTAACTAATTGTAATGTTTACCACTAATATTGAAATAACCTGTAATAACACACTTATACAATAGTATGGTTTTCACAAGAATCAGCCTGTGTCTAGAACAGAGAAATGTCAGGAGGGGTTCAAGTTGACAATCTATTGTTATAGCAGAATAATGGTGACTAGCATGGTCTAAATGCTCAGATGGTTGTTTTTTTAAGCAACTTGCCTATTATCCACCAGATGGCATACTGGCAGAGGAACACCTCATGACATACTGTATACAAATGGAAAATTCAAGGAAAATTCCAGTTACAAGTTTGACTCGGCAGGCTGAATTTCTAACATTTCTCAGTTGGCCTTGAGAAAGCTACATGCTTTGATTTGACTGTGGTAATGGTATTCAGCCCAGCTAATGCAGTGCTGCTCTGGCTGTATCCTTAACATGACTGTAGATAGCATAATATCAGTTTGGTTAATGCAAGGTTATGCTACCCAGGAACCCAGGATAAGAATCATTATCTGTCACCGTAGGTACTAAACCTTCAGCTGAACCTGGGTTGAGACACTTGTGTGTAGCCATATGTAGCTACAATAGGTCCACAAGTAAGTTTGAAGTGAACTGCATGAAATAGTCAAATTTAACAGCTTTGAGTATTTAGAAAAGCTCTATGTTTAATTTATTATTATTATTATTATTATTATTATGTATAGCCAAATTAATCTTTGAAGAGTCTGAAATTTGTAGGTGATGTTTTGCTTAAGATTACATTTCTATAAATGTTAACAGCAGCTTGTATCTCATCATCACATCACAGACAATACAGTAGATGCCATTACACTAGGCCTACTGTACATAAAAGAGGTTCTGTTGATTATAACTTCTTATAGACCTACCGATCTATTTAATACATGAAAGCACACAAATCCTGAATTATTGTCTAAGGACATGTAAATAAAAGAACCACAGCCAAGAAGCATTTTTGTTATGTTTAGAGTCATACAGTATTTACATTTAAAAAGCAGTATATAATTGAAACTGATTTGGTTGAACCGCATTGATTTAACTGTCAATATTAGATATGTTAATGGTTCCTAAAAATAAATAAAAAATGTATAAATATAAGGGACAGCTAAAGTATAAATAAAAGTACTTTATGAGCCCATCCTCTTGACCATGCTTTGATGTGGGGTTATGGTGCTGTTTGTCATATTTAAGGCAGCTTTATCATGGACATAAAAATAAAAAGGCCCCTGCATGGCTCAAGGAGTTTAAAAAAAAAAGTGAAACTTAACAATATGAAAAGAATGTCTTTTAAAAGAAGGGACTATAAAGACTCTGTAGCTAGCAGCATTATCTATTTGGTATTACAGCTAGGTTGCATCATGCCGCTCAGAACAGAGCTCCACACGCACATCTTTGCTGACAATGAACACTGAAGTTGGCAGAAATTTGCTGTGAAACAACACAAAAGTGTGCAGTTTATTAAAGTGAGGCAACCTCCGGGCCTCCGGCTTTTGTCAGTGGGCATTGACCTATCATACACCGAGCAGAGTCATGTGGCTCTGAAGTGTTTAAAGTTTTCTTTTGTTTCATGTTCAGCTGTTTCATGTTCAACCCGTCTTTTTCAGGTTGAGTCACTTTCACAACCAGCATTGTCTTAGACTTTTGTAATAGCCTGTCATTCAAAGAAAAACACTAGAAAGTCACGCCCTATACTTGAATTACATGTGACGACATGTCAATCCAGAAAAAACTCTTGGGCAAAATATACTGCAACCTGTCACTTATGAATGGCCATATTGATCAGGCGCCTTCCTGTCTCTTTTTCCATCCTTTGTAAGTGGGTCATTTATTTTTGCTCTGAATTGGTTGCATAAAAGTTTGCCAAGGTTTGTGCAGTAATTATCTCATCCTTCTATGGCTGGGCACAGCATGGGGTCTTGGTAAATTTACACACATTTTTCCCAGCTCCTAGATGGTTTATGGTTTATGGCCGTGCATTATGCATTACTTTGTTGGAGCGCCTTTAACATTCCCCAAGTGGATTGGAATAAAGTTTACGCTGCTCTTTGTTTGGAGCTCAACATAGTCTTTATTTGGCAGTGCTGAATCGGAGATTGCTGTATCCAGTAAGAGTGGGTCTTAATTATTTTTTGAGACTTTTTCCCCATTGGTTTGTGAACACCTGGAGTGTTTTTAGTGGAATGCCGGAACCAGGCGGATGCTTTGGAGATCCAGAGGGATGTTTCTCTTCTATTAGAGCAAATAAATGTTGTCACACATTGCGGTAGTGTCAAAATTGAAACATGGAATGGATACCACTCTATCCTTGACAGTCTTAAAAAGGTCAAAAATTCACAAACTGCAAAACCTCTCACTTACATACTTTTTCTAAAAGAATATATTCAAAAATAAGAAAGCTGAGTCAGTACAAATATTAGTTTTATTGTTCACATAAACATAAACGGCAACTTAAAAGTTCAATTGTCAAATATTATATGCTATGTATAGGTAGAAGATAAGAAACAAGGTCATTTGAATGGTAAAAAAAGCTTTTCAGTATTATTTTTACAAACACATGCACACAGATGCATATACAGTATATGCACCCACTGACTGACACTAACCCACTTGAGATACAAAGTGCATCTAAACCACAAAAGGAGCCTGAAAATCGCACGCAGCCTACACATTTTGACGCTAACAACAACCAAATTATCTCTGGAACTGCTCATCCTGTCTTCACTTTTACCCTTAACATATTTTGTTTTTCTCTGTAAAAGGAAGTATGGTTTGTTGAACCTTTATTTAGTGCAGAGAGCATGTAAGATGTTCCCTATTACAGTACTGTTCTTCTGTCATGGAATATCACATGAACAATAAATACAAAATTAAACCGTTTTATCAGTAAGTCTAAGATAATAGTAATTTAATCAATTAATAAATAAATACAAAAGAGCACGGATGATAATACCACAGTGTATAATCGTTGCATAATCATTACAGACACCTAGATTGTACTTTTCTGTATTTTACATTTGACATGTTGCATTGTAATAATTTGCATATAAAATACATTAAAATAAATCTAGGCTGAGTAACACATTTATATATATATATATATATATTTTTTTAATGTTTTTATTTTTTTTTTAATCATGATATAATGCTATTTTAAATTATGGAGAAAATCCTATTATGAAAAAGGCTTAGGTAGGTCATTGTTTGGTAGGCCTAACCGTTTTAACACTGATTTTGCTAAAGTGACAGGGTTTGGTATAAACTGTGGTTTAGGTTATCATTTGTATATTTGACCACTGTGATTTTGCTATACGTCTTCTCAGCCCTTCTTTGGGGGGACATGGGGGATGAAAGGGAGTCAATTGTGTGGAACCACCACAAGCACATTTTGGAAGGTATTTTACTCTCAAGTTGATGAATTAGTAAAAGCATGTGCTTATAGCCTTTAATAAAATAAATGTATTCTATACTAAATTAAATTCCTTGAACTTAACATTGAAGAGAGAATAATTCTGATGTAGGCTGAGAAATAGATAATTTGTTACATGGGAGCATGTGCATTGTGCAACAAGGTAGACCTATAGGCTTTCTATAACAACAATAACAGCAATGCATGTTATGTTTTAAAATATATTGGAATGTCTATTATTAAATAGATTATTATTTAAATAATTATTAAATAGATTAAAATAGCTTTACACTCAAGCCCACAAGAATTAGACCTGTTTAAATATGTTTATTATAAAAATGGAGCATGGAAATATGTAGTGACCTAGCACAACTTTAGAAGTTGCGGGGTCAGATTCAAACCTTGCCCCAAAAAGCAGGTTCACAATATCTTTGTTACTGCGTTTCTAAATGTCAGTTAATGTCATTAGATTATGGTGCCTAAGGTTTAAGGTCAATATTGCACATAATGCATTTATGTGCATGGTCACCGTTTTGTCTACAATGGTTTTAATAGCTTACTGCTTCAATTAGGCTATAGTTAAAAGTTGAACTTGCTGCAGCAAGTCTTATGCATTAGTAGGCTAGTCTTTAGGTCAAATCACATCAAGACTCTTTTTGTCTAAAAAGCTTAGGCTACTGTAGTCAATTGTAGCCAGTATAGTCTACCATTCCAAAACATTCAGATAACAGCAATAAGTACAGTCAACAACAGGTTTGATGTATATTATTAGGCTAGTAAAGTTTCGCATACATACTCACATAGCCTAATAACCAGATTATCAAGGCTAAAAGGAAACATTGACGATACTTAGGAATTAAAACCAAATGTAGCCTACATTACATATAATGAATTTTAAAAGCCTTTCCTTACAACATTGCCTGGATGACGAATCGGAGATATAGTCCGCATTAATCAGGTCGATAGAAAGGAATTTGGCTCAAAATTAATTCTCGGTAAGGACAGAAAAAATAAAGAATTAAAAAAGAATTAAAAGAAATGACACCGAATGGTCATCGTGGACCAATATAATACTCTTCCAGTGTGTGCGCATGTACATGTTACCGTACGTCTGTGTATTAAGAACTAAGAGAGACAAGAAGACCCATTGCTTATGTCATGGAATATGAATTAGTTCTGAGAATTTAGGGGGCTGGGTTTAAAGAACCGATTACGTCGCCAGCTCGTCGTCGCATGACTGGAATAAACCAAACAAGAGGGATATGGTCCAGTCCAAAATACATAGTTTTATACGATTAGAAAATCATATTTTTTAGTGGCATATAAATAATATTATATTTACTCTTTAGTTGTTGTTGTTATTATGCATGTGTATAATATTTGTTGAAATATGGATTCTTTAAAAGATTTATTTTAAGTATCGAAAAAAACGAACCTCTCTTTACCCCTAGAAAGTGGTACAGTCGCAGGCTCAAATTCCGAGAATTGAGCTCTTCTGATTCTTAGAACTGGGGTTCTTAGAAGTGGTGATGCAAGAAGTTTCTAGGAAAGCACTACCAGGTGATTTTTAAATTAATTTTCTATCTAATTGGCGCGAATTGTTAATGCAGTCACTTTTGTCAATATTTTACAGATAAATATTTATTTAATTATTGTGTTTATTTGTATAGAACCAATGGCGTTATGTCTGTGTTTAGAGGACAGTTGTAACGTTGCTCTTAACTTTTACACTTGAGTGGCTTTCCGGGACGGGTAGCATATGCTACTCTATTGACAAGTCGCGGTGCGCTATTTTTTTCCAGTGAGCAGTGCTGTCCTGTTAACCGTGTGTTGGAATGACGTTGTAAAGCTGTAGTAGCAGTCGAGCCTAGATAATGTCAATGGAAATGAAAATCATATTGTTTCGGCCAGTCTGTTAAAGCGCAGGACTGAAATAAAATGAAGCTGTGTGTTGGTTGCAAAGAACTATATGGTTGTTGTAACTTTGGAGTGTCAGCTATAGCCTATGCAATTTTTTCCGTCTTAATGTGCCATGTTTGCGTGTTGAACAATACGGACGGCGCATTTTACCCAAAGAACTGGACGTCAGTCAGTTGTGGTATCTCTAGCTCTGGTTCATGTTTGTTTGTGACAAATATTTGCCAACGCGGACGCTGAGACTATAACGTTAGGCTATAGTGGAAACGTTGTAGAACAGAGTTGCTAGTGTTTGGCGTTTGGTTTGGTCACTGTCACCTACACTAATACTTTCGTAGGCTATGGTCTTGAACGTATCTTTCCGCTGCTTATTGCGTAGGCTAGATGTCTTTGCGTCTAGCCAACTTTTCGCCACGAGTTGATAATGTAAAATGAAAGATGCTTAGTCTAATTTCTCTGGCGTTGCGTTCAAGTTTGTGGGGGAATAGGCTGTTCTGTTCTTGACATTGTCTGTAATTAATCATGTCAGCTATATGGCATCAGTAGTTTTCTAAATGGAAATAACATTACTCACACGCAATAGCCTATATCTAATAGGCCTATGCCAAAATTGCCACTCGCGTGTAGTCTACCCCAAATATTTGTGTTGCCCCAGGGCATTTATATCTTTATTGTCATAATAGATTAACAGTTTGGCCATTTGTCATCAAAATAGTGAACATATCATCCTCTCTTTAAATTCTACATACAAACATCTAAATTGTATTTGTGTGACTTAAAGCAGGGCTCCAACATAACTGACGAAAATAATGCACCGTTGCTGACATTGTATGGCAATATTATATTTAAAATGATTGTGGCACTGTCCCATGCTGGCCAATTAGGCTAGCTGAAACTTTGTCGGTCACTCACAAGAAGGAATAAAGCCGTTTAAATCTATGTTAAAGTAGCCTGCAAACCATCCACAGCCTAGACATTTGTAAAGTAGATACGCTCATCAACGATAATTGCATGGTGGTGAATGTTTTATATTAAGCAGGAGGTCAGGTGCAGGTTTATGACTGTAGCCTATAGTTTTATTTTCCGTTTTCAAATAGTGTCTACATAGCCTATCTGTTGTACGAATAAACAAGTGTAACGTAGGCAAATTAACTTTAAGCAATTAAGGAATAAACTTAAACGTTAAACGTCTATAATATTCATTGCTAATATCCAACAGTGGTTCACAATTGTGAAAAAAATTAATAGTATGCTATTTGTCGAGATACCGGTTATTTATTAAATAGCGCCGCCTTCTGGTAGAGATACCAGAAATGTGTGGCTGATGCAGTATAATAACAATACATGTAAATATGATAATAATAATAATAATCTAACGTAGTCTGTAATTTTAAGTAGTCTACATTTTGTTTTCAGACTCAGTCAAATTGTACACGATTTGATCTGACCCATTAATATTTGTTGATGAATCAACTGTATATTCTTTTTTCCCCAGAGGTTGACAACATGGCTTGTGCAGCAGACAGCTGCATACAATTCACACGACATGCAAGTGATGTTCTACTCAATCTGAATCGGCTGCGTATCAGGGATATTCTCACAGATGTTACTATCCTGGTCAACAGACAACAGTTCCGCGCTCACAAGACTGTTCTCATGGCTTGCAGGTATGTACGGTATAGCAAATGTGTGTTTGTTTGTGTGTGTGGTTGTGTGTGTGGGTATGTGTGTGTGTGAGAGAGACATTTGCAAGATGTCCATATGCTCTGAGTACGAGTTGACTGACCATTCTGTTTCCTTTGTCCCTTAATGTTTGCAGTGGGCTGTTTTACACCATATTCACAGACTCCCATAAGTGCAACCTTAACGTTATCAGTCTGGACCCAAAGGTGGACTCAGAAGGCTTTGCCATTCTCCTGGAGTTCATGTACACATCGCGTCTCACACTGAAGGACAACCTAATCATGGCCATCATGAACACAGCCATCTATCTGCAGATGGACCATGTTGTTGACACCTGCCACAGATTCATTAAATCCAGGTTCGTAGAGAGTACAGTGTAGTTTTTAATTTAAGAGCGGCACGAACATCGGCATCAAACGTCAAGTGTCTCATCCTCTTCCATATTTCCTTCCTTCCTTCCTTCCTTCCTTCCTCAGTGATCCCTCCGGCAAGTTACCCAGAGACGAATTTCTGGTCAGTCCGTTGGTTTTACCTCCAGATGTCCACGCATACCGAACACACGAGGTGGTCGACAGTTTGCACGGCCGCTTAGCCCCATTCAGGGACGGGAGGCCCTACGGCTCAGGCATGTTCGGTGGCGTCAGCACCCCGAGTAACTACCACCTCTACGGGCAGTTTCCCATGCCAGGATTCCCCTTCCCTCTCTGCAAGCTGACGGATGCCAAAAACGCATTCGCCGACCCGTCGAAGGGCGGCGTCCAGCACAAGCACGGCTCTCTGCAGGAAGGCACCGGCCCCGTCAGGCCAGAGCACAGCAGGGCAGTGGGCGGCAGCTCCTCCAGCACCATTCACCCTAACGGCTTCGCACCCAGGGAGCTGGGAAGGGATGGCGACGAGACGAGGATGGACTGCCACGACGGCATAGGGCAGCCCATCGGCCCGAGTCCCAGGAAGCGCGGCTATCCCGTCATGTTGGCCCCAGAGCTCCATAGGGAGATGGGTAAAGAGCATGCTTCTCAGGCAGAAGACATGATCCACCAGCATTACCCCCTGGGGCTTTCCGCCGCTGGTCGCAAAGGCCTCCTGAGCAGCCCTCAGAGCCCCCTGAAGTCGGACTGCCAGCCCAACTCCCCCACGGAGTCCAGCAGTAGCAAGAACGCGGGGCCGTCGCAGGCGGCCCAAGCCCCGCAAGGAATGCAGGATCCGAAGGCCCGCAACTGGAAGAAGTACAAGTTCATTGTGCTGAACCAAAGTGCCAAGGAGGACGAGTCCGGGCTGCGCGATCCCGAGATGCGGTCGCCGCAGTGCTTCGGCTTGCAGTCCTACCTCCGCCACCAGGCGGAGACAGAGAGCCAGGCCCTACAGACCACCATCAAGAGCAGTGAGCAAAGTGAAGAGCTACCTGTGCCACAGACTAGTCGCCTCAACAACATTATTAACAGGTGAGTTTACCACTGCACGTCTATAGCAGTGAAAAACCTGATAAGCTATAATGTTCGTGTATACATCCCATATTTATATTGCTACAATTACGTCTCTTACACACTTGAACATATGCTCATCATCGTTGCCAACAGAGACATTATCTAAGGTTTGCTTTTTTTGAATCCCCTCTGATCTAAAAGTGTTTGTTTGTCCTCCAGAGCACTTGACGGATCCCAGAAGAACACTGATGGCCATCCTTCTCACTACCGCAGCCACTTGAATTGCTCGTCCTGTAGCTCACAGTCCCCTCAGCACACTGAGGCCTGTCCTAACAGCTCTGGCTCTCGACTAGCAGAGGAGATGGCAGAGTTGCATTCAGAGTACTCAGACTCCAGCTGTGGTGCGTGTGACTGCATATTTCATCAAATTAACATTATGACAATTGCACATCAGTGGTTATTATGAATGAATAATAACCAAATATTTAAGCTCAGCGGTTAATTCCTCGTGTTGTTTTTATATCTCTCCGGGACAGAAAACGGAACGTTTTTTTGCAATGAATGCGATTCAAAGTTCGCTGAAGACGAGGCCCTAAAGCAACACATGCTTCAAGTACACAGCGACAAGCCGTACAAGTGTGACCGTTGTCAGGCCGCATTCCGGTACAAGGGCAACCTGGCTAGCCACAAGACTGTCCACACAGGTGCCTGAACGCACAACTCTCTTTTGAGTTAATGGAAAAAGTGTCATTGTGGAACCTTTTTCCTTGTAACGTATTTACTTTATTATAATCTGTTTCAGGAGAGAAGCCGTATCGTTGTAATATCTGTGGTGCTCAGTTCAACAGACCAGCTAACCTCAAGACCCATACTCGCATACACTCAGGGGAGAAGCCATACAAGTGTGAGACTTGTGGAGCTCGTTTTGTACAGGTAATGTATATTTGGTTTTATTCTCGTTTGGACTGAATTGCCCTATTCACCCATTAATGGGTGGGGAAGGAGTCTTGTAATTGAAAAAGCAAAATTCATAATCACACAAATGTTATGTAGAGCAATTATGCTTTTGTTGTCTATAAGTTAATTTGAAGATAAACAAGTTTGTCTGGTTACTGTGCGTTTTGGCACCAGCATATCGAGCAGCATATACCAAATTATGTTTTCTATGGATTTCAGGTTGCTCATCTGCGTGCTCATGTGTTGATCCACACGGGTGAGAAGCCATATCCTTGCGAGATCTGCGGAACTCGCTTCCGTCACCTACAGACATTGAAGAGCCACCTACGTATACATACAGGAGAAAAACCTTACCATGTAAGTACCGGCATGATTAAAAGTAGCACATATCTGAATATTACATTTGACTTCTAAACAAAGTAACTTTATACTTTATTTTGATGTCATTTTTTTTCTCTTTTTCAGTGTGAGAAATGTAATTTGCACTTCCGCCACAAGAGTCAACTAAGACTGCATCTTCGACAGAAGCACGGCGCGATCACCAACACAAAGATCCAGTATCGTATGTCGAATACAGACATGTCAACAAACTTGATAAAGCCATGTTGAAGTGGAGTAAAAATGGGCAAACTTGACCATGGCATTTGACTGAAACTTGTACAATCATCCAAAATTGTAGTGCCACACTGTTAATTAAATGAAAGCTAAATTTATTGGCAGGGAATGCCTTTAAAAACGGGTTTCCATTACATGTGAATATAGAGCCACATGGCGTCTTAGTCACTTTATTGTTTCATAGATATGAATATAGCTATTGTGGGAGTGTTTCTAAACTTTGAAAGATATGTTTATAAAGCTTTATTTTGTCAAATTGGAATGTAAACGGTCAATTTTTGAGAATACAGTATTTTATATCAAAGAATTTAATTTTCTGAAAGTATTAAAACTTTAATTGGTGGTACATATATTTTAAGATAAAAGACACATCTGGCTGTATAGAGTTGTCTATACATTTTTAACTACTAGATGTATTTACTTGTTAACATGTCAAGTTACCATTTGCATATGAAAATGGGATGGGGGCAAATGTTTAGCATTCTAATTGGGTTTTATCTTAAAACATATCAGAATAATTGCTGCTCTCTGCAAAGGATGCATGTAGCATTGCTACTGTTGCCTATTGTCAGCATATAAAATTGGCAACTGCATAAATACTGTCATATGTATTTAGCCTACATAAGATTGCCCTCTGCTGGCAGAGGCAATCAAAAATTAAGCAATCAACAATTAAGGTACTTTGTTATGACCAAAAAAATATAAATATTTTGCTTCATGTATTTGTATAGATGTTTTGTTTGTCTCAAGTGAAGGTTTACAGTTTTGGTTATTTGAGAACCTACAATAAAGTTGTGTAAATGTCATGACTTGCGTTTGTACATGCACTGTGTCGTCAATGTGCCTTTATCTATGGCAACTGAACTGCTCTATTGATCCCATTTCTTGTAAGGTACTCGTCAAGGACACTGTCCCAGATTCTTGTAGTGTGTGTGTGCATGCATGCACCTATGAATTCATTTACAAAGCATAAAACAAGCAAAACTCGATCATTTGAGCTGGACATTAAGAATTTTTAGATTAGGATTTGTTTTGCAATAGTGTTGTAGTTGTATTCATGTAAAATAAAGGTTTTGAATTTCCATGCATTTACTTAAGAGAAAACCCTTACATTATTTGCCATTATCAGATGTACTGTACATGTAATTGTACGTTATTAGGCCTACTTCAGACAAATTGAGACACATTAAAAAAAAGGATAAAAATGCACTTTCCTTCATCTGGAAATCAGACCACGTTGAAAATGTTAGAGGAAACACTATTGTAATGAATTGTTATTTTTGTACTACTGGTCCTTTTATCAGGTAAATGCTCACTCTAAGAATTATTAAAAAGAAGCCAAATTTCCCATCCCACCCATAGTCACAGCAAGTTTTAGACTAGTCAATGCGTTATTGCACATTTTATAAGGATGACAGATCACATTTAAGTATTTGACAGAAATGAATGTCATCATTCGATACATTTTAATCAGAAAGTTAGAAAGTCATGCCCATCATGTCATTTTTTCAAAACATTAGACAAAACATTTTAAAATAAAGTAGCAACAAGTACAAATGTCTGACCATATAATGTGGTCTACAAAATAAAAATATTAAAAAGAAAATACAATAGATGGGACCAAGGAAAAAAACATTTCTACTACCATACCTTGAAGACATTTCTATTCCTAATATTTCTTAATGAAAAACAAATAGCTGCAAACCTCAAAAATATAGTTGGTTAATACTTAACAACCATAACAAGTGTTTGATAACCAACATAAATATCACAAGTTCTTCCAATCATGAACTGAAGTTAACATAGCCTAAGGTTTAAGGTTCATAGCAAAGTTTTTGACAGCTCAAAAAATATATCCAGTACAAAACAAAGGTAAGATGGGTAAGATGGGTTGCGAGGTAGATATCACTCAACATTTTTCCAAAAAGAAACCCAATGATGTAAGGAAAATAACGTGGTGTGATGAACAATGCTTATCAGCAAGATGTGCAGCTCATGACGGTTCAGCTTTGACTACATAACAAAATATTATTTCCTCCATCCCACACCTCGTTAATAACAATACTGAAGACACATTACTGCTTTTGTTGCATTGCTTCTTTACGTGCCGCGTCTTGTAGCAGCTGAGTGTCCACTTCATCTGCAGGTAACTGAACATAGCGCACCACTGATCCGCGAATGAAACAGTTCTTCACAGACAGCTAGGGAAAGCAGCGGGATTTTAATGATTGAGATGTGCCTCTCCGTATCTAATTTATGAACTTGGTCACGAGTACCGATATTGTATTGTGTATGAATGATGTGTATGTGATGCAGAGGCCTAAAGCCCAAGACAAATTTCCCTACGGGACAATACATTATACCTTACCTTACCTAAAATCATATGTCTAATATGTACATCAGTAAGATCTTCTAGTGGTTTTCTATCGTTTTGAGCCACAATGAATTTGTTCATAGATTGCTATCCTCTTTGTGCAGGCATAAACTATACACAGCGATTAGAAAACACATTTTATGTAGTATGGTGAATTTGAAATAACAGATGAACATACCATGTGTGGATACTTTTCTGGATCTGTAACGCTGATATCTGTAAGCTTGATGTTCAGGTACTAAAACACAGCATGACAATTATATATATATAATATTTTTTAAAGATTAATTTGATGTAAAAACTAAATACATAATGTTAAATTAACACAGACCTGGTCAACAGAATGAAGTGTTCCACAGATGCTGTAAAGTTAAATGAACAATTGGTGTTAAAAAAAAACGACACATGCATTTTATATACCGTAGCGAAAAACAGGCGGCAGGCAGCACCACACACTGACCTCAAGTCATTTTTGAGCTCCACGACCACGTCCTTCCCCACCAAAGACTTGAAAAACGAGTAGAAAAGCTGAAAAACACGTTACCGGTACTGTAGCATTAAAACGAAAGATAGTAAGCATGTCATAATTCTATATAGCAGGCAAACCAACCACAGCGTCTCTAGCGTAGCGTGTGTTGTGCAGTGTTACTTTGGTCATTAAGTAACCGTACAATGCATACAGTTAGCCTTGGGTATATAATACGAAGTTCGCAAACAGTTCCTTCCAACAGTACTTGGATAACTGATTAATTGCACAGCAGATTTGTTTTACCGTTACATTTAAAGGATTAAATATGCTCACCATTATCTAGGCTGTTTCTTTCGTCTAACGTTGATGACGTTGTACACACTCATACGTCATGTTTCATCGACGGACCGTGTGCGACAGGGTGCATTTACATACTATCTCCAGCAGGTGGAGGCTAATAACGTCTTGGTCACTACTACACTAAACACCAAAACTAACACCAAAAACGGTAGGCCGGTATTTATAAAGCTACACTGTTTTTCTTATAGTTATATGACCGAACAGTTCAATATTGCCTACTCTGTTCTGGGTGCCCACTAGGCTGCATACATTTACTAAAATGATTATGATTTCCATATAAAGTTCTTTAGTTTTGTCATTAGTATTTGCAGTTGGTTGTGTCAAAAATACAGCTCACCTTACAATAAAAAGGGCAAGGCAATTGGTAAAGCCAATTAATACTGTCATTGAATTTTCATAGGATGGAATGCATAACTCACCATAACTATTTTTAAATTAACAAATCAAGCACATGCCATAATATAGGCTAAGGAGACAAAATAATACCATATTTCATTAAGCTTTAAGATTTTAATTTATTGGCAACTCATTCATAAAAAGACAACCAGGCAAATACTGGGTGGTAATCATTCATATGAACCATTCCTATATTATATGATCATTCATTGATCATTAACATGCTTTTTTTATTGTCTCTACTCGTTAAACAGAACGGCATGAAGCCAAAGATGACCACCAACAATTCACTTCACCGAATGACCCGCCTTCGATGATTGAGTGTCATGATGCACTGAGGAGAGACAAAAGATTTGCAACATAGGGTGGATATGTTATTATTACTATTGTTGGCATCAGTGATATGTACATGATCCTTTATTATTATCTATTAATTCCTTCATTAAGTAGACAGTTTTAATATGGAATGTGAAGTAACGGAAGTTGCAGCCAGAAGGTTATAGGTTCAGTTTCTGACAAATAGTCTTAACTTTAAGTATTATCAGCCACAACCTACCTACTGCTGAACTGTACTTGCACATTACAGAAAACATAACTAAATTATTAAATTCAAAGAGTAAAACAAAACGTATCTTACAATCTTTGGGCTGTGGTTGACCAGCCCTTGCTGGAAGTCGTAGTTTGCAAGGGAGCTCTGAGTTATCCCGGTAGTCCCTATGTTTACCCGCAGGGGGGTCCACCAGGCCTATCCGTGATTTCATGGGCAGAGGAGGGCGGCTGTTAGACACTACTACCCCTCCCTCCGAGCGGCAGGGCACCACTGGCTTTTTAAAAGACGGAGGGTTCAGGCTCGCCGGGGGCTTATTCTCCGAGCAGGTATAGGAGCGGTTGCGAGGGCTGGGCACTGGGGGGCGCTCAAAATCCCCCTCTGATGTTTTGGCCTCTGTGATTTCTTGGTCTTTAATGCCTCGTGCCTTCCCCATTGCCCCATACAGTGGATTATCAAACATCTCTGTTGATGTATCATTCTGTCCTCTAGAAGACAAACAGACATATATAAGCCTCTACACTTGCAAACTTCCCTATGTACCTTATGTATATTGTGTAGCTTCTTAATTACATACTGCATACTTACTTCGGGCTTGATTCTTTTCCCGTAGGACTGCGTGTGGTTGTGTCAGGAACAAACGTTTTGGAAGAGAGGTTACCCAGATTCAGCTCCTTCCGCCCCTTCCCAGGACTTGACATTTTGTAACTCCAGCCCTTATCCGTTGCATACCCACTTTTGAGACCCACTCTACTGTAACTAGGGTTAGTGATATCGGTTGGATGAGGAAGGGCAGTTCTGTTGTTCAGAAAATAAATCGAAAACTAATGTTTATCATTAAATATAACATTTCTTATTAAGTCACTGCAAAAAACATTGCAACTGACCTGATGCTTTCACCTCCTTTACCCTTTGAGATGGCCGGGTCTTCTTTTTCAATTTTGATGAATTCTGAAGATGGAATAATATGGTAAAGCAAACATACATATACAAGAAATAAGAAAAATCTGTTAAATCCTTTCACACCAGTATGCAAGCCAAATCAGGTCCAAAAAGTCACAATTCTAACCAAGTATTTGGCCTGTATACTAAAATTATTTCATAAATGTTTTTTACTTTTTACATGTACTTCTTCCTGCTGGAGAGCTTTGACAGTGCAATGTAAAATTTGCTAAGAAAATAGCCTGTTGCCAAATATCATAATGTTGCAAGCACTTTCATTTTGGCCTTGTAGAGCTACTTCCTCATGTGGTAAATGTCAAATGGAAACTGTTTCTTGTGCTACCATAACTCTTATATTTTGTCCTAGTTCTTAAGCTTCTTAAAAGTCTGTAAGTTTCCCAACTCAGGAGTTCATGTTAAAGCCATCAATGCTTTGTGAATAATGCTGTATCTTACATCTGATCTTAGATTTAAAAGGGATATAGATAGAAAGCACATTTTAGCATTTCACCTCTAAGACCAACTGATCTAGAAATCTGTGTGAATACAGGATTGTCTACTCAAGGTGCTCAGACTGACCATATAACTTTTCAGTCTGCTTGCGCTCAGCGGTGCGTAGCTGGATGGCACCAGTGATGGTGCCCGTCTTCTCGCCGTGGTGGGTCAGTGAGATTTGGAACTCTGGGTCGCAGTACTCGGCAGCTCGCAGCGCAACGCAGCCCTCTCCTGTGAATGCATCATGACCGCAGGGAATGACAAGTCTTGCTAGGTCTTCAACATTAGCACCATGTTAGCTTATTACCATAAGACTCGTCGCAGTCAGTGGACTTGATGCAGATGAGGATGTGCTGGTCTAAAAGGTACACCGGGTCGGAGATGATGGGGGTGAGCTTGAATAGATATAGCACTGACTATTAATACCTTTTGAGGCACCACAAAAAAATGTTTCAAGCTAAACTGCTTCAATTTACCTCAACCTGGGTTCCAAATCGAACTTTAATGGACCCATCTGAGTGCTCTGAGTTCTCCCCTTCTGACGTCTTTACAGTTTCTGATTAAATAAAGAATAAAAAATGTTTAAAAGAAAAATAAAAACTGCCCAATTTCAGTCAGTGATGATCATATCTGTCATGATGCAGTCACATGAAACAGGTCTTACATACTCTCTAAGCAGCTGGAGTGGTATTCAATGTAGAATTTTGTCTTTGATTTTGTCAGAAGGGTAGCAATGCAGTTGATGAACTTTATCCCACCTTCAGATGCACTGTGTGGATCTAAAAAATAACTCACATTATGGTTTTCGTTTATAGGCCGTGGTGATGAGAATACATACATTGAAATATCTAGCATCATTACCTTGCTTTGAGACAAACTGTGAGGCTACTCCCATTTCAAATGTGGAAAAAACTGGAGAGTGGTCACTTGTCATTATGTCAGTTGTGCACCCTGCAATTTCAAAAGGTAATAAAAAAAAATACTGTTATTAATTTAAAACATTGACATCACATTTGACTAACTGTATATTTTAGAGGTTATTCACCATATGATTGGCAAATGACGTGAACCAGAGGGTAGGACTTCCAGAGGACACGATCACACCATGAGGGTAAATTGTATTTTGTCTATGGAGAAGAATTCATTACTCCTTGGATAACTATCTTCTTACAATCATAACATACAGACACAATATAAGCACATTATGAGATTCTAGTAGGCCAGCTAAATATACGTAGGATCCCTGGAAAATGCAGTAATCTAAAAGAAAGATTCAGTCATTCTGCAAAAAGCTTGTTGATATATGAACTAGGTCAAAACAGGTGCTGCCTCCGATGCTCCACCCCACAAAATTGGAAATGCACTGCCAAGGCTATATTGTTGTGTAGGGCAGTCTGCACCAATTGGTTTGTGTTCCCGTTTACAGAGCAAGGGCTGTGTAGTAACACAAATATTTTTTCAGCATAAACACATAATAGGCAGCTATAGCGGCCATAAGTAGATAATCGCTGAATTTGACAAAAAGTGTATTAGAGTACAATCACTGACTACACCTTTGGTCTTAAGCGTGTGAAGTACAGAGAAGTGCGGTCAACTGTTAGAACTTGGAACTAGGCGAAGTTAGAATAGTGGAATACCCTAACCCTAGGAAACAAAACAGGACTACTCTCTTAACTTGTGTTTCAAACACCCACAATTAAGACTAAGACTTTACATTAGTAGACAAGAGGACCATGGCCACTGTCTAAAAGAATGGTTTTATTTAGATGACCGATATATATAGTTTTCTCAGATTTTTGGTCAGTTGTTGTAATTATAAAATAACACTGTCAGGCTACCATAAGGCTACTATAGCAGCTACTGCAGGTCAACAAGTCTCAGGAATGGCATCTGTGTGATTTGTCTGCATAACAAAGAATGTGACAAAGACAATGACGAAGACACGGAATGCAATAAAAGTGGACCAAAAATGTAACCCTGCTATACGTCATGGTTATAAATATACAAATAGATTAAAATGATATCTACCATAGGTTTCACTTAGATCTAAGATAATTATAGCTGTACTCAGCCCACACCAGCACCCTTCAACTGCAACAAGAAGGTAATTTGTTCACTCTGAGGAGAGCAGTATATTTACTGTGCATAGTTCTAACACCAAACTGAACTATTTCACAGACAAATCTGTTTTAAATGCTTATGTTAAGGAGAGGATGATCCACTCCACCATACAACGCCTCCCAAGTCACGACACACAGCACAATACAATACATTCACAGAGGTGGGCCGGGGGGATGAGGATGTGGGGGGGTCTCTATCACCATGAGGGCGTGCGGTAGTCCC
>JAODUH010000019.1:3440736-3450799 GCA_027564835.1 Typhlichthys subterraneus | reverse complement strand
CCCCCCCATAGCTTTCTGTGTCAGCTTGGTAGTGTAACCTTAATAACTATTATCACCTCCGGCTGTGACATTAGTGCACAATCATGGAGTAACGCATGCTATGCATACCATGTACCACCTTCAGCAGTGACTTTGGTTGAAAATCCATGGGGTGGGACCATAGAACTATTTGGGTCGTACCCCATAGAGGGTTTCTTCTTGCAATATTGAAATCTTTGCTGTTTACATATAGTAATTTACAGTAGCAGATACTTTAGCTGAAATGTACGTATTCCAGGATTCAGAAGTGAAGCATTCTGTCGCTAGAGGTGTTGTACTGTTGCACATAACATATCGCACTCAACGGAACAAGTAGAGATGTTACAAATACAGCATCTCCAATGGTAGTCTGGTTCATGTCTGGTTCATGTCTGGTTCATGTGGTTCGAAGCACTTGACAGTAGACTCAGATGTTTGTGTGTGTGTGTAAGCAGGCGGACGAGGCGGAGGCCACATACAGGACGTGTATAGCAGACGCCACCACTCAGCAGCTGGAGCTGGAACACACCAAGGTCACGGTGTTGCGGCAGCTGCAGGAGGTCATCAAGCAGAGCGACCAGACCCTGCGCTCGGTCAGCGCATGCGCACACACACACGCGCATCACACTACATTCAAAGAACACCCTCTGAATTGGGACTATCCTGTATGAGAATTAAGCAACAGAATGAGTTGACATTCATAATGGGTGGCCGTCCTCTTGATCAGGCAAAGAGAACTAGTTCCAGTATATACTCTTTGAGATGCACATTAATGTCAGGTATGATTCGGATGCGTACGTAAATGACCATATAAGAGTTCATGGCTAATTTCCCAGACTGCAGTGAATGTTGACCTCTCCAACACAATGTAGTGTTTCTTTTGAGCTACAAACTGGTGGGTGTGTTGGGCTCTCTTGCCTTCTAAACTGACCTGGTCTAACCTGGTGTGTCCACCCCGCCCTGCAGGCAACCATCTCCTACTATCAGATCATGCACATGCAGACGGTGGCCCTGCCGGTCCACTACCAGACCCTGTGTGAGAGCAGCAAGCTGTACGACCCCGGCCAGCAGTACGCTGCCCACGTGCGTGACCTCCAACTGCCTGAGCAGCCCAGTGTTCACTACACGTTTGAGGCATACTCCGCCACCAGTACAGCCTCCACTCAGTAAGTCTGTGGGATACACACGTCCACAAAGACCTGTCTAGGATGCCACAGTAACAAACTGGACACGTTACTAACTGTGCTACTGTTTACTTGAGTTGACCTTAATTGAGCAGGTGACACAACTTAACACATTTAAAGGTGTGGTCAGTCATTCTTGCTAACTTCGAGCTCAAATCAAAACGGTATCGCTCCGCGGTCCTCCACGGCTGCGCCTCACACGTCGAAATGGACTGTGAAGCAAAGCGTAGTGCTGCGACTTTGTTGTCGAGCGGTGTTCGCACTTTGTTTATGTTACTATTTACAGAGCCAGGACTGTGTAGAAGTATCAATGCGATACTCTTTTGATGTGACCTCTAAGTTAGCAAGAATGATTGATCCTGCCTTTTAATAAGCAAATGCTAATATAAATTATAAAAGACTATAAGGACTTTGATATGCTTCCTACCATATATTCATAGATGCCATTGGAACTATTTGAAAATTGTATTTATTCAATTTAGCTAGTTAGATCTTATCTTCACTTGATGATTTTGTCTGACAGGTTTTTCTCCATGCTTGCTCACTGCAGTAACTTCACTAATAGTTCATAAATCAAGCTAGCTAGCAGCTAAATGGTTTGTTGTGACCTGCGTGAAGTGATTGATTCATGACAGATTGAGATGATGTCACAATCAAATTGGAGGCCAAACACGAAAGTGGGTGAGGGTAATCGACACAATGTTTGTTTTGTTTTTTTATTCGCGCAAATAGTCTCCATAGACTGATGAGCACTTTTCTTTTGAGAACCACTGCTGTACATACATAGTATGCAATACCATATACGTGCAAGCATACCTCATGTTATCAAACCGACATAGGATCCATACGAAGTTTCATTTAGTATGTATTAAGACTTACTTGCACTGCAGACTGCATGCATCTGTCGTACATCATCAGCATTTTTGTGGCTTCCTTTGAGCCGATCACCCAAAACAAAGCAGTTTAGAAAGTTTAAGAGATCCCCAAACTCATTACACATGATACTAGCTAGTCAAAGTATTTGCAAAGTTTAGATATTGAACGCTTATTGAAATGGACACCAATGACCTCCAGAGTAACTGAATCCTTATTTATTTTTTCCTTGTTTGCATACAGTAGTGATGAATACCAGGCCTAGTCAGTCATGCTGCCTGTTTTTGCGTAGTAGAGTATTAATATAAAATATTCTGATACAGTGCTACAAAAACCATGATGCATACTGTCATGTGGGATACCATAGCGTTGCATCCCCAGTATTTAGCATAGCATATTTGTATGCGTGTCTCTTTATTGCTCATACCGTACGTGCTGTGTTGCAGGCAGGGCCACAGGCCTAGGAATGACAGTTTTAACACAGACTGTCCTGCCGGCACAATGGACAGTGGAGCTGGGGACAGCAAGGATGCAGAGACCAACAGAAAGAGTAAGTCGACTCGAGACTGGTTTGTCATACAAATATATGGTGTATTAACCATTTATTATGTGCACTCGATTTTGCCGAACAATGCATATCTGAGAAAAGTAATGCTGTGTATTTGTATAAGATGTGTTTTATCTGGATGAATTGCTGAAATGTGAGCATGTGTGGACTGGTCGCCGCGATGTTCATCAGTAAACAGAATAGTTGGTGAAGCAGCAACACTATACAGTAGTGGAGTACATGTACAAGCAAGGAACAGACAATGGGTGCATTTCCATAAGGCACCTTGGTAATTGAGGTGTGTTCCTATCACCATACAGGACAGGGACACAAGTCGTGGGGATCCACTGTTAGCGACGACAGTGTGGGCGGGGAAGGAGGCCTGGAGTCTCCTACTTCTAGCACATGTAAGTCAGACGCTCACTCGGCACGTTGGCAGAAGAGCAAACACACGAGTCTCCTGTTTATGTGCGCCTCTTGTTTTAGGTGACATAAGTAAAATGGCTCGGACCTCCTCCACTGGGACCATGTCTTCCAATGAGGATGCAGATGAGAAGGACGGGAATGTGTCCAGTTTTGAATCCCCAAGTACGGCCTACAAACCTTTGTTTTGTGTGTGTGTGTGTTGTTGTCAAGATGGGGGCTTTATTGCTATGTTAATGGGGGCGTTAGCTATGTTGGAAGGCTACAGTGTGACTTATCTGATGGGAAGTATTGCCCGTGTTTCCTGCTAGACATAAATGGCATGGAGCCAGATGTGGTCGTCTACACTGGACCTTTCCGGAACATCGGCTTGTCCAGAGCAGCCCAGACACACCGCCTGAGGAAGTTGCGGACCCCCGCCAAGTGCCGGGAATGTGACAGCTATGTTTACTTCCAAGGAGCGGAGTGCGAGGAGGTACAATACAGTGCTAATGTGTATTTGGTAGCTGTTGTATCATGTGCTTTAATTGTTAATTGTAGAGGTCACTGACCTTGATGAGTGAGCATGAGCAATACGTATATTTCCAGGGAGTCGTTTTATGGCTTATGGTAAACTATCAGGACGCACGCGCGACACTACCAAGGCATATGGAGATGTGAAATGGTGAACTGCATTATGTCCCCTCCATTAGTGTTTCCTGGCGTGTCACAAGCGTTGCTTGGAGACTCTTGCCATCCAGTGTGGCCACAAGAAGTTGCAAGGGCGCCTGCAGCTATTTGGCAGGGAGTTCTCCCAGGTGGCCAGCTGTGCCAGCGACGGCATCCCCTTCATTATCACAAAGTGCATCTCCGAGATCGAGCGGCGGGCACTCAAGATGAAGGTGAGGAGGTTGCCTTGGTTCTTAGGTATTTGCTATGATTCTTGTGTCTTGATAAACCTCCTTGTCCAGGGTATCTACAGGGTGAACGGGGTCAAGACCCGTGTGGAGAAGCTGTGCCAGGCCTTTGAGAATGGCAAGGAGCTGGTGGAGCTGTCCCAGTGTTCGCCGCATGATATCAGCAATGTCCTGAAACTCTACCTCAGACAGGTACACCGACCACACACCATGTTCTGTGTGCGCTCCGCTCCTCTGGATGGACGACCAGGTTCCCAGAATGTCGCACATCAACACTAAATGACAATAAGAACCCCCCCCCCCCCACCCCCAGCTGCCGGAGCCCATCATGCCATTCCGCCTGTACAACAGCCTGATGGGGCTGGCCAAGGAGAGCCTGCAGAGCGAGGCAGACGCCCTGGTGGGAGAGGAGGCAGGCGGGAGCTGCCCTGTGGTGAGCAAGGGCCCAGAGCTGGTGGACCTGGGCCCCGACACGGAGCCAGAGGTCCTGGTGTTGGTGAGCAAGCTGAGGGAGCTTCTGAAGGAACTGCCCAAGGCCAACATCGCCACGTTGCGGTACATCACGCGCCACCTCCGCAGGTCAGTGTTCCAGGCACATTTAAAACACTTAAAAGCCTCGGTCACCAGCCCCAGATCAGCCTTTCATTTTGGTGTGTGTGTGTGTGTGTCACCCTCGTCTACCCAGAATTGCGGAGCTGGAGCAGGACAACAAGATGAGCCCCAGTAACCTGGGCATAGTGTTTGGGCCCTCGCTAATGCGGCCCCGCCCTACCGGGGCCACTGTGTCTTTGTCCTCCCTGGTTGACTACCCCCATCAGGCCCGCATCGTAGAGGCCCTCGTAGTCTTCTACACCTCCATCTTCCAGGCCAAGTCGTCAACGTCTAGCGGCGTGCCTACGCCCTCCATTGTCACAAAAGAGGTACAGCCGTGTGCATTGTGAGGATGTGCAGCAGAACATAAACGTGTGGTTCCTAGTTTGAAGCGTATAAATGTCAATGCATTTGTTTCCTCTGCTAACAAACGTCACTAGTTCTGTCAGTTGCATTTTATTGCCTTCTACATTAGTGCCTCAACAAAACAGTAAGCTGATAGTCTGCTCAGCATTGTATTCCTAGTTTCTGTTAAGACTAGGGGTGTGAAGGCCTTTTCAGACAGAAAGCAACAGCGGCACCACTGCGCTCTGAAACCCGTTCACTCCTATGGCTTGCGCCGCACAATGCCAGTTTTGCGCTGCACGCCACTGAGGGGAGCTTGATGTGACAAATACCTGAGCGGCCAGTTGAAATGAGGCAGCCAGCCAGGCACGGAAGTGAAAATGGAGGAAGAGTTGATATTGTCAGAATATCAACGTTTACTCATTTTTTACTTATTTTCAAACATGTATTTTTCAGCGGATATGTTTGAGAACAGTTTGTTACATTTGAATTCGGGATGTCTGTCTGTCTAAATTGGCAAACTATTGGATTAACTAAAGTCCGCTGAAAATGTATACGTTTTTGTATGATTTATAATGCTAGAACATACAAATTAATTGTTTGGCAGGGCCTTTAGCTTGTGGGAATCTGTTCTTCAAATTCCAGTAGTATAGCCTCTTCGTTGCCTAGAGACACGGCAAGCGCAGCCGTGTCCTGTCTCAGGGCCTGGACAAATTTGAGGTCAACTCGCTGCCGAACGTGCATGTCCCATCCTGCCTGAAGGGCCTTAATGATTCACCGCTATGAATTCATTGAACAGAATAGCTTGTACTCTTGCTGCACTCTTAGTTATGTATTGCTATATTTATGTTGTGTGTTTATAGGACTTTGTTAAATGTCTCACAATCAGAACTTTAATAAACTGTCTCCATCTCCTGGTTTAGACTGGCATTGCAGACAAACAAACAGGGAGATCAACTGAAGCAGGAAAGGAGAACATAATGGATTCTGACAAGATGGAGGAAGGATGTGGTAAGAGTTCTGGTAAAGCATGTTGACTCCAAATTCATGTCATGTATTCTATGAAGTTGCATGTGTACACAAACGTTTCCATTTCAGTACCTAATGTCAGTATATTGTAGTATAGGCGTTTATAAAGTAGAGATGGATACTATAGTGTCAACTTTATTTTCTCATTGCTTCTCTGAATGATTAACCTTGCCACCACCAAGCTCCTCATTGTACCGCTAGGAATGCCTGGGAAATGTAGTGCAATGAAGTATTGACTAAAAAGATATAGAACATGTCTACACAAACATGGGCAAACCTGCATAGACATAACTGAATTATAATAATTACTGTAACATCACCAGCAAGTCTGTGGGTGAGTATTCACGTGTGTACTGTATACCCACCCCTTTTCTTCTCTTCTAAGACTTTCTGTGAACTTGGATGTGCATTTAGATCAAGAGTGGAGTGACTACTAAACAGCAGGAGTTCATGGCCATATAGGATACATATTTGACATGGGCTGTGTATTGGCAATAATCTGGTGATGTGTGTCACAATACAGGGGCCACGAGTCCATATATTGCTATACTGTAAGCAAGGCAATGTATTTTGATTTCAAATTTGTGGAAAACTGTCAGCAATGCTATTGTGTGCTAGCTTGGCTCCGCCAGACTTTGCTCTCAGCTTAATTTGTTTCACTGAGATTAGTCTAGAAACCCTGATCACGTTAGTGTGTGCACAGCCACACTGCAGGCGGCCCAATCAGCGTGGGTTGGTGAGATGAAGTCAAGAGTGTTGATCAGGTCAATTGTAGCGCCGATTGGTTCAGCGCTGTCCAATAGCTTCCAAATTAACCATAGGTCTACGCCAAGCAGGAGGAAACTACTGCGAACACTTCCCAACGGCACCATATTCACAAAGTGAATGGTTACACCAGGCTACATTTAGCAGGTACTACTAGTGGTACTACTGCAATAAATAACACTCTAAATGTAAACTTGCTCATGGACTTCAGATTGAAATTAGCTTTAAGATAAATCTGGTAACCAGCATCTTGACTCTCTTTTGAGGTTAATGTATTTTGCACATGGTCCCTTTTGATAAATTGAGGAAAACATTAGATTTTTTTATCAATAACATGATTTTGAGACTCAAGAGAATTGTGAACCGTAATATCGCGATACTCGGGTGTATTGATATTTTCTTACACCCCTATATTTGACATAATGCACAATGATGTATTGAAGTGCATCCACTTGAACTGGTTCCTCCTCCATCCAGATAGTTCTCAGGGGTCTCTGGGATCCAGTGAGCAGCTGCCCGACTCTGACTCTGAGATGGATGAGGCGGTCCAGAGCACCACGCACTCACAGCAGCGTGCCACCTTGGTCAAGCAGGAGAGTGAGGTCAGCGTGGATGACGATGACCAGGTGAGCTGCCGGGAAAGTTTGGACCTGTCCGACCTGTCTTACTTGCATACCGGTCCAGAGCAAGAGGCAGATCAGGAGACCCCAGAACGGTGTGAGAGAGTACACCCCCCAGTGCTGCCCGACACAGAGCCCCCAGAAGAGGACCTGAGTGTCGCTCTGGCAGAGCTGAATGTGAACCAGTCCAACAACAACAACTATCCATACTCCCCTGTCCTAAACCGGGCTGGGGTCCCCTTGGCATGCCTGTGTGGAAAGAAACTACCCCTAGCCAGGAACATGGACAGGGATCCTGAATTTTTTTAATGCCACCAAAATGTCTGTAGCGGAAGTGCTTTTGGTTTTTAAATCTAGTCGTCTTTGTGTACATCTGAATGAATGGAGTATTTTAGTGTGGAATGTTGCAAGCATATATGGTTTATCCATTCAGTGGAACAGCTGAATATAACATCATCCAGATGCTTAATGCAATTGTATACAACCACATCATTTCAAGAGGCTTTCACTTGAACATTAAATGTTTTTCTATGCCAAATAGTTTTTAAGTGTTTCTAACAAATTATCTTTTAATGTGCTGCTGGTCTTATTTCAGCACTAAATTAAAAAAATTTAAGATTTTATTCTATTGCCTAAATTGCCTTGTTTTGGATGTTCAATTGTTATAATAAAATGTGTCTTTTATGTACATACAATTGTTTCATTTATTTGTTGCTTGTCACTTGACTACATTAAAGCATGACTGCTCCAGCAAAGAATGGTGTGAAATTATTCAACATTGGACTACATGAAGGGCAAGGTTTTTGTTCTGACAGCCATAAACACCATTTCCAGATGAATTGCCATTGTTGTACTGAAACAAACGAGACAAGTTGAGTTTTGTAATAATACAATAACCATTGGTCAAGGATTTGTGCTCCAGTACAGTATACCTGCAAAACTGATCTAACCAGACATTTTCTACAATGTATCGAACTATAAAAACAAATATCCAACTCCGCTCCTCGACAAAAGCAGTATGGCTTAGACATGGGGTGTGGAATCCTGGTCCTGGAGGGCCGCTGTCCTGCATGTTTTAGATGTGCCAACACCTGATTAACATGAATGGGTTGTTTCCTTATAACGACCCACGCCTGGCTTGGACTGTGCAGAAGTGTTTTGCTCCTGGCAGAAAATACATTCGTACAATGATTTATTATTGGGTGGGTAGGATAACTCCCATTTGTGGTGCTGCTACCACCACTTCTTGTCCAAAAGGCCATTTGCATAATAGTCTAGCTTTGCACCACCTGATAGTTGTACTCAGCTCAATGAGCTTAGTCTGACTGGAAACCCTGCGCTTTGGTGTTCGCAAAGCCAGCATGAGTGGCAGACTAATCGGCGTCCAAGGGGGTGGGTAAGTGTGAAGATTAAGTCAAGAGTGTAGTAGAGTTAAACGAAGTGATACATATAGTTGCAGCAAAGCTGAATGGTTAAAGGCTGTCCAATAGTTTCAAATTAATAACTAGACGTCTACGCCCAGTAGGAGGTGACTGAATACTTCCCAATGGAACGTGTCCAGACCCTACTTAGGAAGTGAATTATCTGGTTCTAATCAGGCTATTAATAGCCAGGCCTACATGTTCTACAGAAGCTTCCTCTAAAGAAACATTACAGCATGGCATTTGGAAGGAAAAAGAAGGTAGGCTAATTAACTTCTATTTAGACAATATGATGCCATAGGCAGTGCCTTCATAATCTGCAATGTGATGCTGCCATGTACCTCTAAATTTAATGTTGCTGTAATTCTACTTTTAAAATGTATTCCCGTTATGAACCAGTGTACAACAAATCAGATGGTGAGACGACTATACAAAGCACAACCTGGATTTTTAAACCTTTTATTTTATAAAAATTATTAGTAAACCAAACAAATTGAATAACCAGGATGAGACAAAAATAATAGCTGTATGTGTACTCCACAGGTAATTCTGAACATAAACAACGATGAATGCCTGTAGAGAGAAAAATGTATAACAGTAAAATGATACAAAAGTGATATTCACCAACATTGCATATAAATCTCCACATAAAATCCAGACAGAGATGTAATTTATACATTCACTGTATCACCTCAATTGTTGAATTTTCCCTTTACGACTTAATGATACAACCTAAAACATTTCAGTCAGGACTTGGAGCACAAGACAGAAGCAGGCATTCTTAATGATAGTTTATCCATATCTAGTACTTACTTTACTGTCACTGAACCAGTCGGTATGTGATGTATCGTCCTGCTGTCTCACTAGGTCTGATGATCTTTACAACCTAATAAAGGAAGTAGAATTTGAGCCTCAGACATTTAAAACCAAACTACAACAAAACCTGCTCTTTTTCCAAATTCCAAATACTCCATTGTATAATACAAATGTACATACAGTAAATGATTGCCTGGGTTCTGCTTTTTGTAAACAGATTTTGATGACAGTACCAGTATATGGAAATATATGGAAATGTGGGCTAGGCAGTTCTGTCAGTATGAAATAAAGAGTACATACCTGTCCTCTTTTCAGGCCAAAATAGCGAGCCACAGGGTCCCCAGCCTGGATCCTAGGTAGCTGAGACTCCTTTAGTTTACTGAGGTTTATTTATAAAGGAATGTTGAAACAATACAGTTAAGCATAGTAGGACTGGCCTCAAATATTTGATTATTCGTGTATTCGTTCGTTGGGTATGTATTCGATTTAAATATTGGGATTCGAGTATTCGTTTTTTCACATTATGCATGCATGT
>JAODUH010000019.1:3417327-3440636 GCA_027564835.1 Typhlichthys subterraneus | reverse complement strand
CCACCAAACGCCTGGGTCGGAATCCCGGTGGTTAAAGTCCCACCAAACCCCAATACAATAATGGTTTTTATTTTTTTATTTTTTTATTTCATGGCTTTTACCTAGTTTTTGATTGTTTCTTATTTCCTTTTGTTTAATTGCATTTCTTCCCTTCATCCTTTGTTCAAATTTTTTTAACTGTAAAGCACGTTGAGTTGCACATTGTGTATGAAAGGTGCTATACAAATAAAAGTTTATTATTATTATTATTATATTTCTACACAACCCTGTCTCTAAATGGAAACACAGAAATAATCTGATGTTTCTACACAACCCTGGCTCTAAATGGAAAAAATAAATAATCTGATGTTTCTACACAACCATGGCTCTAAATGGAAACACATAAATAATCTGTTTCTACACAACCATGGCTCTAAATGGAAACACAGAAGTAATCTGATGTTTCGACACAACCCTGGCTCTGTAAATGGAAACGCAAAGAAAGTGGTGCAGGGTGCACCACACACAATTATCCTAGCCTTTGCAATGCATAGTTGAGGGAATTATATGGCATTAAGCGGAGAGGTGTTTTTGCTTTGCTTGAGTTCAAATATCAACAATAATCCCTGACTCCACCTATAAGGAAGCTAATTATATAATTTCCTTGTAGGTGGGAAATATATTTGTCAAGGAATTCCCGAACTTTGAATTCTGAACATTGAAGATCACCATCAGAAGAATCCTTATTAAGCAACTTCCTTCTTACAGCCCAATCATTTGAAATGTGTTTGTGTTTGTAGGGCATAATGTCACTTAATGGATATATTGTATATAAATGACATTTGTGACATTAGATCACATTTGCAGTAGTTATGGCACAATGTCAAATAAAAATTATTACTTCTTTCACTCATCTCTGGTTTTACTATTAAAGTGATCAATTGCAAAGCACTGTGGTCTATACAGAGCTTTAAATTCACTGTATTCATGACCAAAGCTTATAATGGAGCCTTTGGTATTTAAGCAAGCAATATATTGATTTTATGATATTGTTAATACAATTGTAACTGACTAGGCCTGTGACAAACTCTGTGCGCAGCTATACAGTGAAAACAATGGACGATAAACCAAAGTTGCTCTGGGCTTTAGCTGTCAAATAGAAAAGGTTATTTTCAAGAGGAAGCAGGCATTCTGATTGGCCATTGGATTTTGCTTTAATTGAAACCTTATGTGTGGCATGTGGAATTCTGGGACTTTGGCATGCTCCCAAGAATCCTCAGAATGTGAAGTTTTTTTCCTTCTTTTTTTCTCCCTCTTTCTTTCTCTCCTCTCCCTCTCTTTTTTTCCCCTTTCCCAGTGGCGTCTTACATCAGCCAAGCACGACAGTGGAAGCGGCTGGTGGAGACAGAGGGAGTGCAAGAGAGAGAAAGGCTTGGATTTTCCAGCCTTTTGACAAAAGGACTCACTGGAATATTCTTCAGCTCTCTCGAAACAAATGGTCTGAAATAGGAACCCTATTTGAAGTAAGTTGCCCTATTCTTAAAAAACTCCATCAAATTATTATAATACAAGTGTACATTGTAAAGTCCATTATACAACTATAGAGGAATGTACTAGGATTCTTTGTTAGCGTTTTTGCCACTGTGATAGATCTGGTCAGATATTTTGTTCTCTATGAACCATTTTGTTTCACTGCTGCAAAGCCTTTCTGTAGAAACTATAATCTTAGCTGATTGTTTCATGGGCAAGCTTCCATTTGCTGGTTATTAGAATGACATAAGATCATTCCTTTCTTTATCTTTTTATTAACATATGCCTACTTTTTTTAAATCCCCTAAACCCTAGTTTTTGCTATTAGAGTGTGTGTTGAGTATCCTTTTGTTTCCCCAAATGTACAACTGTGTGTATTTGTGTGACTCATTGCATCCATGTCAGGCAACACTTTGTTTTGTCTTTTTGTGGCAATTAGTATCCGTTAGCTAGGATGCTTTTATGGAAAGTTAAAGTGATTGCTGACCCATCCATCCATACATGGTGGTCTTGCTTAGTGTTGTCGTCAACCAACAGAGAAGAGCGTGTCTGATCAGGGACTACAGGCTTGTCTCTGCTTGTACCATGGAGGTGCTATGTAGGCATGCTGGTGTTATGTGGCTGCTACGTAGGTAGTAGTGTGTATTCCCATGTGGTATGTCTTAGATACAGGCACACAAAGGCCTCTTTCATCTTCGGTGACGTGGGGACACTTGATAATGTGTTCATTAAGTTACCAAACTCTTGCACAATCTGTATGGAGGGGCTAGCAGTGGTTAAACCGTATGGTATTATTGAAAATGTCATTATAATTATAGCATTGATACAATGGTATTTGAATGATATATAATTAGAGTCAGATGGACAGAATGGAACCACATTGGATTTGCGTTATCACTGAGTCTTCCAGGCATGTCATTTCAATTAGCAACCCTTCCCTCTTATGTTCAGCCTGACTGGCATACAGTGGAGGCCCTAATCTCACGGCAGTGTGCAGCGAAGGCTGTAATTTCAGCCCTGTATTTGAAACACTGCAGTGGGGGTACCCAGTGGGTACATGGGTTAGCTGTAACGCTATGTTGGCATTAGCATTGTTTGATTGGTGTATGTTTTCAAATCAATGCCTCTGGCGAGAGAAAGCCAGATGTGTGTTCTACAGACTGCAGCTAAGGTTCATGCTGTAATTCGGTATAAATAGCAGCATTACCAACAGCACCATCCCAGAAATACTGCAGTGTTGACTTTTAGTCCCCTGTGCTTGAACGTCAACCTTGCATTTTCCGCCAAATGACACACAAACACACACACACACACGCACACGCAAACACACACACACACACATTGGGGGATATGGGGTTAGAAGTATGTTGTGTCAATTCATTTCTGTCATAAGTATGAATTTGATTGCTTGCATAATACTTATTATTTTGACTGTGTGATCTGAGCATGCCTGTTTGTATGGACTGGTTTTAAGATCAAATTATTAAAGGGCCTAGTAATTTAATGAATATATGAATATGAATTAATGTGGGGTAAACATATTTTTTTAACACACACATATGCACGCACACACACAGACAGACATACAGTTTAATTTGAATGTTTTTTCCTTAATTATGATTAGTGTCTCCCATAGTCATAACAACAGATGTTTCATCCTTGCTTCTTTCCACCCTGTTTAGATGCAGTCTATTTGTGATGTATTTTTATTCTGTTTTTCAGCTTTTTCTTCTTCTCCTCTCATTCTTTCTCTCTTTCTGCCTCTACTCCATCCCTCTAACATATCATCATATGTTGTGGTGTCAACAAGTCAGTGATGGATGGACCATCTGAATGGCCGCTGTTATTTAGCTTAGTAAAGCATATCTGTGAAGCACAGGATATTTTGCTTGGACAGCTGAAAACCTTACTTCCTTATTTCCGTTCTCATGTCAGCCAATGTCTGTCAGTAGAATATAATACAATAGCAAAAGGAGAAAAGAGCAAATGTTTCCAGTCATTCAAACGGCATTAAACCAATTAGGTATTTTTATATTTCGTATATTGTATAAACTATCGCTTGTTTGACATTGTATGGAATAATTGTAACTTGTATAGAAGGCACAACTGTACAGGCTGCAGTACTAAGTGCTGTAAGTAAAAGTAATTATAGTCATGAATTCACAAATATGATACCATTAGATAGCAAACAATTGTATTTCGTGTTTTTCGATAAACCCTTTCAGATACAGTATGCCTTGATTCTCGATGGCCTGAGATGCATATTGTGCTTCAGCTACAGTAACTAATGTTCTGAGATGAACTATTGCTTTAATGGGAGGAAATGGAAAATAGAATTTCTTGGCCATGGGGCCTTTGTTTCCAGTGATTTAACTCTGACAGTGTAGCTGTAAAGTATAGGTCCTGGATATTCAATCAAAATGGATTTCCAGTTTAATGCCATAGGCTTCCCTTACACAAGGCTGCAGGTTTGTTGAATTGTATCCAAATATCTACATACGCTTTAACTGAAGGTGCTAGAGTACAGTTATAACACATGCACAACACCATTCTACATCCAACTAATAACTAAACAGTTGTGGTTATATTACGCGTGGCGTGGGGCCGTAGACCTTTACTAAACGTGTTAGGTTGGTCCACAGTCAACATGCTGCCGACCTGTTGGGATCAGCTGGTCATGTTTATGAGGCAGACTGGCTTTCACACTAGATGTCTTGTGGCAAGTGTGGCTTGGGTCACTTGCCATCAGGTGGTAAAGCAGCAAACTGCCATCCTCCCAAGTTTGTCAAATAATAGTCTATGTCCCCTTTTTAACCTTCATTCTGCTTTCTAGTTTTTAAGTAAAGTTTAGTTTATGTTTTTCTCTCTTATTAGATATTTGATGATGTGCCCAACAGCATCAGTAGGCGTATGTTGCATATAGCATTTATCTTACTAAATATTCAAATGTTCTAGTTTCTAATACTATTTGAGAGACTAGACTAATATATTGTAGCACATATCACTTTTCAAAATGGAATATTATTGTGCATTTAAACATGGTGTGACACCCAATTGTACAGCAAGCGTGCTGCAAGTTACTGCAACTGTATATACATAATCTCTCCCAGGTGATATACATTACCCAGACAATGGAATATTGTCTGGCTTTTTAATTTAATTAAATGTGTGTGCATGTTGAATAATGAGCTTGCATTCGTGCATGTTAATGTGTAATGCTCTGACATTTTATGGCCATCTGTTTACATGCCTCCACCTGGCTCTGGTTTGGAAAGATTACAGGCATTCTCGTGAAAATAAAATATCGGCTGTTAAGAGTCTTAAGAGGGGAAACAAGGGGACGTAATATTAAACACATGGTCCTGAAGCATAGCATATGGACTACACACTATATTACAATCGGCCCATCTCCAGGTACACACTCGCACATACTGGTGTACACACACACACACCAGTAGCCACTCATGAAAATACACACACCCACAATGTATCCCTATACAATAAACTTGAGAAGGCTTTAGGTAGTTGAAGCGGTATTAGTAAAATATTTTTGACATTTTTTGACTTTCTGGTAACTGGATGTGCATTGTTTTTAACAGTTCATTCCCAGGGTGCTTTGCTTCTGTCACACAGAACCAGACGTGATCGTATCCTCACACAGAAGCTGTGCATATGCTCCCCAAGTGCTGAAGTGTACCATCTACAACAGTAAAATGAAATGTTATTTTTGTAAATATTGTTTACTTCTTAATGGTGTTGTTTCAGTGGCATTGACAGTTCATCATAGAGTTATTAATACATTATGTAATAATATCTGGATGTCTATTCTAATGGGATTACAATATGCAGTTTAGAAGTAGGTTTGCACTTGAATATGATTTCCAAGATGCTCTTTCCCACCATCCTGATTCTTGACCAAGACAGAACTGATACTGTCTAAAAGGCAAATTAATAGCTTTGAAAAACCCATTAACATAGACATGGACAAATCTCAAATGAATTGACAACATCGAGCCACACACTGTGTGTGTCTGACAACACACAGGAGACCGAACATCTTAACTCAGCTGGGTGAACCGTGTGCTGAATGGCTCTTAGCGGGAGCAGGAGTGGCTCTGGGGCTGGGTTGGGCCTCTTTTGGGAGGTAGTCTGATCAGGGAAATAAGATTGTTTCTGCAAACAAATGTGCCTGGAAAAACAAAATAAAGCCGCTAACCTATTTACGTTTGCAACGCGAGAGGTTTGAAAGATAACATGGGAAGAAGCCGTTACTGAATGGGAATGCTTGTTTCAGGTTGCTTTAGATCAGTGTTCTCTTGAGGATGAAATACGGCAGTGACTGCAGCCTATATATTCTTTAGTAAGGGTTCAGTTTTCAGCAATGGCATGTTGTTTCCAAATTGCAATAACACGTTATCACCGCTCTAATATTAGTTTTTCTTTCATTTGATTATTAAGATGGTAAAACTTTGGGTTTTTCTCTGTTATCTGGAGTTGACTTGAGAGTCTGGGTCCGTGGTTTTCTAAAGGGAGTATCTGTCCTTCACCACTTCCTGAACTAGCCAAGGGGGAACTGATATTTATGGGGAGCAGACTTTTTCCCAGCACCAGAAATCCAAGTCAATAGTCATTTTATTCAGGAATGGTAGATTCTGAGTTGAAACAATAATCTCGCCTTGCAGGATGTCAACATTAGAAGTGTTTAGTGTTTATTCAGAACATAGAAATCTAACAAAGGTCCTCTGAGGATGGACAAGGATTGTACATTATGAAACATTCTCTCGGTCACTTTGTATGCCTACAGTTATTAACCTAATATTACTGCAGCAATAATAATCTTTTGTTTTTGTTTCACTTTTCTCACACAGGTACTTTTAGAGTCAGCCACTCATAAAATAAATATTTGGATGTGTGCTTTATGAGTCCTGTATTTTTGGCTCTCAGTTCACATTTTGTCATCACTTCTTTGAGGCGATATTAAGTCCCAAAATGTCAAACATGTTAAGTGCATGTCTTTGTTAAAGTGCTTTACATGCACTAAATGGTTATATTTCTGTAGATTGATTTGTGTTTTTAAGTGTGACACTAATCCATGCTGAAGTCCCATTAGACACATTAAGCCAGACATGCAAAATCTATTGTGGTCATTTACACACACATGTGCAATGCCACATTGACATGACAGTATATTCTATGTGCAAAATAGAAGCAATAAAAACATAATTGTGTTATCTAACATTATCTAACATCACATTTTCACATACTGTTTTCATAATGCAACAACTGTTTTGATAGTGAACGTGCAGATAAGGTTAAAACTATTTTCCCCGACAAACAAGCAATAAGTTAGATAACAATAATGTTCTGTGTTCTGCTAAGCAAAATGCTCTAAAGCATTAATTTCTAAGTTCAGCTTGTGTTGTTAAAGACCCTGCTGTTGCACACAACTCTGCTGGCTGGAGTGCACATGTAATCCACCCCTGGGCTATCACTCCTACAGCTGGCCCTACGGCGCACTGCGTGGGCTGCACCGATGTGCATGGCGTACACAGTTCTACTGTATGTCCTCGTTCATCCCCCATGCTGAAGCCTGGGTAGGCCTCTTCTAGACCCCCGCTGCATGCATTCTTCTCCCTGTTTATGTTGGACACGTTGTGTGGTGTGCTGGTTAGAGGTCTCTGACATCCATAGAGACGGTTTACCTGGACGCCAAGGTTACAGCAGCAAGGCAGGGCACACTAATAACAGACACGATAAGCACATCCAAGTAAAGCACTGCGTTTTGCCCAACTGAATTTTTATCTATGATTGTTATGGTTGTAGACAGTGTTGGGCAAGTTACTCAGCAGTTATAATAAGTTATAATGTACTTATTACTCCTTCAAAAAGAAATAATGTTACTTTACTTTGTAATAAATGTAATTAGTTATGTTACTAGTTACATTACTATATTACTTTCACAATCACTACCCTGTCTCGCCGCTTCCGAAAAATGACAACCTGTGTAGCCATCTTATTTTAGAACTGAATAATTTATATTGGAACAATAATGAACCTTAGGAGTCAACAATCAGCCACAGTAAAATCATTGCAGCTTCTCAAAGCAGATGATTGGACAGGCTGGTTCAATTAGCCTACCATAAGTTAGCTAGGACCAGAAGTCTCATTCTTGTAATGCAGCATAACTTGGATTTGTAATTGTAATATTATTACACTACTAGTTACTATAAAAAGTAATAACATTACAGTAACTATAGTTATTAGTAACAAGTTTCTGCCCAGCACTGGTTGTAGAATGTTGTTGTCAGCAGTAAAGTTTCTGGCCTTTCAGTTTTTCTTTTATACGCTAAGGTTTAGGAATGGTTAATTCAAAGTGTTTTGTCTTTTAAAGGTAGCAGCATTTAAAAGTGGCATTGTTTTGGTTTTTACCCCAGACAGTGCATGCTCCTCCCACATTGGAGTTCTGCGTGACTAACACTCCTATGCTTCTATACCTCTAGGCTGGCCTCATTCTGGTCACGCCCTTTTGTGGACAGTTCTGTTTCAAAATATTAACAGTGAGCTGGGATGAAAATATATGGTTCTGTGATCACTAATTGTGGAGTGAAACTTTAAATTAGAGGTGCATCACCAAATTCTGACAAGACTAACACCACAGTTGGGAGGGAGAAGGTAAACAGATCTCTCTCAACTGCTCTCTGACCGCATGTTCCCTTTCTTTAACTGGAGACAATGGACTTGTAGTCAGTCCTCATGCATAGCTATTGAAATGTTGATAGGCTTCTGACTGAAAGTCACACAGAGATAACGATTGAAATAGCTTTGTTTGGACTGACCCATCCTTATTTCAAACTATTGAATGATTATTAGTTTAAAAAGACTTAACATTTCTGTGACATGGAAGCGGAGACAAACATCGAAAATGCTTTTGTTTTGATTAATTAAAATGAGATATTGTGAGCCAGAGCCAATCAGCTGAGTATCAGTAATTCAACAGCAAACGACCTGAAACTACAGATGTCCACTTCACTATGGTGTACAGGTTACAGCTGTTAGCCTGTAGCCTCGTGAGACCATCCTGATTTTGTGAGCTTCAGTTTAATTTCACCCTGAGAATCAGTCAGGAAATCCTAGGAATCATTTTGAATGTGTCCGAGTAGCAGCTAAACTTTCCAATCAGATTCGTGTTGATACGGGCGTGATTTAGGTGTGAGCCAACAGCCAAAACGACCAGACGGTCCATCCAATCAACTGCCAAGTATTTTTTTGAAAGTACAGCCATTCAGTCTCAATGTACGGCTCCCCAGATGGAGTTGTGACAACAATTCCACTAGCATGTCAGGTTAGTTTGCCTGTGGCTCATAGAAATGAAACAGATACACAATGATTTTTAAAAAGTTTTTTTTCAAAAATATTTTACAATCACATTTCACAAAGTTTCTATATTGTGGAACAACAAGGTAGAGAATACTTCATGTGTAACTGCACCCTAAATTGTGTTTTTTGAGCTGTAAACTTAATAATAAGACTGCACTGTGATGAGACACGCAACTGCTGTTGTTAACAAAATTCACGTTTTTTATAAAAAACTGGATGTTATGGTCTGAAAATGGCTCTGCGAGTCATATCCGTAAAAAAATCTCACTGGACTTCGCTGGTTTCCAATAGTACATCTCGTCCGCTCGTGCGTCATCAAAATAAAATGTTAACGTTTATGTTAATGAGGCCCCATTCCCCACCCCCCCACCCCCCCTCGCTTTAACACTGCGCTTTCGTAATATGAAGAAGCTCTA
The DNA here is from genome assembly GCA_027564835.1 of Typhlichthys subterraneus. NCBI lineage: Eukaryota > Metazoa > Chordata > Actinopteri > Percopsiformes > Amblyopsidae > Typhlichthys > Typhlichthys subterraneus. Next base: position 3,431,334 of record JAODUH010000019.1, on the reverse strand, counting down.
ACAGTGAGATTAAGAGAAACATCTAAAACCTTGTTGTAAATGGTTTGAGATGGTGACTATTGGGGGCGCTATGGAAATTTGAAAATGGCAGTTTGGTGTGGAGTTGAATGGTCTGTTTAACTTATTCAACTTACATGAGTCCTCGTCTAAAGTAGCACAGAGTACAACTCGTCCCCAGCGTAGCACACAGCCTTCACACAGGCCTTAATGTACTCCAGCACATGATGAACACATTTGTGAAGTTTAAACATATGAAAGCCATTAGCTGTTTGTGTTTCATTAGTTTTCTGAAGCCAGGAGGAGTTATAGGCCGAGTGAAGGTACTTGAATCGTATTGGGAAGTGGCTGAAACCTAATGCTATAGGATATGGAGCGAAGAAAAGCAATACAGGCAGGCACGGTGAATGAGGGAAGTCCATGTGATAAGTGTCTCCTAATTCTATGAGAGGACCATTGACATTGAACATTGGTTTGGTTTATATATTTGTATGGCTGCTTTGGTTGGCTTGATAATTAACCTTCACACTGGAAACATGTTATGCAATCTTACTACTGGAAACCAGCTGTGACCATTATTAAGGCGTTAGCTTCAGTAAGATAAAACAGGGCCAGGTTGCTTTCTATAGCTGCCTTGTACTGTATACACACTGAGGTAGATACAGATGGACCTTATATGCTACATTTAGTATAATACCATTTGGTGCCATATTATTGATCCATGGAATACTAATTGACAGGAAGATATCTCTACCAAAAATTCAATATGTGTTTCTCGTTTGTTTCCCCTACTGTTACACAATTTTAAACCTTTATTACATTACATCCACTTAGTGGACTATTAAAGCAGGTTTCTAAATATTGTTTCCTCCATATGCCTGTGTAAAATGCTCAGTGGGAGTAGATTGTAATGCCAATACATCCAAATTGACAAATATTTAGAGAGAGAGCTCATATGTAACCACACGTCTGTTAATTAAACACACAGACACTTGTTTATTTACAGCAGTGTGAATGTGCTTTGTTCCTTTGTATAATTTGTTCTTATTTTGTCACACCAGGACATTGTGACAAATATTGAAATCAGAAATCAATCAACTGAAATGTGGATTTGTGTTGTGTTAGTTTCATGAGTCTATTCATAAACTCAATGCTCCTTCATTTGATGCCAGCTTCTTGGCCCTCTGTCCAGCCGAGCTTATGTCTGTGAGTCACTCTGTCTCTCTGTCTTTCTACTTGCACAATCCCGATCTCTCTTCCTCCTGCCTTCCTCAATCTCTCCTACACTTATTTACTCATTCCCAAAACTGTACGTGTACTACAGCCCCTTAATTATATATTTAAATCAAAGTATTCTATTTTGTGTGTGTGAAGTATGTCATAGATTTAAAGGCAATGTTACAGCTATTCCGATTTTTAAGCATTTTTTCACCTGAATAGTAACAAAATTAAAGATAACGTCAGCTAGCGCAAGCTAAGCAAGCTATTAGCGTAAGCTAATACACATTTTGTCAAATTTCCCAAAGATCTCCTTTCTCTGTGCGTGTGGAAAAAATAATCCAAAACATCTACACAGCCCTGGCTACAAAGCCATAGTACTATATGCTTTGCCACGGAGGAATATTGTTTTGTTTTGAGCTTGAATTTAGCACGCATTCTCGAGAATGACTGACCCTGCCTTTAATGGAGATATGGGATACTATGTAAAGGGACAAAAGTCCTGAGTCATAATATGTTTAAATGGGGATGTAGGGATATTTATTTATACAAATACCATACAGTAATATACTGTATACTTTGGTGGAAAAGAGTTCTCATTGTTTTTATAAAATGCGTAATTTCTTATTATTTGTTAGTCTGACCTCGATACTGTACTGACCATGTGTTGCAGGTTGGAAGGCTGTGTGTGTTTGTGATGAGGTGTCTGTGGGACATACACTTCCCTCTCCTCGTGCTCCTCTATCTGTTAGGAGACGCAACATCACAGGTCAACCCAGGTCAGTACCCACATCTCTACTGTCTCTGTTAATCTATACAAAGCAAACCATTGAAATTAAATAAACCATACTCACACTACCGTATCTTTCTGCTCGGTTTCATTCAAACTTGTAAGTGGTGAAATTACAGTTTTCTTCCTGGACTTCAGTCTTCACAGCTTTCTCCAGCTCTCTGCAAGGGTGGCTTTCTAGAAGGAAAGTGTGATGTCAGTGAGAAAGGAACCATTTGGTTTTACAGGGAAAGGGTACATTTGATTGGTATGACAAGCAAGGGTTTTTGGATTTTACAGGAAGTTTATTTCATCACACTCCAATTGCATTACAAATGGTACATAAACAAAGCTATATATTTTACAATATAGAAATATATATATACTGTATATATAAATGGAATATGCCCAGGAGATGCTTTTAGATTATTTTATTTTATGATGTGACTTTATAAATTTGTATATATATATATATATATATTCTTCCTTGTTTTCAGTGGTGGTTGTTTATGCTTTTATACTGTGTTTATACATTTTATTTTTAAAAAAGTGCTTCATACATTACCATATATCCATCCATCTTCCTCCGCTTATCCAGAATCGGGTAATTACATTACGTACAAAATATTTTTATGGGCCATGAGTCACGACATTTTGAAAATCACTGCTCTAGAAGTATTTGTTTTGGTTTGGTTATATAATTCAGAATATAACACATTCTAAACCTCATTCCATTTAATAAAGTTACAAAACTAATTACAAAGTTAGAAAAATACAGATTTTAGTAAAAGGCGTAGGAATGCAATTGTTTGTGACACTTTTCAGTTGTGGTGTTTAAGAGTTCCTTTTAAATTGTGTTAAGTGTAAAATGAGAAAACATTGCAGCACATTTTTACTAAGCCCTTTATGTTGAAATAAAACAAAGGCAGTGTTACATTGCATTACGTGGTTTTCTGTGGCTTGTACTGGGAAATAACAGTTGTTTTTAGAGGTTCTGTCTGCGCAGTCAGTATTTTATAGATTGTCATATAACATATTTAAAACAGGAGAGAGCTTAAGTGCACACACAGACATACATGTAGATGTGTGGGTACATTTGTGTCATTGTAACATAACAGTTACTCGTTCTGAGAGAGAGAGAGAGAGAGAGAGAGAGAGAGAGAAAGACTTGTAAAGTACAATTGTGTGTATGCTGTGGTTGTTTTCAACCATATGGCTATGTGTCGTCATATCTATAGATAGCGTCTTGCGAGAGCTACTGTACAGAAGACTGCCCTGTTTAACCAGATGTGGATTAAGCATGCATGGTCGTTTTACATAGATCTTCATATTTCCTATGTACAATGCAAGATATCCTTAAGTGTTTTGAAAGGCGTCCTGAAATTAAATGTATTATTATTATTATTATTATTATTATTATACTATCATACTTAAAATGTAAGAATTGAGATAACTGAATTATCTTGAGCTAGACTCCATTTTGACTTCAACATTGTGTTTTCTTCAGTCTACTTTTTTCTTTCTATTTCTGATTGTTTGTAAATGTCTTTTGTACGCATGTGTCCATGTGCATGCATCTGTGCACATACATACAAGCGTGCGCGTGCACACATGCTGTGGATCCAGCTATCCCACTGGAGTCTGTGGCTAATGCATACCAGACATTCTGACAGCAGGAAAGGCCATTGAAATGGGCTCCGTCTTTCTCCCCGAGCACTGTGCGTGTGTATCGATGAAGCGGGTGCACGTTTCCCAGTTTTGACCACTCATAAAGTCACGGAGAGGGCTTTTTGTTCATCTGGGTTCATTAAGTTTACCAAGAATACATTTAAAGATGACTAGGTCAGGTCATAAGCATCTGTGAGAAAGGTATCTGTAAATCACCTTGGATAAAAACATCTGTTAATCTGCCAATATCTGCCAATTTCAAAGTAATATTTTCCAGGGTTACAATAGACTTCTCATATATGAAGCGGGCTGTATCTACCTATAAGTCTGTCTCGTGTTTTAGTTGGTGGTGCTGCATTGTGAAGGGAGTCACTTTTCCACAGGGGGGGAAGTATTCATGGCTGAATTTAGTAGAGCAATGCTGCTAGGAGATGCCAACTTTCCCCTGTTTAAAATTCCCAAAGCAATGGAGTGCCATCCCTGTCTTTCCAATTGTATTTGCAAGTGGCCTATTGTAGGGCACGTGGAAGTATATATTACACCATCTTTTTGAATGTATGGATGAATTTACATGGATTATTTAAACCTATATACGATACTGACCTTATGTATGCTTAACTGGAAGGTAATAGTTTTCAGTTAATCACATTGGCCTGCTTCTCAAAAACATGGTAGTGGTCTAGGTTTTAGCCAAAGCTTAGTTTCAAGAGAACACTGTATATTCATCTTACTCGACACCTGGTATTATGCAATTGAATTTAAATTATAATTATATGTTTGAATGTATTTAAGTATGTAGTTAATGTAAGTTAAAGGTTAAAAATGTGACTTTTTTTTCAAAGTCACATTGTTAACCTTTTTGTTTGAATATTTTTGTGCGTGAAGCTATACATGTATATGTATATGTATATATATATATACATATATATATTTTGCTTTGTGTGTGAGTGTGGTGGGGGGGAGAAGGCAGTGTATTTGGAGCCAGTGGTTAGACTCCAAACATTACAGAACAGGCCTACCTTTCACTAGTCAGGCTGCGGTAAAAATTAAGACGTGAAAGAGGGGGTATAGTCCAGTGTCTGCACCTCTTCACAGCTGTCCCATCTCTCTCTCGCTCATCTCTCGCTCTGTTTTCTTCCCCATGTTATATGTGTATGTAGATATATTTAGATGCTGCGGACATCAGCATGTGTGTGTGTGTACTGCCTGCCCCAAGGGTCACCCCCTGAGTGGATGGGGCAAATAAATAAATAAACAGCACAAACCAACATTTGGCTGAGCGGTCGTGCTTCTGGCACGACCCCGGCTGTCCCCGGCCTCTGCCTCTTTCTAGGATGTGGTGGAAGATGCGGATAATGACTCCAATTTTCACATATTAAGTCCCACGTAATTACTCACTGTTTTCCCCAGTCAATTGCAACAGTGCAATTGCATTGTCTGTGATTTGTGTCTCGGTGTCTGTCTGGCTCCATCTTATGGAGAAATTACACAAATGATGTTGCCACACGGTGCCACGTTACAAAAGTATAACCCCGGTATTTCCAGTATTCCCATCAAGCGTGTGCGCATGTGTGCGTTTCCATGTGTTTGTGTTTCTATGTGCGCTTTATCACCCGAACAAACACGGTAGATGTGACAGCTTTTACACGTCGATGACTTTTCGTGATTACGTGTGAAGAATAGCTTCATGTTCGTCGAGCTGTAAGCTCTGTAGTCATCTCTCTCTTTTCTGTTGTTTACAATGTAGGCTGCACCTTTGTGTGAATTAGATACATGTGCGGCTGCGCTGGCTCTCTACTATGAGAATGCCAGCCTATTCAAACCCCGTAACCTCTGTGCTGGAATGGAACAGCACTGAACTGAACTGTCCAACAAAAGATACTCAGTATGTGTAATTCAATGCTCGCTATTCAGGGGGTTTTCTTTCTCATGTTATTTCCTTGTAAGTATGATGTAATCTCACCCCGGGCTGACTTTCTTTTGCTGATGCTGCCTCTGACGCAGGTTTTTAATATTGACTGTATATTTTCCCCGAATGGTGTTCATTCAACAGATCCCGGAATGAGGAATGGATGGTAGAAAAACAAATGACACCGTACATTACCGTGCAGCACAGACAAATATTATTGTGTGATATTGTTATTTATTCATTCAGTAGAGGAACGGAGACTATTGCTGATGGATGTAGGAGATGGGGATTAGGACCCGTCTGGATGATGGTTAGAGGGGTGGAGGGAAGATAAAGGGAGGAGAGGAGATGAGAATGCACTCCATAACATCTGGAAGACTTTTTGTTTGTGAGTGCTTCAAGCTGTCGCCATGTCACTGCCAAGATGGAGCCGGCTTGCGTGTGCGGTTACGTCTGTGCATGTCTGCTTTATTTTTTTTGTTTGTATCTGTGTGTGTGTATGTGTTTGGGTGAGAGTGCACACAGGCGCGTGCACCTTGCATGGAGCTGACATTACGAGCCAACACAAAGCTTTAGAGGTTTCCCAAATATTTAGAAGGGATGAAGAAAACAAAGGAACACTGGGTGACACAAGACAGAACAGAGACAGAACAGAGACAGAACATAAGTTGGCGTGCGTGTTAAAGTGTTTGCAAAGGCTGGCATTTTCTCAAAGGCTTTTCTGTTCGACATGGAGCCACCCTGTACCAGCACGTCTGAATGGAACTTCAAGCTCCACTCCTGACTGACCAGCAAGACCAAGACATCCTGAAGACACCCCATCCCCATATGCAGACACAGGATGATTCAACTATCGTGATAGTTTGAGATATTAGAAACACTTCTCCGACCCAACCAGAAATACGGGAGAAATCACCTTCTACTGTATGTTCAAGCCCACGAACAACAGCCACCAAGTAGGAAATTCACTGGGACACTTATAAAAGTTAATAGATGCCATGTCCTCCGTGTCACGCTCATTTAGCGTGCTAGCTAAACGCACGCCACACATTACCGCTAATCGCCTCTCACCGCTGAAGGACCCGGCGAAGGGTTGGGTTGGGGTGGGGTTGGGGTGGGGGGGTCACAGCGGTGGTGATTGGTGTGGACCACACAGGACTACTACTGAGACGGAGCAGGGGAGACATAAGAGGATCGGCCAGAGGATTGGACGGGGAAGAGAAAAAAGGGCGGATGAGGGGGTGGATGGGCATGCAGGAAACTGAGGGCATATTGGTTCTGTTGACCACAGAGTGGAGGCGAGATGTGCCCTAGCCAGCAGGCCATGCACCACACACACACACACAGTAACTACCTACTGTACATCTGTTGAATACCAGTAGTATTTTGACTGGCATACGTACCCAGGGTTCTTATTTCTATAAAGCAACCACACTCTGAGAAATGAGAAAGCTGTGTGTGCGTGTGCGTACGCGTGCATGTAGACATGCGAAGAGCCCATTATTCCCTCCCAATATAATCCATCATGTAAAACATCCTGACTTCCTGAGAGAGGCTGAGAGTTCAGTGTGTGTGATGAAGGTCTGTAACCAGCACTGCGGTTGGTCTGACAGAATTGCGTAGAGCCACGTTTCCACAGAGACCAAGCGACATGTTTCAGGCCGCCCCCCCCCCCCTGCTGAATTGTAACATTTCATTCGGTCTCGGATTCAGCCTGAAAAACCAAAGGTCATATCTAAAACCGAAGTTGTCTTTTTAGTGGAACTGCTGTATTACTTAAGTTACTTTAGACATGTTGCATTTTGAATGTTCATTCATCTGAGTTTTATGTGTTCTAGGTGTGTGCAGGTACCCTCTGGGCATGTCAGGGGGCCAGATACAGGATGAATACATTTCCGCTTCAAGCCAATGGTCCGAATCCACTGCTGCCAAATACGGCAGGTAGATCTGATACACACACACACATACGGGGGTATGTTTACCCTGATAATGAGCATGAGTGTGGGTGGTTTGTCCTCTGATGTACCTGTGCCTGTTTATTTGTAGTAAAAACCACAACCTGGGCTATCAGGTCTATGAACAGTACAACCACATGATTACGGTTCCTGCTGTGTGTACGTGTTGTGGGGATGGGTGGGTAGAATGTGGGTGGTCTCCAGTAGCAGTATATGTATGTATATCAGAGTAACCATATAGCACATATTTTCTCTGTTCAACAAGACTGTTTTCATACTTGCCCACTGCCCCCTGACTCTTGCTGCCAGTCGCACACCGACAGTTAAGGGTTGAAAGATTTACGACGCAAGACCACTTTGCGTGTTTTTACAACAGTTTATACGGGGTGAAATCCTCACCCTTCCCCCTGTTCCGTCCTGTACTAAACCTCTTCTCACCTAATTCCCACTGCAAATCTAAAGCTTTCATCCACACCCAGTGGTTGTCAACGTAGGGGTTGCGAAATTATTTAGTAAGTAGTAAAATAATGTATAAGTAGTTTCATACACTGTTTGTTAAGTTGTGTGCATACCGGCGTGTGTGTGTATATATATGTATATGTATATGTATATATATATATATATATATATATACGCAGTATATATATTAAAATAATATGTTCAATGAAAGAAGCTTGACAAAAGCAAAACACTGATTCACTGATTTTCCTGTCCAGGCTGGACTCCGAAGGGGGCGATGGGGCGTGGTGTCCAGAGACAATGGTGGAGCCAGAAAGCCAGAAGGAGTTCCTCCAGATTGACCTGCGCTACCTTCATTTCCTCACGCTGGCGGGCACCCAGGGTCGCCACGCGGGGGGCATCGGCAACGAGTTTGCCCAGATGTACAAGATCAAATACAGCCGCGACGGCAGCCGCTGGATCTCCTGGAGGAACAGACAGGGAAAGCAGGCGAGTCCTCACACACACATGAGCCAGTCGGTTCACTGACAGGGTTGGGTCAAGTCAAGTGTTAAATCATCAAGCTTTCTGTGTGCTTTCTTATGTTAAAGTGGAATACATACAGTGCTCATTTCATTCAGACTACAATCAATTCCATACACCTTAATTCAACCAGGTAAAAGACCCTTTAGGTTAAAATCTCATTTACAAGAGAACTGGCCAAGAAGGCAGCTTAAAACATCCACATCCATGTTTATCAACTGTCTGAAAGTGAAACAAAAATACACATTTGTTCCTTCTGTAACTAGTGCAAGCCTGTATACTCTCAGGCCCAGGAGCAGCTAATAGAATAACCGATATGACTAAATAAACTATTATGAACTTTGTAACATATAACTGATAAAGATTCACTGTTTATTTAAACTCACCTCATCACTTATCATACTCTTAAGAGGAGTCATTCATGTTCTCCTTACTATAACGATAGGTGGTACATTGAACTGTCAAGAAGGAGATATCTCAATTAGTGGCTATATTATCAATAGATAATGTGATAACCGAACCAGTTAATGTTAATGTGTAATGCCTATTTCAAGCATGCCTGGGATTCGGTGTGGTGAAGGTAAATGGGTGTTGTATCTTCAGGTCATCGAGGGAAACAGGAATGCCTATGATATTGTTCTGAAGGACTTAGAGCCGCCCATCATCGCTCGTTTTGTCCGGTTCATGCCTGTCACGGATCACTCCATGAACGTCTGCATGCGTGTGGAGCTCTACGGCTGTTTATGGCTGGGTGAGTGGACCGGCCGGGGATGCATCCATCTAACCCTTACCTTTGAACTCATAAAGATAGAGAGCAATAGCTGATTATTTATGTCCCGTATGGGACATAAAACATTGGCTTTTCTCTGTACTTCTTTTAACCTTTAACCAACCAGGATATCGCCATAACATGATGTCAGCCATATAGACGTTCATAAAGGTCTACGTAAAGAAAGATAACAAAGCCTTCTGGCAAACTAAGCCAAAAGGTGTCTGTGGGGGACGGACAGAGCGAGGGTCAAATAGATACCTGTTGGTACCTGGGCACAGGTGCTCCCACAGGTGCCGTGTATCTATTACTGTTGAACGGATGCTACATTTGCTGTGCATTGGATGCTTATACGAAGTGATTGATCATATAGTATTAATTAAAAAATGTTGCATACTATATTGTACAATTACAGTACTGCAAGTGGCATCTTGCTTAAGGATGCTTACAGGTAGGGCAACTCAGGTAGTTGAAACCATGACCTCCTCACTTGGAGTTGAGCCATGCCACAATTAGAATATCCTGTCCCCATATACTGTATGTACAGTATGTAGTTGTATAATATAGAATTTGGGCACAGCCAGAATATTAGGCACACACATTTGCTGACAAGGGCAGGGTTTGTCCCAAGTTATGTAACTGTTATGTAACAGTCACAGACCTGCCCATTCATCAAGTGTGCAGCAATACCAAAAAATGATTAAGATACTACAATTGGTGAAAGTTTGTGAAGTACACACATTCAGTCCTATCCATACCAAAACCAAAGCCTATCATTGTTTTCTCAGACGGCTTGGTGTCGTACAATGCTCCAGCAGGAGAGCAGATGAACTTGCCAAGTCACCATGTTTACCTCAATGACTCCGTCTACGATGGAGCTGTCCACAGGTTAGGAGTGTGGAGTTTGAGTGTGTGTGTGTGTGTGTGTGTGTGTGTGTACATGCCTCTTAATCATTCTTCTTCTCTTTTTTTTTTGGGACTGATTTTTCTTTTACTTTTTCTCCTTCTTCCATCATGGTACTTATAAAAGTTGTATCCAACACTGGGTGCCAGAGTTCCACAGTAGGCTTGTTGTTGCCTTGTCACCATAGCAACAGCTTGTGGCAGACAGTGATGTGTTGGTCATGGTGGTTTATTGTGCAGCAGTAATGTGTGGGAGTGATTGAGTCGGCCAAGTTAACGTTGCTTTTAAGCCGTGGCTCAACCAATCATAATTCTTTACCTACACTGGTGTTTGAATCACAGTTTGGTGAATAATGTCCTCCATGACACAGCCCACTGTCTTTCTAAGAAACAGTTATGGGGAGAAGAAAATGGCTCACACTTATATGAAAGCCAAATAGTAAAATGTTTAATTGGTTGTTTAATGCTACCACCTGGTGGTAGGAAATGGCTACTGCACTACTTTTCAAAATCAAACTCAAACACTGAAGGAAGTGTTATCAAACAAATTATAAGACATATTATTATCTTACACACACTCACACACACACACACGCACAAAACCACAAGTGTCTATTAATTTATTACAAAAAATATAATACATTATTATAATAAACCCTATAAGCATCGTGTGACCCCTCTGGATTTCTCTACTATACATTGATTTGACAATAGATAGAATGGATATAGGTATTGCATGTCATTCTAATGATCATTGTTAACTCTTGCTGTGCTTCTCAGCATGACAGAGGGCCTGGGTCAGCTGACTGATGGTGTGTGTGGTCTGGACGATTTCACCAACAGTCACGTCTACAACGTGTGGCCAGGGTACGACTATGTGGGCTGGACTAACGAGAGCTTTCCTGACGGTTATGTGGAAATCATGTTCGAGTTTGACCGCGTTCGTAACTTCACTACCATGAAGGTGAGCGCTGCCCCACCCACCCCATACAGTCTTTGTTATTATTTTTATTATAAGAAAATAATGATTCATGATACGGAATCTATTTCCCACAATCAGCCTCTGATCAACCCCTCAACCTCTCTCTCTCTCTCCCTCTCTCTCTCCCTCTCTTTCTCTCCATCCAGGTCCATTGTAACAACATGTTCTCGCGGCATGTGAAAGCGTTCCGGCAGGTTGTGTGTTATTTCCGCTCGGAGGCCGACTGGGAAGCCACGCCCCTCTCCTTCAGTCCCGGGGTGGATGAGAAGAACCCCAGCGCTCGATTTGTCACCGTCAACCTGGCTAATCACATGGCCAGTGCCCTCAAGTGCCAGTTTTACTTCGCTGATATCTGGATGATGTTCAGCGAGATCACCTTTCAGTCAGGTACACAGAGAACAGACCCTCTCATTATATAGTTGCAGTGTAGTGCCCCCTAGTGGCTGTAGTTCTTTTTTTGTAATCACAGTATTTAATTTGTGCAGTTGATTGAAGCATTTTAAATGCAGCACCGTCAGTCAGACATTTTAGCATCTTAGTGATTAAGTCAATATTTTCATCAGGCTATTATTGGTGGACTGTATTCAAAACCTTTACTATCTTTTTCAGATACAGCCATGTACAATACTACTATAGCTCCCCCTGGCCCTCCAACCAGCACACAACCAGGTCAGTGACTCTTGTACATATTGAATAATATACACACACGCATGGCATGCGCTCGCACACACACACACACACACACACACACACACACAGAGACAAGAGTGATTATACTTGGTTTTTCTTGGTCATCCAGTCAAAAGGTGCCTTTCCCTATCCCCTCCCCAGGGGATGACCCCACCCACAAAGTAGATGACAGCAACACTCGCATTTTGATTGGTTGTTTAGTAGCCATCATCTTCATCCTTGTGGCCATCATCGTCATCATTTTGTGGAGGCAGGTGTGGCAGAAGATGCTAGAGAAGGTGAGCTTCATCGCTTTCTCCAGGTTTTCATAAGTTTCCTGGTTTCTGAGCAGAATTAGCATGTAGCATAAACTCTCTCAGATGAGGAGCTACATAGCACTGACATGTTTGAAACTGTACTGTAGGAGGGGGGTCAGTTGTGTCACTTCATGCCCACCTCCTTTATTCTAGGCCTCTCGCCGGATGCTGGATGATGAACTAACTGCTAGTCTGTCAATACAGAGTGAGACGTTTACCTACACCCATAACAACCAGTCAACAGCAACCAGTGAACTGGAGTCCAGTTCCACATATGAGCGCATCTTTCCCCTGAGCCCAGACTATCAGGAACCCTCCAGACTCATAAACAAGCTACCTGAGTTTGCGCAGAACTCTGAAGAGCCTGGTAGGTTGATACACACACACACACACACACACATGCTTATTTAAGCTAATACAGTTTCGTCTTCTAAAATGATCAGTTCTCAAGACTTCATTTGGTTTTTGGTGTGAATAAAGAAAAAACAATGTTGTGTCATCATTTTTGTATGGCGTAGTGTTACCTTTTTTGACTAAGGTTAATTCAATTCACTTTTCAGCTTCTACGAGTACAGCCACGTCTAAATCGACCAGTGCAACTATAGCCCAAGATGGCGTGCCTCACTACGCTGAAGCAGACGTTGTCAATTTGCAGGGTGTGACAGGAAGCAACACATATGCCATTCCCGCAGTAACCATGGACCTGTTGTCAGGAAAGGACGTTGCTGTAGATGAGTTTCCAAGAAAACTGCTCACATTCAAAGAGAAGCTGGGAGAAGGACAGTTTGGAGAGGTCTGTCACAGCTGAGATGTTTTCAATATGTATTAAAAGCTCATAAGTACAATGTAATATAAACAATATAAAACTGCCATTTTAAAGGTACAATAACCCACAAAGCACACTTGAATAGAGCTGCAGGGTGAGAGGCAGAGAAGATGTGAGCCTGTGTGTATTGTAAGGAGAGGAGTAGAGAGCAGTGTGAGCTACCATTGAAATATGGGTGGGGCATGCTGTCTTGTGGTGACTCCATAGTTAGTGAGAAGAGAACAGTGGCCATCTTTAGTTTACCCCTCCTTCCTCCCTTCCTCTCCCTTCTTCTCCTGGCAGGTGCATCTGTGTGAGGCCGAGGGCATGCAGGACTTCATGGATAAGGAGTTCTCATTTGACCTAGCTGAGAGCCAGACGGTCCTCGTGGCTGTGAAGATGCTCCGTGCAGACGCCAATAAAAACGCCAGGTAGCACCATCCTTTCACATTCATCTGGTAATAACTTCCCAAAGGATTTGTGTATTGTTTGCAACACATTCCATGATACAAAACACGTATTTTAATAGCGTATAATAATGGCATCAAAATGTAATAATAGCATAAAAATACATAAGCAATATGAACACTTTTGAAAACGTTATGCATATGTATAGATAGATAGATGTGAATGTAAAAATGATATAGAAACTAAAGGTTCTGCACATGAATGTCACCTCGGGAAACAATCAAGTTTATTTCATGTTTTCTCTCGGCAGGAACGACTTCTTGAAGGAGATAAAGATCATGTCCCGTCTGAAGGATCCTAACATCATCCGGCTGCTTGCTGTGTGCATCTACAGCGACCCGCTCTGCATGATCACAGAGTACATGGAGAACGGAGACCTCAACCAGTTCCTGTCTCGGCATGAGCCTGAGGGACAGCTGGCCTTGCTCAGCCACACACCCACAGTCAGGTGAGCCAATGAATGAATGAATGAATGAATGAAGCCTTGCTCAGCCACACCCACAGTCAGGTGAGCCAATGAATGAATGAATGAATGAATGAAGCCTTGCTCAGCCACACCCACAGTCAGGTGAGCCAATGAATGAATGAATGAATGAA
>JAODUH010000019.1:3363968-3417227 GCA_027564835.1 Typhlichthys subterraneus | reverse complement strand
AATGAATGAAGCCTTGCTCAGCCACACCCACAGTCAGGTGAGCCAATGAATGAATGAATGAATGAAGCCTTGCTCAGCCAACACCCAGTCAGGTGAGCCAATGAATGAATTAATGAATGAAGCCTTGCTCAGCCACACCCACAGTCAGGTGAGCCAATGAATGAATGAATGAATGAAGCCTTGCTCAGCCACACCCACAGTCAGGTGAGCCAATGAATGAATGAATGAATGTATTTATTTATTTGTAATGGAGTGGAGTAAACCTTGGATGATTCCATGCAATGCTTTCTGCCAGCCCATAACAGCCTGTCCTCTTGTGTTCTGTACAGCTACTGTGACCTGGGTTACATGGCCACACAGATAGCATCGGGGATGAAGTACCTGTCCTCCCTGAACTTTGTCCACCGCGACCTGGCCACACGAAACTGTCTTGTGGGCAAAAACTACACCATAAAGATAGCAGACTTTGGTATGAGCAGGAACCTTTATAGCGGGGACTACTACCGCATTCAAGGCAGGGCTGTGCTGCCTATACGCTGGATGTCATGGGAGAGCATCCTGTTGGTGAGGACCCCTACTGGAAATGTATAGAATAACATATTGTAGTGTGACATCAAGGGTACACAATACAATAAATGCAATACAATAAATAGGTCGTTATGAATGTCCTGTCCAAATACCAGATTATTGAGGATATTGCCGCAGTTTTGACACCCTATTTCACTCTCCAGGGTAAATTTACAACAGCTAGTGATGTGTGGGCCTTTGGGGTAACCCTGTGGGAGACCCTGACCTACTGCAAGGAGCAGCCGTACTCGATGCTCACTGACGAACAAGTGATAGAGAACACAGGGGAGTTCTTCAGGGACCAGAAAAGACAGGTTGGTTTTTACACACATCTCATATCGCTGCACTCGTGGTATCACAGGAATATCAATCAAAGACATTTTATTTCTATATCATTGGTTCCTGTATTTGATGACATATCGTTAAAAGTGTATCAGCTACTTTGCTTGGGCTTTGTTTTTCTATAGTTTATTTCTAACTGTGCTTAAAAATGTGTATGGTTGCTAATGTTAATGGCTCATTTTAGTAATTGATTCAAATTATCCCTGGCTGTGATCGACATAAGCAAGATTTTTTTATTCTGCGAGAAAGAATGACAATATGACAATATTGTGATTGTATTTGTTAATATGTGATGCTTACCACCCTACTCAACTACTTCCCACTCTGTGAAGATCTACCTGCCTCAGCCTGTGCTGTGTCCAGACTCACTCTACAGGATCATGCTGAGCTGCTGGAGAAGAAACACCAAAGAGCGGCCTTCTTTCCAGGAAATACACAGAGCCCTCCTGGAGAGTGGCCCTTAACCTGGGTGAAGGTTTAGGACCGTGGCATCCAGTCCCTTCACCTCTCATATAAATGGTGCATCAAATAGATCAGATAAATGCTTCCAAACACAATCCAGGTTTAAGCTATCTTGTTTCAATAGAGACAGGCTGATACCCACCTGTGGAACTACAGCTAATATTTGGCGAACACTGTTTCATGGACTCTAAAACACCACAAATATAGAGAAGTAGAGACATTTGGTGTGCACCCATATGGGTTCGTTTGGCACGGGCAGATTAGTTATGACTCCATACAGTATAGGTGGGCCTACTGTATAGCACCCGACACATTTATCTGCGCACAATGTATTTTTCAACATTTAAAAATAATGTATTGTCCAATTACTTACAAATATATACACATGCACCCTCTTTCACACAACTGTACACAGATGCACACCGTTAAACACATTCAGTTACATAAAATTGAGTGCATTGTATTTGAAAAAGCCAAAGTGAAATGTAGCACAACTATTTGGCACAAAAATAATCATGTTTTTTTTCTTAAATATGTTAACAATTACAATTCCATAGTAAGACATATGCATTACAGTGTTGTGAAATGTTGATGGATTGTTCTTGTTTTGCTTTTGGAAGACTGCTTGAATGTAGAAAAAGAGTGCATCAAACCATCACTGTTACATGTGTTCAAAATCATCTCGTCTCTCAAACAACCTCCATGCAATTTGAGTTAATTCTTCATGGATCTTAAAGGTAGAGTCAGTGATTATAAACTAATACCCTTGTTGTCAAATTCAGGGATTATCATGGTCCACTGGCTATCCGTTCTGTGGATTTTTGATAGAGTTCAAATATCAACCATCTTTCTCCAGTATCCCTGACTCCACCTTTAAGTATCTCAGACGAATATTTATCTTACCATCCCTGTAGTTTTCTTATAGTGATATTTGACCAGCATTGTACATGACAGTGTATTTACGGTAGATATGTCTAAATCTTATTATTTAGTATTAGTACAGTATTTATGTGTTCATATTGTTGTTGATGTATTGTTGATATATTTGTGTATACATTTGCTTTTTAATATGCACTTCTTTCAACATTTGGGGTAACTTACTTTACTTTACTTACTCTTACTGTTTGTATTTTGAATCACACCAAACATCAACACACCCTTTCACTCCACACTGCCTACCATAAACCAGTCATCATGCTCTTTGGCACTTGACCAGAGATTCCAAGGTGTTTGCCATTGCCAACGAACCGGGCTGATTTAGACGGTGTGTTAGAAGGATCAGTTGTAAGTTTACTGTAAGTCTCGTGGGGACGTTGTATTTAAGGGTGTTGTGGATGTTGTGGGTGCATACTGTATAATAGTGCACCATCAAAAGGGAAATGTAGATGACGTGTAAATATGCAACCTTAGTCTTATGCATTTTCAGAAAACTAGCAAATCAATGTGGATCTTCCTTTACATCTGTTACCTTACCTATTGTCCTTTCTGCAGGCAACATTGTTAAAGAGTGGATCATCTATATTCAAACGGTTTTCCCTCTTTATTACGTTTGCCATCTTTACCTTATTCACAGTTACTGTAACTTGCAGATTATACGAATGATACAGTAGTGTCAAATTTACTGACATGGTGTAACATTTTCTGCTGCCCGATCTATGGAATGATAGCTCTTTCTTTACCGATTGCTTTGTGATCTATGCAAAATAACTGTACATATAAGTTAAATATGATGATTGGTTTAGAATTAAAGTATTCACAAGAAAGATGTCATGTAGTGGCTTTGTTTGGACAAAACTGTGCTGTATTTTATGGTATTTTGCAGTCACCAGAATTATCCGTGGTCCGTCGGTGTTAACGTTATTATTCCATAAAAATATTTGTTGTTTGTATTCCATGTATCGTTCGTTCGTTCGTTTATCTGACAAACAAAATTGAAAAGTTTTTTTTCGATTTCCAATGTAAACGAAAAAATGAATGAACGAACGATACCTGGACCTTTTACATTCGCTGCCGTAGCTCGATGGTTGTCCTAGACCTAGACACAAGGTATGGTGACTCTTAATGACCAAACAGCACAATAATTTACTTCGAATGATCAAGTAGAAATGATCAATATGGATATACATTGTGTTTATTTGATATGGGATGGGATGTCCATGTCCTGTCCAGGGGCTGAGCTGACTACTATAGTGCTAATGTCATTGGCTGGGTGAAGCTGTGGTATCCAATCAAAACAGGGAGGCGGGGTAGATAATTTGATTCCAGGAAAAGTCCTGTAACGCATCATCGATCGACCCATCGAACAGAAGACACTTGTTGCTATTTTAGGTTGTTCTATTCCAATGATTCACTTCATTCATTGATTTCTTAATTTATTCATCACTCAGATACTATGAATACGGTGGTTTTGGTAACGGGAGCAAACAGGTAATTACGGCGTATCAACCGTTTTGTGAACATTCATTGTAGGCTGAAACAGTGAATCGTGTAAAAATAAGCTTTTATTGTAGCGGTCATTTTCATTTTAGCCGTATGCTATATGCATGTTTGTACAGAACAGAACATCTAGACTCAATGTGCTTTGTCTGACAATACAGACACAATCCTACCTACTACATTACAGTGATGTGTAACATTTGTATGACACAAAACCCACTATATTACAGTGTTGTGTATGAATTGTATGTCCCATAGTGGCATAGGTCTGGCGCTATGTGAGCGGCTTCTAACAGAAGATCCAGGTTTACAGCTCTGTCTAGCCTGCAGGAACTTGCGTCGTGGTCAGGCTGCCTGCTCTGCTCTTGTGACCTCTCACCCCAACGCCCAGGTGACCTTGCTCCAGCTAGACACCAGCAGTGTCACCTCAGTGCTCAGTGCTGCCCGGGAGGTCAAACTAAGGTGGGAGGACATGAATGCGGCTGACTGACAACATGGATGTCTTACACACAGTTTAAGATGATCGAACAAATAAAAACCTGTATTAAATTGAAAATGACCAAGATGGCTAAGGTGTTACATGGTTGGGTTGACAAAAATGAATAGCAAAAATGATTGCACTAATTATCTTCCCACTCCCGCATGCTAATAGCTAAGTAGTTATGGACAGTCAAACATTATTTTAATAGCATATTCTTTGTGCTTATGTGGTTTTGTGATCATTTCCTTCATAATAACAAGAATATAATTATAACAATATATTTTATTTCTAGGCACCTTTCATGACACTCAAGGAATATTACTTTATTGCTGATGATAAGGCATCCTGAATCACACAGATTTAATCTGTGCTGACAAATAGCAGTCCTTTCTGTCATAAACTGACATATTAATATATCTGCAGCTGTGTATCAACAGGTATAAACATGTGGACTACATATACCTTAATGCTGGAATCATGCCAAACCCACACTTTGATGTTGAAGCCTTTTTCAAAGGATTGTTTTCCAGGTACAGGGATGATTTCACTAACAATCATAACCCTTTTAAAAGGGTCCCTATCATATAACACAATGTCCAATCAAAAGTAGGACATTAGAATGATGTGTACTGTACATTATGGCATTTGGTCGCTGTATGCATTACAGTGTCCATTTAATCTGCTGTTTAGTCAGTCCATCTGATCAGCGTGTTTTTCTATTTGCAGTAATGTAATCAACATGTTTGCCACTGGGGAGGGGATTCTCACACAAATTGACAATATTACCCCTGATGGACTGCAGCAAGTATTTGCTACTAACCTCTTTGGACATTTTCTGCTGGTGAGGGAATTTCTGAGTTGAGCTCTAGAAAAAGAATATGCACTATACACTTCATTGGGAATAGTTACAGAATGTCAGTTGACTCTTTACCCTTGTGAAACAACCTGGGATACATGATCCATCTATTCAGCAACAACACACATTAAAAATGTATATCTTGATATCTGTGACTGGCTGCGCAGTGTTCTATCCTACATTCAAGGGCATTGATCAGCTTATTTTAGATTCCCTGCTAGTGTTCTGCCTACCTCAGTTGTTTTTGACATTTTTGCTCAGATGACTGCATTGAAACAGAAGTCTTTCTGGAATAAAATAGTTTAGAAACATGTTAGAGAAGACATATTTGCTTCTCTTTCATTAACCCACACATATTTGGACAGAACACATGTAGAAACATGTATTTACATTGTAGCATTGTTTAAGTACAACATTGCTACAGACTTCCCAAATATATTGTGTCTACAAATAACATTCATGCTAGAATGTTATTCTATAGAGACAGTTCCATCCATCCATCCATATCTGCTTATCTGGAGTCGGGACATCCTTACCAGATGCCCGTACCATCCCAACTGGCTCGCTTCGATGTAAAGGAGCAGCGGCTCTACAGATAGCCAAGCTTCTCACCCTATCTCTAAGGGAGATGCCCGACACCCTCCTAAAAACCCATTTTGTCCGCTTATACCAATGATCTAGTTCTTTTGGTCTATGTTGCATCTGATAAAATATGGCATGCAGAATTCTGTTTAATTTATGCCACCATTTATTGTTCATATCAATGAAATTAGTTTCTTTGGCACAGTTAGTTTCTGAGGTACTAATAACCCATATCCTGGTCTTGTCCTGTGTAATCCCATGGCCCAGATCAGAGAGCTAGAGACAGTTCTGTGCCAGGCAGGCCGGAGCTCGCAGGTGATCTGGACGTCCTCCAGTAATGCTCACCGCTCAGCATTTAGCCTGCAGGACATTCAGCACCAGAATGGCACCCAGTCCTACAGCTCGTCAAAATATGCCTCTGACCTGCTCAGCTTAGCATTAAACACACACTACAACAAACAGGTTACCACACACCTCTTCCCTCTGTGTTTTGAAACCACAATTGAACACACAGATACTGTAAATTGAATATTATATGAAAATGTATAGTAAATATTTAAATAAATAGGGCCAATCTTCATTTAATTCAAAAATAGTTTTTAGTTTTACAAGGAATATTGTCACAGGGAGATTTCTAACTATAATTGATGTTATTTTTTTTCTCTAGCACTATCTATTTTCTCTTTGTGTCACTCCACACTCAAGAGAAACTTTATGGCCAAACATAAAGTTTGAAAGATTTTTACAAATGTTACTAGTTTGGCTTCCGAAGAAAAGTAGTGAAATGCCACATACTTAATGGAGGTTTTCATTATGGACTGAAAGATGACTAGTATTTTTTTCCAGATGTGCAATGACATCATATTAATAACTCATTACACATCTGGTGAAAAATATATTAACAAGTTGGCTAAAATGTGTAAGAAATATGAAAACCTATTAAATAATCATTTTCTGTGAATGTCTAGACCAAAAAGTTACTTTTGTCTGAAATAATGTGCATGTGTGTTCCAGGGCCTGTATTCATCAGTAATCTGTCCAGGTTTTGTGATGACCAACCTCACCTATGGTATCCTGCCCTACTTCCCAGCCTTCCTTTGGACGGTGCTTATGCCGTTCTTTTGGCTTGTGAGTGCACCTACAATCATATTATCATATCAATGGCAACCGTTTTAGAATTATCTGTCCATATTACTTACTTTCATGTCCCCACAGGTAAGAATGTTCACTAATACTTTTACCCTCACACCTTATAATGGAACGGAGGCCTTGGTACGTATTATAATCATCCAAATTGATTAAAGTATGTCCATCTGGACATTAGGTGCACATTACTTATCATTGCACACCTGTCTTGTGTAGTTCTGGCTGTTTAAGCAGAAGCCAGAGTCACTGGATCCTAAAGCCAAATACCACAGTCTAACGTCTGGGCTAGGCAATAACTATACACAACCACGAAAGGTAACATCCATGTTTCAAAGTAGTTTTTAATTAGGCTACATATAATGAAAATACAATAATGTGAGTGACAATGTTGAACAATACTAACAATATTATAATATTAACAATATGTAGGCTGATATCATAGATGTATGGGTGCAATTGTCTAATGTAAACACATTCTTTCTCACTTACCATTGTGTGTTCTTTGCAGATGGACATTAATGAGGACATGTCCGAGGCATTATATGTCAGGTTGCTGGAGTTAGAGGATACATTACAGAAGAAAGTGAAAGAAGATCGAAAAACCATATTGCCTGTAAAGCCAGGCAGTGTGCTCCATCACAATCTATTGTAGATATGCATCTGAATTTCAGCTGTTATATAGGCTATGCTATCACAGGCTATAAGACTTGCTTGTAGCCTATAACTTATATTAAAAAAAACATTTTCCTTGATTGTATATTGGTAATATATTCAAGTAGGATAAATAAATACAGCAGATTTTAACTAAATAAAGCTGAAGCTATTGCTTTATCACACAAGTTTAATGCATAATTCACCAACCTGAAAATCAGCAGCTCGTTTATTAATACATTTTCAAGAAAGTTATTTGGCAGCTCATAAAATGTGCATATTGTATGCAGGTAAATACCCTACTTTTTGCAAAATTGACACAAATGTTTCAGGTTCTCTGATTCTCAAAGTAAAATGTAATCTGGTAGATTGTCAGAGTCTTCCAAAAAGTTTATATAAGTGGTCTGACCTATCCAGTCTCCAGTTTTCTGCAGCGCATCGAGATGAGAAGCCGTGTGGTCAAATGGCTCTTTAGGATTTTGGGAGTTTATCCAGCGGTTGTTTCCAGATCTTGCTGCGTTTTCCTCGGATATGAGTTCTTCGGCTCCGCTCAGTTTCGGGTTACAAAAAGCCCAAACCATTCCACAGAAATAAATGAAAAAAGTCCCCATAACCATGGCCATAAGTGCATAAGACTCAATCATCGCACTGGTAACAGGTGACGTCATCCTGTATGCGAACGAGACGTGGATTACTCGGTTGTTTAAAAGTGCCAGAACTATAGCGTCTGTAATTAATCCAGATTTGTATATTTGAGTCCCCGTTTATACATTCATCATGGATTGCACACTGTCTGTCGTCTGTGTTGTGGTTACTATATGATTAAGCAAATACAGGCATGCTGTCCTTTAGGACTAGGCCTATCATATTTCTGGAATGATACAATAAACTGCTTTCAGGCACACTATATGTTTGCCCTTGTTATGGAATACTGCAGTAATGCCAACTTCCAGCCCAAATGCGCCCATTAGGATAATCTACACCTTATATTTTCTTCTATATTTCTACTTTGATTAATTTGTGATAACATAGTATTAGCCATATTTTGCATTATTTTTCCATTTATTGGTTATAGCGTTTTCAAGTTTCAACGTATAACCATCCATTACTCTTAAAAGGACAGTCACGTCTACATTTGACCTGAAATCAAATATAGCCAACATAGCGCGCACACAGTAACTCTACATACATAGCTCGTCATATTTTGAAATACATATACCTCCATGTTGACTTAATAGGAAACAATTGCAACGTCCAAGATAACGTTCTTGTTATTGTCTGTTTTTCAGATGACAATGCTACCACTGAAGAGTAAACGTGACTGCAAGAAAACATATAATTACCGGCCTTTTCATTTTAGCCCTACGTCTTCTGTTTTGAAGATGAGACTATACTGTATATGCCTATGATATGGTAATCATGGGGGGTGTAACCTAGAGTTGCTGAATTCACTTGTTTCGCTTGAATTGCAGTTTTATCGAGCAACAGATAAACTGTCAAACTGATGCATCCAAGCACAAAATACATTTGCATGTAATATTTTAGCGATGGACAACTGATAAAGGATTTGAAGCTTTCTATAATCGGGCCTACCAGAAAAGATCCGAAGCATCACGGACGCTGTGTAATTGCTGAACAGTGGCGTCTGGTGGTCATCATAAATCATTGCAAGATCGGTGTCATCTTCACCTCCCTGAATACAGAACAGGCAAAAACATATGACCAGTGATTTGCATTCTTGAGCATGAATATTGTCACGGGGCCAATGCCTCCAGAATCAATAGCAACCCCCCGAGTCCTATATTAGGCCTATTTATGAGTCAGTTTTCTATTGAGCATAGTAAAACATATTTATTTTGTTTGTGACTGCTGTCACACGCCATACAAACATATCCGCCACTCCCTTAATGCTTCCACCTACTACAGCATACAGTGTAGCGAAGCGATGCGAGTTACCAAGCTTCGAAGGGGCGTTATCTGTTTCGCCCCCGAACATCATTGGTCACGTGGTGGTAGCTGTTATTTGATCCAGTCATATCTACAGGGGATGAGCCTGTTTCGAAGCCTTATTAATCGACCGCATTTTAGTACCCAACCAACCTACCCATACATAGACTTGTGTAATTTCCTAACAAATGGCAATAACATCACCAATTCGCCTCACTGCCACCTGTTGCTTGAACGTTTGAGTACCTTTCACATGTATAGCCTAACTCTTGTTCTGAGACGTCTAAAAATCGAATATGTTCATACAAAATGCAACAAATCTGCAATATTATTGGTTGTTTTTTAACACTCAAACTCGTGCTGTCTATATTCCATAATAAATCATATATATGTTATGACTGTGGATAGTGTAGTTCTTCGTTGTGCTGTCATCTCGCTATTCATGTTAGCTCTGCATAACAAAGAACTACACACCCCATCACGCGCCAATACTGGGGTCCCGGATGTCTATCGCGCCGGAAGAGAAGAAGGTCCTTTTACCAGCCATCTTGTGGCTTCATCTAGCGAAGTGTTCGCACCAAGCCTCGTAGAATCGGAGGAAAATCCTGCTGAAGGGGCGCCATCATGCCCGGACAAATGCAAGAAGGTTTTGGCTGTGCCATAGCCAATCGCTTCGACCAATTATTTGACGATGAGTCCGATCCATTTGAGCAGTTAAAGCAGGCAGAGATCAAGAAGAAGGAGGCTCCTGCTGCCGCCAAGACTGCAGCACAGGCTGCTAAGCAACAGAAAAAGGAGTCCCAGAAAGACAGAAAGGTTCCCCTTGCCGATAAGAAGGAGGAAACCCAGGCACCAGTACCCCTCAAGAAAGATGGTAAAATCCTAAACAAACCTCAGTTATTCATTTGTCACTTAGCGAAGCTGCTTGTTTGCTAGTTAGCAATGTCCTAACACCCCCTTGACATGAGGGCCAGGCGAGTTCCTTTGTGCAGCATGTTAGGCTGTCAAATAGTGGAAACTACGAACGTATTTTAATCGTGCGTAATATCAGCACATTTAGGGTTTTGACATTACATTGCTTCTGATGATAAACACATTGCAGGCTAACTTGTTTGTGCCATGTCCACTCTGGCCTTGTTCATAATGCACTACCGTACGGTACTTGTAAGACTCGAGTCCCAGTATTTTAACAATGTAGTCTTCCAGTGTGTATTGTCAACCGACAGTATGCCATCTTGATTAGTTTACACATAACTATCGGATTATTATAACTTAAATATCCTGTAATGGGTGGAATACATTTTGATTTGAAATGGGACTTCATGAAATTTGGTTTGGCAACAAAGTAGGGTGCTCTTGGACTATCGCACGACGACATTTACGTAGAAAACCTTTTTGAGTTTTAAATGAACACTCTAGCTGCCAGTTATATGAATTAGCGCGTTGTGAACGACGTTGTCTCGTCGTGTTGATAAACCTCGTGGTTGCAATATGGGGCGTGCTAAATGGAAAACTGCCATTTCCCAGTGGCGAACAATAAACGCTCTCTGCATGTCGTCATCGTGCACGGGAAATTGCTTTTAATTCATTATTTGCTATTTCCAATTTAAATTGTTAAAGGGGTAATGTAGATATTTGTGACACAATTATGTCGTAAAACGAGGCATACTAAATGTCTAAATTCTATAGTGCGTTTACCAACTTTTACTAAAGTCGTTTTATTGAGAGTAAATACCTTTAAAATAAGTAGTAATGCTAATACAAGTTCCAAGTCACTGTGTGATTATGTTTGTGGTCCTATCTGGCAGCATGAGAGAAGATAAGACAGGTGTGCCCACTATCAGGCATTCAGCTGCTGTAGTGTAGGGTGTCTATATTTGTAGCATGTCTTTGGGGCATTGGGAGGGACTTGTCAGACCAGACACCAAGAATGTGTAAAATGAATAGTAATGTTATGGACTTTATGAAGACTGCAGTACAGGCCTTTAATAATTTTGGCAACAATTGTAAAACGTGTCGTTTGTTTTGCAACCAATTCATTTGAACTGGTTAGTTGATCCATTTTAAACTGAATATGTCCTTCTGTCCCCTTCTCTTGCCTCATCCTCAACAGGGGGTCCTGTTCTTTTGGCTCTATTGTTCCTCTAATCCTTCCTGGTGGTCTTTCTCAGGTGCTGGCATGAAGAGGATGGCCCGGAGGCCGGAGGGCGATGCCCCCAGGCCCCAGGCCAGCCAGGGAGAGGGACGCCCCCATACAGACCGTCGGCCTGTGGATAGGCGGCCTCCACGTCGCTTTGAGAGGCCTGCTGGAGAAGGTGGCGAGAAGACCGAAGGAGGAGAGTTCTCTGTCGAGAAGTGAGTTAAACCATACACATAACGTAACCTAAACGCACACCCTGAAGGCAGAAGACCTGAACATTATAAATCCTATGCAGCATTTGCTATTTAGTTGGATTGAACAACGTTTCACTGGTCCCGTTTCCCTCCACAGGCCTGTTGGTGACCGGCCAATGAGGGGGGGCCGTGGTGGTCCCAGGGGGGCACGGGGAGGCAGGGGTCGAGGGATCGGCCGCGGCGATGGATTTGACTCTCGAGGAAAGCGTGAATTTGACAGACACAGTGGCAGTGACCGATCGTAAGTGCTTTTTCCTTGTTTTGCTGTCGCTAGCCCCGTAATGCACAGAAATTAGTTAATTTGATGTCTGCAGGTCCGTCTTGCAGAATTGCTGGTGTCAACCTTAAGTTGTTCCACCTAACAGGTGCACAGACTGACATGGGAGAGTTAGTGAGCCATCATTAAAGTTGTTTGTCCACGTCCAAACAGATGTCAAAAAAGGAATAATCAGCCCAACACGTCTGCTTTACAAGCCTTTAACACTTCATATGAAAGGTTTATTGTGCACCACATCTACATTAGCGTGACGACTTGGCAGACTTGTTAAAGGTCAATGAGCACCTGTGTGGGCTAAACCTGATGTTGTTTCAGCAGCCTGAAAGCTGAGGAAAAGCGTGGCGGAAGTGGATCTCACAACTGGGGCACAGTTAAGGATGAATTAACGTAAGTAGTTAATTTTGCACTACTTTGGGTCAGCGGGTTTCACATGATGTACAAGGAAGTATTTGAGAGCTGGACTTTTTTTTTTTTCCCAGCAAGAGTAAAGTTATTTTATCCGTTTTGACCCATTTACTCTGAGCTATCAAGTAGCTTTCAGAGATGTCACGATTTCACTGCATGTGCATGCTAACAGGTGTCTTAACGGTGGTTTTGGTTTACAGGGAGCTTGACCAATCAAATGTCACCGAGGAAAATCCCGAGGGGGAGGAGCATCCACCTGCCGACACTGAGAACAAGTAAGGCTTTCCAAAAAGAAGTGTAATTGGGTATTAAGATTTCTCCATAACTAAAAAGAAGTGTGTGGAATTCTAGTGATATGAATGGTATTTCATCATTTGCAACAAATGTTAATATTAATATCGGTCATGTTTGTTGTATTGCAGAGAGAATGAGGTGGAGGAAGTCAAGGAAGAAGGCCCCAAGGAAATGACTCTGGATGAATGGAAAGCCATGCAGGACAAGGAGCGCGCCAAGGTGGAGTTCAACATCCGCAAGGCCAACGAGGGAGCTGATTGGAAGAAGGGATACGTGCTGCACAAGTCTAAGGCAGAAGACGTGAGTGAATGAGTCTGTGTCTAGTTGATAATGGTGCATCAACGCTAACTAAAGTACTGTGAGATGCAGCCACACTGCAGGACCTGAGACCTTTCTAATGCCCTGTCCCCCTTTGACCCAGAAGAAAGACACACTCATTGAACCTGAGGCTGAAGAGAGCATCAAGGTATGTGATCTATGCCTATTTCATGAATGTGAAATGGCACAGTTTAAAGCTATCTGGCAAAGGAACATGCCCCCCTTCCCCCACCGCACTGTTTTATTTATGAATTCATACACTTCTTATTTTTATTTCAGGCTGAGGATGAGCACCACTTCCGTAAACCGGCCAATGACATTACGTCCCAGCTGGAGATTAACTTTGGAGACCTGGGGCGACCAGGTCGTGGCCGCGGCGGGGGACCCCGTGGTGGAAGGGGAGGGCGTGGCCGGGGAGACGGCCGTGACTCCCGCGACCCTCGTGACTCCCGCGACCCTCGTGATTCCCGCGACCCTCGTGAGGGAGTGTCTGCTAGGCCGCCCCGTGGAGGAAGGACTGACAGGGTAGAAGAACATGTCTTCCATTGTTTATCTATGGTGTCCCTCTGCCCCTTCTCATCGTTGGCATTGTGTAGAACGTTTTTAATCTTTAGGGCAACCTTTCTAATTGCTGGTGTCTTGTTTTCCACTTAGCCAAGTGGGGTGTCCGTGCCCAACGTGGATGATCCTGAGGCCTTCCCAGCCCTGGCCTAAACACAGAGAGCTGTTCCTCTGGCCCACAGGAGCCCTTCAGGCACCTCCACTACGAGGCTTGCATGTTCCTGGATCCTTCAGCAAATTCAATTGATGGAGAAGACTGTCATTATCTATGGCATTCAACTTTGAGGACTGAATTTTACCTGTTAAAAAAAAACAAAAGACTTAAAAAGTAAATACACAACAAAAAAAAAGAAAAAAAGAAAAGGACTTCTTGCTACTATGAAGCAACTTATTGGTAGAGGTTTTGTACTTGGAAACAAAGTAGCAGGGATGCTTTTCATACAGTATTTTTTTCAGAGGTTATGCATTCATGGAATCTTTTGTAATGCTGCTTTAGAAATGTGCGTCTCAGAGCTAACATCTTTCAGATTGAGATGTCCCCATAGCTTGCTTGATTGCCTCTAACATGCACTGTAGAGGTTGAACCAAGTTCATAAGCTCTATTGCACTGGGTATTTCAGAAAATAAGTTACTGCTTAACTCATTGATTTATCAAATACTTTTCCTTTACAACTGGGGTTTTGTTTTATATTTTGTAAAGGAAGGGTCTATTCTACTGTTGGGACTGGAAATCCTAACTAAGAAATCTGAGGCTTTTTCAGATGGTGCACGTATAGCTTCGTATTTGATCTGGTGAGAGTACATGCATTTGAACAGATTCATTGGAGCGTAATCTGTATTTTTGTACTGAAGTTATCAAAGGAGTAAAAGACCACATGGTGACTACTTAAATGGATCTTTTTAATGCAATGCCATGTGGATTGTTAAAGGAAACGCGTCCATGTGTTTGGTATGCTATCATTTTGTGTCAAATCTCTTGCCTTATTCATCTAAGATCAAACACTTTTAATGCCTTGGTGTTAAATGTAAAGTGAGATGTATTTACACTATTCTGAAACTGCATGCTATAAACATAATTCGGTCAGTTTTCTGCAGTATTTTTAGTCAGGTGACAGTCGAATGACATGATTGAAATCAATTACCTGGTATTTGATTGCAGTCCTTTCTCCTGACTAGAACGAAAGCAAGCAGGACTTGTGAGTCTTGATAACCAGTAAAGATGACCTCAGGCTGCTGGTTACGCTCCACTGAAGTATAGTGAGACAGATGTAATAGCAGACCAGCTCCAGATTTTAGTTCCTGTTTATATCCTTACCAATTTATCCTTTTAACCTAGTGACACCACTGCATAATTACTCTGAAAGAAATACCGTTCATCTTTTGGAACATACAAGTGCTTTACGGATGTGTGAATTCCTACCCTGCTATTAGGCCTCTGTCGATAAATAAAGATGGTCGATTCATTTTTTTTTTTGGTTGCCTGGTCATTTCTTTTATCTGGTCTTTCTACATAAGACCTGATTGGGTTTCCAGATGAAGAGCTGTGTACGCACAAACCTAACATGCTTTATTCTTGAACTGCCATTGACGACCTAAACCTAGGATAGAGAATTTTTACTAATTAAAATTCTAGGACATTTTGTGTACTGTGGTTCTGTAGGAACCTGTCTTAGCTTGGCCACCACCAACACATGGCTGGAAGTGGTTGATGTGACCACTCTTTGTCTTTGTTAATGTACTGTATGTGTTCATTGAGAACTAGGTTTAATATGCTAGGAAAAGATAAGCAGCCCATATGCTTTATATTAACACATTGCTTATTGAAATAACTAAAATAGCTGTATAATCTTAATTAGATGATATTGGGAAGCACTTGATTCCTTTTTTCACCTTATGGTGGTTTAAAAACATTTTTAGTGTCTGTCAAATTAAGTTTGAGATATTGATATCTTATCTTTATAGAGTATTATAAAAACGTTATATAGCATAGCTATTCAACTTATTTTTCACTATATTGCATACTTCAGTTTTTTCAGTCAAATATTTTAATTGAACACTAACATCAATAAAAAATAAGCATATTACAGAACAATGTATTTGTAATACAACTGCATGTTTGTTTCAGCTCGTAGCAATTGCAGTAAAATACAGCTCATAGCAATAACATTAAGCAATCGTTTCTGCATTCAAGAAATAATGGTGTTTATTGGTTTGAGTGGTATTTGGTGCATTTAACCTGGTAATGCATTGCAAGAAATATGTAAATATTTCTGAATTTAAAGTTAAAATAAGAAATATTGCAATCACCTCGGCACAACAGCAAAATATACCTAGAAGCCAAGACAGTGTGGTGTCCATGGTGTATGGTGGTGGTATGTATGTGGTGCTAGGAAGCTTGTAAACCATTTGTAATTATAGTCATTTGATTTGTCTCATAAAATGCAATCTTCTAAGTCTTTAAGTCTGGACTATGATTCTCAAGTCGTGTTTAAAAAAAAAGAATGAATCCATCAGTTCCACTAGAGGTAGTTTCTCTTAGAGGTAGGGGTAGGTTCTGTGTATTTGCAACCTCATTTCTCCATATCTGTGTTTTTAACCATTCTCCCAGCAAACACTGCAGTCAAGTTTGACAGCATCCAGAGTTAATGGCCCTCCAAACACAACTGAGTCCATACAGACATTGCGGCTGGGGAAGAAACTTAGTAAGTCCTCTTCCTCATCCTCCTCGTCCCTCATTTCATTTTCAGGCTCGTATGTTGAGATGTAGTCTACGGTTGTGGTCGTTTCCTGAGAGCTGTGTGTGTTCTCAGAGCTGCCCGAGTCATGGGACAGGCTTTTGATGTAGGAGGTCTGCGAGTTCAGCCGAGTGACTGGCCCTGTCTCGGTGCTTAGTCTGACTTGCGGAAAGTTTGATGAGACCCCAGAGATGAACTTCCCCCGCCTTGATGTTTGGAAGAACTTCTCCGCTAACTCTTCAATATCAGCAATATCAGGCTCATCCTCCTCTTTTGAAGTAGAATCAATCAGCTTGATTTCAAGGTTCATCTTGCCCTACAAGAATAGAGGTACAAGGCTCAGTGAGCATTGGTAAACCCTTCCAAAAGAGCATTTTATAAACCACTTAATGTTGTGTATGAATCCTACTGTACAACTCTTATCTTGCCTTTTTATATGTAAGCATTTCATTGTTGTATCTACTGTAATAGTTGGTCAAAGGTGAAATCTCAAACTAAATTTGCCGTAGTTTATTTTAAAAGTTAAAAAGCACACGCTTGTTTTGAGTTGCTGACCACCTCTCCTCGGTGATCGATGTGACCAGATGAACTCGCAATGCTTTAAAGACAACACTTTTCTGAGAGCACAAAAAAAGGCCCAATCCTATTAAATGATCCGTACAAAAAAAAAAAAAAAATACAACTTGGGACCTTTAGATACATACCTCACCATTGGGACATTCTCTTGCCCATTTGCTGTTGGCTGGATCGATAACATCTGGCATGACACAATGAACAATCATGCATAACCTGTGCAATGGGAGGGAATGAAAAAAAAGTTCTGTTTGGACTAGGATTTCTCATGTATCAAAATTATTGTACTAGAATATAGATCAGATACAAAACTGTTGAACAAAACAGCATCAGATGATTAGCACGCTGAGAGACATCAAAAGGCATACTGTAGGAACTTATCATATTGTTTCTGCCATTACCTTTCACGGTGGAACATCACACACAAACAGCACAGAAGAGAGCATAGCAACATCAACATGACCAACATCAGCTCATTGTTTTCAGAGGCATCTGAAATAGCACAATGAAATAAAGAAAGGACGTAAGTACAAGTATGTATTATGTATAATGTAATTGATATTGCAAGCTCATCCTATAGCCTACTGTTCATCATACTGGCACTGCTGCCTGAACACGTGCATTCTATTCTGAAGATACAAACCAGCTCTCCTCTCTACTTCATCATACAAATGGCCATCATAAAATCTAATTCTAAATGATTTTCTTTCTCATGACCGAGGTAGGGTAGGCTACTGGCCCCAGATGCCCTAAGCTGTTCCTCCTCGTTCTGAAAAGTACACCGACATTGTTGAACATACCATATTTAGCAAAATCAACATTTTTGTTGTTGCTCACCCAAATAATCCAAATGCCCACCCAACGATGATATCCTAACAACGTTGCTGGGAACCCTCATCTTAAAAAGGTTTGTCAGACTCATTTGGCTAGGGAACCACGACAAACCAGCATCCAGGTCGCGCAGTAAGGACCAACAGCAAAGTGCCTGCCACTGAAAATCGTCCCCATGTAGGGTCTTCTGATTCCGACTGGTTGAAGGCGGTCCAATCATTTTCATCCTAATATGTTTGTGTTCTGATTAGCTGAAGGTAGTCCAATGCTAATAATTGGTCCAATCGCTGCTAATGATTTCACCAGCATGGCCTGGCTGACCATTTTTAATTGAAGGTTTACTGACAGATTTTGTAAAGTGAAGCCCATTTCTCAAAAGGAACTTACTTTTGATTAGGACTTTTTCTATTTCACTACCAGGGCTCTCTCCTTGGGAGGTCCATGCAGTCATCCACAGGCTGTACTGATCTGGGGGCAGGTCCTCGGTGACGTAACTTCCCTCTGATGCTGACCTGTTGTCTGGGCCACACATGAACATGAATTGTCTCCAACCTCATCACACACGGTAGGTATATACTGTACATGTCAACATGTCACTGGATGAGGTAACAAATGAATGACCATATGAAATGTTGCACTTCAGTCACACCAGAAAATTATGCTAATGTACCTGCTATGTCTTTAACATACAGTACATTCGATAGTGCCATAATACATTAAACATAACACATTTCACAAACATTATATTAGATCTTTACCATTAAAAGGGTTTCGGTGTATTTACAAAGTCAGTTTTACAGCTGAGCAAGATTGTGTTGCAGTATTATACATAGGCGAACTGTACTTACAACTGTTAGTAGATTGTTTGACTTTTATATAGATAGTATATTGAATGATGCATCCCCGACGTTGTCCCTTAGGAACCTCTGTCCAGCTCACATTTATTTTGTTTCCCATCAAATGACGGCTGAAAACTGGACCAACATCTGGAGCTGAAAAACCACAAACAGCCCCAACAAGATGCTAGATGAGATTTATTTAGAAAACATTTGGAGGACCATGTTTAAAAAGGACCCATCTTTGATCTGATTTAATGGAACTATGTGGTCATGTTTGCCACTAAACACTAAGTACACCAGCATCGCAGACAAAAATGCTTTGTGGGCCACACACACACACACACACACACACACACACACACACAGATTTGAGTGTGACGTCATTCTCTGCTCAGGTTGAAATGGACCTTTTGCCTGTAGCGAGTTAGCCACGCCCATGGGTCTGTCGGACAGCTGACCCACATAGCCCTGAGCTGACTATAACATCAGAGACAACCAACATTGTGTCATTAACAATAACAGGAGAACTCGGGAAATAGCAGGAGATAGCTACCTGATGGTTTCAGTTTCTCATTTAAATCTAGTATTTCACTATTTAATTAAAAAATAAATACAATTGTTTTTTTTGACAGTGTGGTGTGTAGCAACCTAACTCGGCCTTCTGATTAGTCAGATTGCCTGTCAATCACACTCTGGCGAAAGGTCCATTACTCCACTATAACTCTACATAGAGAATCAAAATAGCTTTTGCTGCTATATTAATGTTTAAATAATATATAGGACCTAGAAACAGTGACACACATTAACTCCATCTTCAGAAATATATCAAATGCGTGTTAGAAGCATGATACAAAATTGCATTTAATTTGAAAGTAAAAGGGTACACATGAGTGTGCCCTTATTTAGTGTTTTATTTCAAATACTTTATAACTCAGCTAGACAGACTCGCTCAGCACACATTTCAAATATTGATGCACAATCATAAATCTTGCTACGATTTTTCAAATGTAATGTTACACATATTAAATAAAAATTAAGTGAAGGTCCTTACCTAACTCCAAAGTGCTGACCCCCATAAAAACAGCCTTGCCAAATGAACTCCCATTGAAGACATGTACTGCTCCTTCATAGCATTCAAAATGCTCAATGTCTGGGAAGACAGATAGAATAATGAATAATTTAGAGAGAATTCTGGGTAAAATTGAATACATTTTGCAACATGCATGTATTTATGTATATGCTATCATGTGTTTTGATATGGTACGTTTTTGAAAAATGTATTAACAAAGATATACTGAATACAAAATAAATAAATGAGAACTGTCATTTTTTTCAACTCCTCATTGAGGCCACCAGGGGTCAATAAATCGTACCAAAATGTGAAACGCATTGAAGCGAGTATTGATGTGGTTTCCTCCATGGCTTTTGCTCAAAGATTTATAGTTTTAATTTGATTTATATTATTAAATTTTAATTGACATTGTTAATATGGTCACTTCCTTATAATACTTAGGCCAAATATTATTAACAAATGAAATTGCTCTAAGTGGAGCACACATTTGTTAATATATATTTGGCATGTATGTGTGTTTAATTTAACAAAAGTTAATCACCTAGGCTATAAGTAATCAACATGACAGAGCTTACTGACAAAACAATGTGTTTTTGCCAAAGTAATATCAAAGTAATATTATAAAAAATCATTATCTTCCATATAGATTTTTTTTTTTATTTCTCTCTAGTTTTTATTACAATATGTAATGTTTGGATAAAATAAAATGATAAAATATTAAAGAAAACTGAACACAAGATGACTGCACACACATCTACACTGAATTCTGCATTTTGCCATCTGCCTTGCTTCGCCTCCGATTGTGGATAATGGTCACTTCTCAAAATGTACATACTTGTGATGACAGCACGACTCTCATTCCCAGCAAGTCTGACCCACTGGAGCGTGTCTAACATCTGGCCACGTGGGTACCACTCCACCAGATATCCAGTGGGAAGAAATGCAGGCTTTGTCCAGGAGATGGTGATGCTGTCATTTCCTGCCACTGCATGCACCGCTTCAGGGGGCTTGACTGAGAAAAGGTAGGCTTGTTCATCTTCAATAAATGTCAGTGCCAGGGTCATCAGAGTGTCATGCATATTTAACAGTGTATAGGCTACCTCTCTATGAAAGGTAACCTCTGCCTACATCCAAACGGTTTGTAATATCATGGTTTTATGAGACTAGAAGTAATAAACACTGCAAAAAACTATCTCATTTAGTGTGATAATCTTGTTTTTAGATTTAAAATCTAGATAGACTTGTTTCTAATATAAATGGCTTATCTAGTGACTTAATTTAAGTAAATGTGCACTTGGTTTAAGAAATCTTATCAAGTGATTTTCACAGCCACATTTGCTTGTTTTAAGCATAAGCAAGCTCATAACTAATATGCTCTTATATTTGATAGGGCATTGTTTGCAGTGAAAGGAAAACTCTTTTTCAGCTGAAATGATAACCCCCCTCCCCTTCCAGTGAGTCACATAAGCAGTGAGTCATACAGTCAAAAGGCTTACGTGTGTTATGCATAGGAATAGTAGCTGGAGGGGAACGTCCTTTGGAGTTCTGTGCATACACTGTCACCTGACAGTTGGTGGAGCACGATTCAACAACGTAGCAGTGGGCATCAGGGCTGATGGCCTTCTCCAACACAGTGTTGGAATTGTTAACCGTGACTATATATTTCTTTATCTGGCCTCTTGCATTGGACTCATTCAACTTCTGCAGTCAGACAGGCATTGGGGGTTAGTCAAACAGAATGAAGTATGCTGAAAAAGAACTGAGGTCGTATGTATGTAAAAAGTATGCGTGTACTGTATATTACAGCTTATATATACATAAATCATTTACAAACCTGCATACCCCAAAATACGAAGGCATAGTAAAGACCTTGCATTTCTGTTAAGGACATCATTTTCTCAGAAACTGAAACTAATGTATATGTTTCAGTTATCTGTCATACATTAAGAATGAGATGAGTGTGTGTCGCAACGTGCAAACATGCAAACCACATAGGTGTTCGAGGGTTGACCTTTAGGATTTTGTAGCAAATACAAACGAGTGAATGATCATTTATGAAAGTGTAGCTACTGCATCAACCTTCTAACATTCACAAAGAACGGCAGGATGTCTCAACTATTACATGTTTTGGTATTCTTTCCCTTACCTTCATTATATTTAGCATTAATTACAAATCATATGCAATTATTGCACAACAGCAAAGAAGTATTATATTGTTTTATATGATATATTATTAGTATTATATTACATGTTACATTACATTAGAGAGTAAGACCTATGTGCATTTGACTAATAGGTTGAATAATTGCTTACCCTCCAGAAAACAGTCATGTGTTCTGTGTTGGATTTAGAAAACCACACATCCAGTGCTTGATCAGGACCTATAAAATAAATAAATATCATAATACAACTATTCTCTCCTAAGACATTGGCAGCTAATGTAAAAATCTAATGTTTGGGAATACAGTATATTCACACTGCATTAAAACATTACCTATTACTACTGTTATCAATTAGACATTTGATGAATGCACGTGCAAAACATCTCACCAACATCAGTGATTGGCTTGAATGAAAACACAACGACCTGTAATCAAGACATATTTGCCCATGCAGTTCCACAAAGGAAACTGTGTGTAGATAATATACCACAAAGATCAGCATTACTCTCTAGAGTAGACCGAACATCAGTGCTTTCATTCATTAAAGGTACACTGCTTGCATGCATTATATCACCCGCAAAACATACTGTAGCATTTTTGCTGCATTGTTTGTGTTTGAAACACAGCGTGCATAACCGTGTGTAGATTGTGTGAGCTGTAGGGGGAGGGGTAGATGATTGTGCGAGCCTGTGTGAGCTGTAGGGGGAGGGGTAAATGATTGTGGGTGGGGGGAGCATGTTGCCATGCAGCACGTGTGAGAGGGCCATGCAGGTTCAAACCAAAACACCAGTAACACCAGTGAACACCAGTAAACACCAGTAACACTGGTTTCAGCTACACAGGCGTTACTAGACAGAGATCCATTTAATAACACTTACATTCCTCTTGAGTCAAGGCGGAGATGATTGTGCTCCACTGGCTCCACAGCCCAGTTCTGCACTTAATCCGGGCTCTAAAACAGTATCGGGTGTGGGGTTCCAGAGAACGAATCACCCCACCCTGCAAATCACCACACAGCTATTATCCACTCATTCATGGATGGTTTCCCATCTAAAGGATGTATCAGTTTGCCATTCATGCCGGTATAATTGACTGCATATTCAGTGAAAGACAGGTTATTTTAACATTGCAGATATGTAGAAAAAAGGACCAGTCCTGTCAATCCCAATAATAAAGGGCCATTTGTGTACAGTATGTACTCAATATGGTCAAATGGGCTTACAGATTCCTGATAGAGCATCCAGTCCTGCTGTCCTGTCCTGTATTCAATCTGGTTATTCTGCTGGGGAGGTATCAACTTTATCTCACAGGATCGGGACGTGCAGTTGTCATTGGTCAAAACCGGAGGGCGCAGCATTGCTGTATGAGCAGAGAACACCAATCAGTCATATGCATCAATATATAATTGATGTATATAATCAGAAGAAGAATAATTATTAAAAACAAATAATTAAAACATGAGAGACCCAAGCAAAGCAGTGGCAAAATAATGCCATGCCCAATCTCCTTATATGTAGATACAGACATACGTCAGATAACAAACAACAACTTTTTTAGCTATCTTACAGTATATTGCATCTCTCGAAATCTCACCTAAAGCAGCTTCAATACATACACAATAAATATTAAAAGATGCAACATATGTGAGTGCTATATGCCAGTAAAGGTGAGGTATGCTGTCATACCAATGTCAGCAAGTGTGAAGTTGAGGATGCGAGACTCTGCTGTCCCCAGTTTATTTTGAGTAGTGGCCTGTACAGAAATGGCCTTAATAGAGCTGGTAACATTGAACGTTGCTGTGAGCCACTCAGATCCCTTACTGGAGCCAGTGTAGAACATATGTTCCCCAGCTGTGTGGTTTCCAGATATTGTTCTTACTCTGAATAATACATGGGAGAAGACATTTGGCACTTGTTAAAGTCACATGATAGCACTGTTCCTCAAATAAAACAGTTCCCTTTCGCTTTCAAACTCACCCCAGCTTTGAAGAATTCATAATATAAGTATTCCTTCCTCTGTTCCAAGTACATTCCACAAGTCTTTCTTCAACATACTGGATGCACTTTATGTTTTCTGGTCTGTCCGGTGGGTCTGCAGAACAAAAAAACGTTAGATACTGTGAAACAAATGTTTTGTTAAGTCAGGCCAAGCAATGTTTGAGCCTGTGCATTGTCCAATATGCCAATGTTGGTAACAAAAACTTTAACCAATGTGTTGCTACTCCTAATTGTTTTGTCAATAAGCTTACAGTATGTTAACACTAACTCTTTAACTTAGTGTTCACACTCTTTGGTCACATTCAAAGTTATTTCAGTCATATTTGACACCAAGTATGGCGGGTATGTGTGAAATTTACTATTTCCATACAAAGAGAAATAGAAAATAGAAAAAAAACTCTGCATCTCTGTACTGCTTTGCAACATGCAGTATTTGTTGACAAAATACACATTCTGTTTAAACCAATTTAAGTATGGTCTGACCCAATGAATCCTGCAATATACCATTATACTCAATGTATTTGACTTCTGTTTAATTTCCATGAGAATATAATGTCCTTTTTCTTTGAAGATATTAAATACATATGCACTGAAACAATTAGAGGAACCAAATGTATTAGATGATTCCATACTCACATCCTGTAATTATGTCAAGTCCGCAGGGGTCGAGATATGAGTTACAATCACAGCTGTATGTTGTGTTTTCTGTGATGTCTGTCACATTCAGATATATTGTTGTAGAGTTCAATTTCACGTGGGGTTCAGGAGTTACAGGGTTGTTTACATAAATTGATCTCTTGCAGTTCAAATTAAAGGTGCAGTACACCGTAAAATTGGATTCCAGATTTACCACACTTCCATAGCTTGACCATATAGTGCATGATTTTGTACCTGTAAAATAAATAAAAACCCTTGTGATATAGGCTTGTCTTAGATGTTAACCAACATCTGCGTTGGTTAATCATCACACATTCTTGATTCATTGATGCAAGTAAAATATGCATATGCCATTTTATTTTCTATGCTCATATGTTACTTCTTAAACATGAGAGCATAAATGGTCTGTTCTAACGACTACTTCTCTGATGAGAAATTATACAGGCTGTAAGGTAATGTTATGGCCTCTCAGCTTACCTATACATAATTGTGCCAACATCGAAGTGAGGACAGTAAGGATGGACAATGCTTGGTGTATTGCAGCCATAGGTCATCCGTTTTACTCACATGGTCTGCAATTAGGCTAAATTGTCTTAGAAGAAAGAAACAAGCTGTAAAAAAAAGTTACGTCTCTGGTGTGTGTGTGTGCGCGGGCAATTGTCAGCTTACGATAAGACTGACCAATATTTATTGGCTAAATAATGTTATTACACCGTTACTAGAGAGCTTATACGTGGCTCCCAACGTCACTTGTAGGCTAATTGGTTTATTGGCTCGTAAAACTATGAAAACAATAGCAAATGTTATATTAACTAAGATAATAACATTCTTTAAAACGTATTCGCAAGAATTCTACTTACCAAGGCATCCCGTTAGATCTTTGCGCTGGCTTGTAGTCCATCATAACTTTCCTTTGACGCGACCTATAGACTCGATGCTTCCTACATGTTGCGCGGTCAAACCTTTGTGGTAACCCTTTCTCTGTTCCTCAGCTAGGAACGGCAGAGGCTCCGAGCAGACTGGTTAATGCTTGGCTATGTCTTAGTTTGCCTATACCGTAATCCAGCATTTATCTTTAATACCTAATGATCGTTATT
Source organism: Typhlichthys subterraneus (assembly GCA_027564835.1). Lineage (NCBI taxonomy): Eukaryota > Metazoa > Chordata > Actinopteri > Percopsiformes > Amblyopsidae > Typhlichthys > Typhlichthys subterraneus. The sequence goes on along the minus strand of JAODUH010000019.1, from coordinate 3,391,545 downwards.
CAGTTTCAGTTCTATACTACAGGCAGATAGACAACGATTTAATAGAAAAATAATGCCATATTCTTACACATCTGTGACCTGCAGACATGAATCAGCCAATTGTCGCCCTACCTTCATAGCTGTATTTGCATAGGCTAAGTCAACATTAACAAACAAAAGAAAAAGAAAAAGACAACTAAAGTCACATTATGCAGAGTATATTTATGCAAACATCAATCACAACCCAGGCTTTCTAAAGAGCATAGTGCAAAGGATTCTGTAAACATACACATTGTATATGTATACAGAAGAGAGAGACCAAACGAGAGAAAAACATTATGAGATACCTTCAGGGGGAAGTGACAAGTGAGAGGTCTCACAGGAAGTAAAAACAAAGTAAAAACAACTGGTGTCAACAGATCATGAAACCCATTTTAGTACTATACTGCAAATAACTCAACACTGACTGCAGGTCTATTTCTTATTAGTAATATGTTATTAATAATAATAATCATCATAATTATAATTATAATAAATATATAATAATAATAATAATAATAATAATAATAATAGTAATAATAATTACTGCTCTTGTATTTTTCAGTTGGCATTTCAGTTGGCATATCATAAAATAGCAGAAACACATTAGTGGTTAAAACAATTTGTGTTTATACTGTACAAGGCATGTACATTGCAAGATACTAATACTTGTTATTGTATAGGGGTTATATTCAAAATACCACATAGCAGAACGAAAATAGACAACGAAAAAAAGAAACACAAAAAGTATGTAACTGGCCAGTATGTCTATTTGTTGAGGTGTGGCATAACACACTCGTAGCCTTGGTCATTTTACGCAAGTGAGGTTGCCAAACGTTACTAAAGATTGCCAGTATACACGATGGCACTGCTTCAACATTTAATGATTAATGCTTTTAGAAGTTTTTTGATGTGTATCGCGGAATGTCCAGTTTGTCTAAATCCTGTCGTCCTTTATATCACTGTTTGTCTGAAGGAAAAAACTCTGACATGTTTATGCCTCCACTTTGTCAACTGAAGAAGAAGAGACAGTCTCTCCTTCTTCACCTGTTAGTAAACTCAAAGAGTCAGCCTCACTCTCACTCTCAGGCCCACTGTCCCCAAGCCAGACCCTTCCACAGAGGCAACTTGTTGATCGCAGAGAGTTGGATCTTAAACAGACACTGGCGGGGTTAAAAATAGATCCCAAACGAATCCCAGACAAACTGGAAAGATCCACCTCCACACTGGAAAGCTGTATGGAGTTTTCCAGTGATCCCCCAGACACCAACAAGGATCTGGCTTCCTGTTCACAGGCTGATAAACCTGAGTTACTGGTGTTGGAGTTATCCCTCCATTGGTGTATGGCTACCTGAGGTCTGTAGCTAACTGCTTCCAGGGTCTCTTCTGAAAGTATGGCCGCCTGGTCTATCCCATGTGAAGTTGTCATTGCTTCAGCCTGTCCCGACATGGGAGAGGCCTCCCTTTCCTCCTGGGAGAGCTCTTCCAAAAGGGTTTCAGGTGGGTCACAGTGGCTGCTGGACCATAGTGGAATGAATACACTTGCATCCTGCTGGGCACAAGAAGAAAAGTAAATAAAAGCTGAAACTGTTACTGATAGATGATAGATGATAGACAGCCAGAAATACAAACCATTTTAAAGAAAGGTTAGTATGACTCACCAGAAAAATCTACCTCAATGTGTGGTTTACAAGGTTGTCCATAATCAAATATCTAACCACAAGCACAACAGAGCCAACTGCACAGGCAAGCGCTTTCTCCAGCTCCGTAGTAAGATTGAAAGTGATGCCTATCAGACCTTGTTCCCTAATCCAGACTAATGAGGTCTCTGGATATATTGATCTTATATATTTATATATAGGCCTACAGTGTTTATTAGAGCAAGATTCATTCATTTATTTCCTTTTCATTTATTTCTTTTGCATAAAAAACTTTTACAAATTAATTAATGGGTTTATTACCTGTTACAAATAGGATTTTATAGTTTTAGCTGATGCCTGCTTTACAAACAACTGATAGCAGTCCTTACTGAAAAAGACCCCCCAAGAAGATAGGTGTTGCTGCCTTTATTTATTATGTAAATTTGTGAAAACAGCCCTACAAAACGTAATTACCTTATTGAAAAAGTAGTCTGCTATTGGTCTGAATTCTGTTAGTTAAATGCAAGCTAACATTTCAAGTAACCATTGCCTCATAACACTACTGGCAATGGGCAGACTGTGTGATTGGGTGAGGAGCCTGGTGACGCGGGAGGAGCTCAAAGTCGAGCCAGTTACCACCGCGACCCTAATGTCTAAGCGGTTAAGACGATGGACGCATGGATGTTTTGAATATGACTGAATTGTTTTTTTATTCTATATTTGCAATCAGACGCTGGCACAGTCGACGTGTTCTTTGTGGTCTGAGAAGTGGTCTGTAATTAGTTTTGAGAAAAAACTGTGATAATGTTATGCAGGCTGAAGAGGAAATGTGCTACAAGCATTCATCAGTATCAGGTCCAAAACGGTTGTGGTAAAGTTGTACTGTGAGGGCACCATTAATGCAGAAACATATACACATTAAGGATCCACATATCCTGCCATCCAGACATGGTATTTTCCAGGGACAACATCCCTGCATTTCACAGTAGGACGACACTGAATCACACTGCAAGGACTACACATGCATGACTGAGTGTGAATTCTACAGGGCGTACAATTGTGCATGTAATGGAAGAATCATGGGACATTATACTTGCTAAATTTCACAAACGGCTGTCTTAAATGACCAAACAATACATGTAACTAAAAGGATATATGTTATTAGTAACACTGAGTGAGTGGTAAACATTCACTCTCAACATTTCTCGTATTGTGGTTGTATAGTCAATAATTAAGTCAGCAAAGTGTTAAGAACAGAGCTAGAGAACTTATCTTGCCTTTATCTACAGAGCTGTGATTCACAGCTCTAACAGGTCTTTCCAAAAACGGAATTCGCCGCCACCAGTTCCAGGACCAAGAAATGTGAAAACTACACATCACACCTATATATAAGGCCCTGTATGGCTTCCTCTGTGTCATAGAATTGATCTTAAGATAATGATTGTGTAAAACTCACTCACATTTGTTCATAAAGTATGAACCCTCTACTGTACGTGACATGAGTTCGGTTTGATGGCACTTCACAAAGTAAAGACACATAATTTGGCTCCAAAATGTGTATATGCACAATTTCTGACAATTCATCTGGCACAAAACATGGCAACAACATGTACAATTGTGCACTTGAACACCTATTTAATAAAAGGGATGGGAAGCGGGGAGGGGGGGCAATTGACACAAAGAACTTGTTTTTATTAGCATTTTCCATAATGTCCAAACTATTTCAGAATTGGGGTTTGTATGATGGGTAGATGTCATATATTTATTATGAACTCGACTAAAGTATATTATAAACATGCTGTATATTTCGAGTAATGTGCTTGCTAATGTAAAGGAAAATGGAATATCATGAATTGCTGTCATGCAGAATGAAAAACACAGGAATTAGTTGAGATTACCGCCAGTAGCTTGATGGCATTGCTGTTTCCCAATTTTGGTAAATTCCCTACAAGACAGCCAGGTCCCAAGGATATACATGTCTGTTTTATTCTGGAAGAAATTAAATTGAATATATAGTGTATCAATATAAATTGCAGTGATAATGCTATACAGCACCTAATTTGACAACATATCATTACAAAGTGTTTTATTCTGACATTAACATTATTGTTATGTTGTATGTACAATATCACATCAAGCATTATGTTCTGTCCCTACAATGTATTACACTGTACATCACATCTCTTTCTGATTTATGTCTCTCAGATAACATTGAAGGTATGTTTATTGCATAATACACACACCATAGATGTAGCCGAGTGAAACACTACGATCAGCTACCGTTCAAAAACATATTCATGTTTTACCTTTCTCTTTGAGAACGACAGCAGGCCACCACAAGAATGACTATTCCAAAGACGGTTGCAGTGGACAGAAATCCAATCACTAGTCCAACTGGAAGAGACAAGCATAAGTGGTTCAGACATGGCTACTGGCATAGACAGTGCTTCCCTGAAGCTGGAAGCTTTCGGGTATCCTGGGATTGTTTCAAAATATAGTTTGGTTTTATATTCATGGTCAACGTGTTGGACAGTGTTTTTATGTGACCAGGTGGTCCCAAAACCAACTTCTACAAATTCTTATGCATTTCTTTCATTCTTATCTGGATTCTAATATTGTCTGGACTATGTTTGTACTCATATACAGTATATGATGCCTGTATGTATATGTGGATACTTGTGCTATGAGTGTACGTGTGTATTTCCTTGTTCTAGTTTTCTGCACATTAGTATGCATTTGTTTTGTGCTACTGTATAAACAAACCTGACTTGGCCAGAGAACAGCTTGTGATCTACAAACCACTTCTCTTTAGGGGGTCATTGATCACAATGTGTGAGAACCACTGGACTAGAACAACAAGGAGAGAGAACCAGTACACAATGAGAGAGGTCAGGAGGCTGACCTGTGTTACTGCTAGGCTGAGAGTAGACAGAATGTCCTGGAGGTCCCTCCCCTGCTGCCGTGGATGCACACATGCTAAGCAACAGCGGTCCTTCAGGACAGTCCAGCCACACCTGGCGGGGTCCGGAGGCAGGTGTAGTCCCTGGAAACACATCAAGTGTGACATCTAGGGCTTGTTTTAGGAGTGTTGTAGACGCCCATGCTTAAAACAAACATCATCAAACATAAACATGTTTGCATATTAGGGTGTAGCCATATTATATTATTATTATTCTCTGACTTATCTCTTTCACAAGGCAAGGCAATACTCATGAATCTGGACTAACAATATTAGAATAAAAGACTGTATCCATTGCAATGACACTGAAAACATTAGCCAACGATGGAGAAATGAAACTCCCTCAAACGGTGAGTAAAGCGCGTGCAGGCGTGCAGGCATGCAGCCACAGTGACATGCAGTGAAATGCAGTGCACTTCCTGTTTATGGTCAGCACATGTTCTAGATTAGTCTATGACTCACTAAGCGTGTATATCTGTTAACTTCTTAGCATGCTATTGAACCCTAGAGCATTCAGTCTATTGTCAGACATTTAAAACATATTTTATAGACAATCTGCAAGCTAATCAGAAATAATTATGTGCAGTCTGCTCATGTCACTAGATTACTGGAAGTAGAGGCTGAAACCCCCGGCTGTTGCATTGTGGGTTTGTGGGAGGGATGACAGGCATTTCCAAGTACTAACTGCAAGCTATTGCACTATATGTTCTCATCATGCCCTTGCTTGGTCTTTCCCCCCCCCCCCCCACCCCACGAAAACATACATACGGAAGGAAGATTACTGTTAAATTCCGCCATATTATTTTCTACTTGATACAATGTTGTTTTAAAAAATTTGTTTTTTTATGGACTAATTCAGCACTAATCATAAACTGTATACTGTTCACATAACCAGTATCAGATAAGATGGAATATTCAGTACAACGCACAACAGAGAGCTTCATAACCTTACTCCTGTGGTTGAAGTCTCTTCCCTCCATATATATGGTGTAGTTAGTGATGAAGCCCCTCTGTTGGTATACATCTGGGTCTTCCCATTGGATCTGTATGCGCCGGGCCTCATGAACCAGTACTGACACATCTGGACCTGAAAGCGGTTCTGAAAGCCACAGGTGTAGTGGATGTTGTGTCTGCTCTGCATGGAATGTGTTATTCACATTTCTCAAAACGTTTGAGTCATCTGGCTCAGTAGCAAGCAGGCAAAACAAGTTTCTATATACAAGCCTACAGCATATTCTTATCACAATCATGGATCCAAATAAACTATTTGCCACATGCAATTAATAATATCAAGTGTAATTATCAAAAACATTAAAATATTTGCCCAATCTCAATGTCAGCATTCACAGACAAGCACTGACACGCACTGACACGCATAGACAAGCAATGAAACGCACTGTGTGAGTAAATAGGCATAACCCACAATTGACAGCTTTGTAACAACCAATAACCAAATTGCGTAAATAAAGATAAAGTAATGAATATATTTTTGGTCCTCTTTCTTTTCATAAACGCTGACACTGTCAAATAAGTTAATTGATTAATTCACAGTTACATCCAACTGCATTTCAGACATCGTCTTAGGTCACAGTAAGTAAAGGCCCATAATTATTTGAAAAGCTTACCCTTCTCTTTGGAGTAGACAAAGCCAGAAGCCGGTTTACTAACACCCCTAGTGGTCACAGCATATAATGATATATTATATCTCACACCGTCATTAAGACCTTAAATATTAGAGAAAACACAGTTAAGTCTTTACAAAACACTGGTGTATTTTTCAAAACTATAAATAAAAATGTGCTGAATGTACAGGATGAAAAATAATTAATAATAACCACAATCCTAATCAGTTATAAATAACTATAATAACTATTTATAGAACAATGCATTTCCCCCAATGCCCACCAGAGGACACTATTTCAATTGGTATTGACATTTTGTGGTTGTGAAAATCTACTACGCCACACAGAGGATGAGTTGTCATACATTGATCATACATTATTTTCTACAATATGATATTATTACATCGTACAGACCTACTACCTAATAGGCAGAGGTGCCTTCTGTACTTGTTTAAATGCTTTTTAGGGCAAATATATTTTCTGCCAACATTAGAATCAGGTGACAGTTGTTCAGGAAGTAGGTAGGCATAGTCACTACTACTGTGGACAATTGTCTGTGTTGACACTCGTTTTTCCCCCCTGACACACTCTTCCATTCATTCATTTCAAGCATGCAATTATCCCACGCAGATTGAATTACCTTTGATAACTGTTTCCCGTTCAGCCAGATCAACTGTTTTCCACTGTAGATCACCTGGTGCTGCCGTCCATTCTACCACAAAACCTAACAAATCTCCTAAAGGGCTTAACCATTGTTCAGCTGGAGGCCAAGACCAGGCGAGCTCCACAATGCCATTTCCATCAGGGGCCAACTTTCTTACAGCTGGTCCAGGAACACCTTCAGCATATTGCATAGGAATGAAAGAACCAAACAGGTTTTCATCATGGTTTGTTTTCATATAAAGCATAAACTGTATGTGTGTATATAGACCTGCACAGCTACTGTGTTCCACTTACAGTGGTACTGTACCTGAGTGTCTGAGATGTACACGAGCAGGTGGAGAGTCCCCATATGAGGTGACAGCACTGACATCCAGTGACCAGACCTCTTGTGGAACCTGAACTGAGCATTGGCTCACAGCAGGCGGGCAGATGATTGCTTGCTTCTGATCAGAATTCAGGCATATCTTGTACTGACGCACTTCACCGCTGTAATCCCCAGCAGACAGAGGCTGGGGGGAAAGGGTTTACTCAGTCACAACAATAAAATGTTTTACTAATTCAATTTGGGGTATATAGGTTCAATTGGGATTAATTTGAGGTAAATAACATGCCAATGCAAAAAGACTACAGGCTACATACATTCAGTGTTTCTGAGTAAAAGACCACAGGCGTCAGTGAAATCCAAAATATGTATTATGTAGTTTAGTAGACTATATGTAAATGTGTAATTTCAGTAATGTGAAGACTACTGCAATGAAAGAGTATCTCCTTTATCAATCATGTCACCTTCCACAAAACAGTCACATTCTGCAGCTCTCCCATGTCTTTATCTTCTAACACCCTCCACACATGTAATGGCTGAGAGGGCCCTGAACACATAATATAAAAGGTTATTCAGTCAAACCACTAAAACCCTATCAAAGGCTCTAGTTGTGGTTAAGCTTGCCTTTTCCCGGGCTTTTCCTCATCACGGATGGACTCCACTCACTGCAGAGGTGACTCTCGTGAGCCCTAGCATGTGTGTAGTTGCACGTTCTGACTTGGAACTCATATACCGACAGTGGCTGAGGATCCAGTCTGATTAAGCTTTTTCCCAAGGCTGCTACTCCTCTTGTTGCCTAGATAAATAAAAGGCTAATTCATTAGTTATTATTCACAATTGTAGGTATAGCAAAACAATATCGCTCCATGATGGTAGAACAATATAATATATGGTGGTGATTATAATGGTTTACCCATGATCCATTATCTGTCCTTATTCTTATGTGAGGTCTGAGATTGCTCGAACTCTCTGAGCTCTTTAGGTCTACCATAACTGTTGTGCAATTTAAAAACATTATGTGCACAATTGCAGGGGTCTCTGGTATCACTGCAAAACATCAAAAAGTAAAAGACAATGGAATCAAAACCTGAGTGTAATACAATTCAATACAAATATAAATGTAAAATAATATCTTACCTACGTTCTTCACACAAAGTATGAAGGGGTCTGACCTCGACATTCCTAACTGGTTGTAAGCAGTGATAACCAACTGGTACTTTTTATTTTCATCCAAAGCTTCCCGTCGAATCAATAATTCATTTGTCTGAATCCCAACATAATGTATTTTTGTTTCATTTAATCTGTTTGTAAAACACAGATAAGATTCTGAATAAATTAGAATGTCTTATACACAAGGTGAGCTGGAATAATGTAGAGGGTACTCTACATGCTAGATAATACAAGGTAACATATCACCTGGTGATGGAGATGTTATGGGAAGTAGATAGGTGTGTTTCCTGCCCGTGGTTCCATGAGCAGACTATCACGTCTGAGTCCTGAGATGTCTGACAACTGATATCAGTAGGCTTATCAGGAGGTACTGTTAACATAGTTTAAAAGAAATACCAATATGTATAGCATGATTAAATCATCTCAAATCTTACAGGAGTGTTTGTTTAATGAAGTCTAATCAAGACACAATAATATTTACATAAAACATTATTAGTATTGTGTTATGTTGATGTTGTATATTAGATGAAACATACGAAATGTTAATGAAATATAATAAAGTTGACAGAATGACACAATTGAAGAGTTATGATAAAAACGTTTAAGGAAGTTGCACTTACATCCACTACGGAGGTCCAGGCCGCACACAAGCTCTACCATATTATTCGTTTTAAGCATGCAGATCAGGATAGTTTTTGGCGAGCGGACATTGATCAGTCTAAAATGTGCTACTGGGCATCTCTCTTGTGGCAAGACTTGGTTGTTGACATCAAGCAATAATATAGAACTGAAATGGAAATAAAGTTGCACAAGAAGGCTCCCGCGAAAGAGACCTCAATCACATATAGTAAACAAGGAATATTAGCTATAGTATACACACCTTTGCTTACATTTCTGCATTGTAATATTGCAGTACACTGTGAGGTTTGAGCCCATTAGAAACAGTGGAGCTGGCTCGACTGTCAGGCTGCCCATACATGTAATATGTTGGCATACAACAGAGAACAAAAGAGTGCCTGGACACAAAAGAAGGACAGAATTAACAGGCAGGTTTCATAGTATTCCATACCATTCATTGCATTGTTTTATTGACTTTGGAAGCCAGATACAGTAGATATTATATGTTGCATCTGTCACAGTATATTTGTTCTCTTTCCATAATATTTATGAGCAGTATGGGCAGGATATTCCTCATCATCACACATAATACCATATTGCTGCCAAGCAATTTGTTATATTGTAATATAACAAAAACTGGACACAGATGGACAGACAAAATTACAGATAGTGAATGTAACTTACGTTCTATGAAGACATTTATAAGAACTATTACTGTGCATGTCCAAATGGTCTCATAGAGATTCATCTCAGCTTCAGATTCTATCTCTATAAATTCAAATAATCCAGTAAGGATGACTTCATTGCGTGATACAAATAAAAAATACAAAATACAAAACATTGTAAAATATTAGATTCCAAACTCACCTCAGCAGCCATTTGACCAGTGTAAATATTCTAACTAAAATGGAGAAGATATACAATATTTTATTCATGAATTTAGTGCTAGTACGAGTGATGGCAAATTCTGCATGGGTTGTTGGTAAGGTGCGTATATCAATGTTAGATTGTTCTTATATGAAACAATAATTTACTATTACAACACTATACCAATATAAAACAAGAACATCTATTTACTTATGTACAAGTATTTTTTCACTCACATTATCATCAAATCAAACTCACCAGCATTTCAAGCCATCTGCACCATCTTTGTGAAAGATATTGTAACTTTGTATTACATATTCATAAATATTTTATTCCGCATAGACTGACTTGACTGACTGCCTTGTGTGAAGTGTTTACCAAAACTGATAACAGTAATGCTTGTGAAACACATCCATGACTATTGACCTAGTTTTGTGGCATTTCTGCAAGTGAGGAGACTTAGAAAATGTGTTTAAAGACGTTCTTTGCCCCACTTCAGTAACCTCCTTTTACCACAAAGACCCAGTTAGATCAACTGTAAGCAATGAATGCATCCACAAAAGGTGCTGCTGTCAGCAGATGAACACACAATCAAGAAAAATAGAAGAATATAATTAAGAATTAGAAATAATTATGTTATTTTAAATATTTTAGACACCATCGCTATTGATTTCTAACAAATACTGTAAGTCAACCTAATGCTGATAAACTGTATTTTCAAAACCAAAGGTATTAGATTAAGTTCTGCAGACCAATAATGTCTTTTCTCTTTTAACAAAATACATACAAGTAATTTTAATTTACTCACTTAATTTTTTGACCAACTTTTTAAAATGTACCATTACATTATGTAGTTTAGTTACTTCAGTTATACTGTGTGTATGTCAGTCAAAACTGCAAGCTTGTTTTAGAGTTGTGAAAACATTTAAAGGGAAAATCCAAGCCTCACAATTTTAAGTCAAGATCACAGAAACCACAAGTTCTGCTTTGTTTTACTATATGCGATATTCATCTCACTATTTCTAGCATGGTGAAATGTTTTTTTGTTCTTTTTGTAATAGTTGAAAAGTTCCAATACAGTACCGTAAACATAATACATTATACATACTTTCTATATACAGTCTATCATCTAGCCATCCATTGTCAACCACTTATCCATTGTCGGGTCACGGGGGCAGCAGCTCATGCTCAGGACCCCAAACCTCCCTTTCTCAAGCCATATTAACCAGCTCTGACTGGGTGTTCCCAAGGCGCTCCCATGCCAGTGTAGAGTTATAATCTCTCCAACTAGTCCTGGGTCTTCCCCGAAGCGTCCTTCCAGCTGGACGTGCCTGGAACTTGGTGATGTGCCCAGGGGGCATCCTAACCAGATGTCAGAAACACCTATTCCTCTTTTCCATGCCAAAGAGCAGCGGCTTCTCACAGATGGTTTTGCATCTCACCCTATCTCTAAGGGCTAGCCACCCTCCTGAGAAAACTAATTTTGGTGTCTTCTGCACAACTGTCTAGTCAGCAGTCTACCCCATGATTGTGAAGCCTACAAAGCTTGACTGCGAGACTATTTAAAGGCTCAGGAAACCTTTTTCAGGTGTTATGAGTTAGTGTGACAACTTGAAGCTACAATATTGCACTATTTCACAATATTCAAATTCTCTGAGATGCTTACTTTGGGGTTTTCTTGAACTAACTGTAATCATCAAGATTAAAACAAATATAGGTTTGAACTATTTCACTTTGTGTGCAATTATTATTATATGATACTCTATATGAGTTTCACTTTGTCAATAAAATTATTGAAATTACTTAACTTTTCCACAAAATTCTAATTTATTGAGATGCACTTGTATAGTATATTATTGTTAAAAAAAAATGTATATATATATATATACATATGTATGACACAAGGATAGAAACCAGTCACAGGAACACATCCTTCAGTAAAAATGTGTCAGATTTATAACACTGTTAAGCATTAAACATATAACATTGACATTGAAGTGCAGTATGTAGAATTTCTAATTGAATATATATAGACTATATTAACATGGTACCCAGGCTATGAAGAGGATTCAGGTGACTCTTCTTGGAGGACATGGTGAATGAAGACACTTCTGGTGACTTACTGCCCGCCTCTCTCTGTGGTATGCGTCAAAACATTTTGCTGTGTGTGTGAATCTGCTTGTATGCATGTGACAAGGGGATGCATAGCAAATTTGATCCACAAACATCTGCAAGCACCATGTTCCACCAACTGACGACTTGGACCACCCAGGAGCTCCTGCAGACTCAACTTAGTATGCATATTGTGAATGTCAGCTGAATAAAGTGTCTTGTTTAACAAATTCAGTGATGATAAAAGGATGTGAACAAATGCATTCATCAGCTTGATAAAACGGATCATATTTTCTTTCTAAAAGGTCAAGCACTTGACGCCACGGAAACCCATATAAACCTGATTACTGTGTTTGGGCCTTGTGTGGCAGACTGGCTGAAAAAAACCTGAAGTAATAGCCTAAATATTCTGATGAACCTTTTCATGTTTGTTGTATAGTGTATTGTTTATGGTGGTGCAGTAAGAATGCAATTCTAAATGTAACCTCTTATTACAGATATATTGAATGAATGAGTTTGCATCATGTATACTGTAGTTGATAATGAGTGCATTGTTCTACTGTAACTATTGTTGAGACACTTGACAGGTTGTTTGCAGATGCTTTCGCACAGATTAGCAGTGTCTTATTCAGAAATGACCAAAAACTCTGATGTGCCTGAACTGGGAATGGCCTGTTTCTTACTCCCAAGGTGCAACTTTCTAGTTAGTGCAGGATCTTGCGGACCAGCAAGGGCCAACATGTTGTTCCTGTCTCATTGGCAGGTGTAAGGCTCCACGCTCCAAAATATAAAGGAATGTGTTGTAGGGGTAGAATCATAGAACTATATAAATAGGGTAGAATAGGGGGCGCTGTTTATCACATTTCTACACTTTTTACACTCCATACTTGAGATTTAATATTGACCCAGTATTTATCTCGACTTAACCTATCTGTATCAAATATACAGCCATCCCCCACATTTATATGATTGATAAACTGAATTAAATATCCAAACATCTGAGCTGGTAACACCATCTCTCTTATATACAGTATACTGTAGAAACAGATTGGAATTCCACCTTCCCCTATACAATGTGTGAGCCAGGTGTTACATAACATGTTTAGAACCCGCCCTCAGCCTGCTGAACGGCGACTTTTGAGAGCGGTATAGCAGCTGACTGCCTCTTTCACCAACATTATAATTGTGATTTTGCATGAGAAGTCGTATTTGAGAGGAAAATCATGATTGGAAATGTTCTGCTGGAGGGCATGGGCATGACGTGGTGGCTGGTGCTCACAATTGCTGTGCTACTAGTGACCGATTTGTTCATAAATAGGAGACCGTCCAACTTTCCACCTGGACCCCTGGCACTGCCATTCCTTGGAAATATCTTGACGGGTGTGGACTACAAAACCATGGGAAAGGTCTAATGAGTTATCTATGATTATACTATATTTTAATGTGTTGTGTCGTACAGGTTTTCTTTTTTTTTATCACTTTTTTCAAATAAAGAGAACATTGACGTAATTGAATTAAGTACAGTTACACAATTTAATCAAGTATTAACTAAACCCACAAAACACATGATGATGTAGTGGTTGATTTAGAGCTCAGTGTGAATGTGTGGTGGTGCACAGATTGTCAGATTTGAAAACCCACAACCCACTAGTCTGTCTCCCTTTAACATTCATATTCACAGTGAAGACAACTGCCTCTTGTGGGCATTCCTGCCATGACATGGCACATCTTGAGATACATTATTAAATTGAAGAAAACACAAGCTCCTTGGCAGAAGTAATAATGATTGATCATGATTCCTAAAAGAGTAATAAACAATTAAAAACATAGATAAACAATTCACAACATGACTTCAGTCTTTCTATATAATCATCCATCTATTTTTATTAATTTATATATTTTTTTAAGTTTGTTTTCCATTTTGTCCTCTATTTAAAATTTTTGTGATATAATATCATCACTATAACCCTATCTCTTCAGCTGGCTGAGGAATATGGCCCAGTGTTCAGTCTGAGGAGAGGCTCTGAAAAGATAGTGTATATTTCAGGATTCAAGATGGTCAAAGAGGCCATTATCAACCAGCTGGACAGCTTTGCTGACCGGCCAGTCATTCCACTTTTCCATGTTGTCTTTAAAGGCATTGGTGAGCTAAACAATGGCAATACATGATAAACAAACATTATCATGTGTCAATCAATGCTTGTGTTTTAATGTATGCATCATTCTCCCACAGGCATCATTCTCAATAACGGTTACTCGTGGAAGATGCAACGGAAGTTTGCAAACACCTACCTACGTAACTTTGGGGAGGAAAAAAAATCATTGGAGAACCATATTGGACTAGAAAGCACCTTTCTTTGTGAAGCATTTAAAGAGGAACAAGGCAAGGAGCTAGATCTCATTAAACCGTGTTATGGAATACTGTATCTAGAAACCTTACCGGTTTTGGTTATAAGCTGGTCTATTCATTCCTTTAACTCAAAGAGTAATGGGTCTGTTACCCGCTAACATTCCAGCTCATGGCTCAAATGTTCAAGGTTTTCTTTACCACATATTCTCTACACAAGGTTGACTGTAACCTCTTAGATCCCTCTCTAAATTATATTGGTACATTTCAAAATACTGTAATAAGAATGTGGTTTGATTCTACAAATTATATTTAAATCCAATCCTTCTCATATTTTATTGTGTTTACAGGGAAACCATTTAACCCCCACTTTGTGTTAAACACTACTGTGAGTAATATCATCTGCTCTGTGCTCTTTGGACGTCGCTTTGACTACAACGATGAAACCTTCCAGAATATTCTGCGGTTGGACAACGATGCTATTGTGCTCTCTGGCTCAGCTAGGGCACAGGTGTTACAATCCATGCTAATTTGTTACCGTATAGCTAATGCTGACTTGAAAATAGAGACACTTGCAGTCACTTCTATTAGTGGGTTAGTACTTAGTACATAATATCACTCATATGTTTTTTGTTACTCCATCAGCTATATGATGCCTTTCCAGGCTTAATGAAATATCTGCCAGGACCTCACCAGACCATTCACTCCATCTACAAGGTTATCACAGATTTCCTGCAGAAAGAAATAGAGAGGCATCAGGCGGAGTTGAACCCAGATGACCCTCGCGATTTTGTAGACGCCTACCTGGCAGAAATAGAAAAGGTACAACATTATTACATTGTTGTTGATTAAATGTCCCAGACCAATTCAAAGTGTGAATAGCAAGTGTGTAATATAGTCTAAATAATATGATTTTGTTTAAAGATGACACAAACATTAAAAAGAGAACCTGAATACACCATCATCTTGTTTGTGGTCACAAAAACAGAGTAAACTGGACCCCGCTGCCGGCTTCACCATAGAAAGCCTAACGATATGTACCCTTGACCTGATTGAGGCTGGGACAGAAACAACTGCCACCACGTTACGCTGGGCCCTGGTATACATGATGAACTACCCTGACATACAAGGTCAGTGAAACAGTCAAACGTATACTATTCATCTTAATAATCTAAATGCCCAACACGATTAGTAGATACTTTATTAGGTACACGTTACACTTCTTCTGATGTCATAGCTGATCTTCAATTTGTTCAGAAATGCTTTTCTGCATATTGTAATTATTTGAATTACGACATTTTTCTCGCCCACAAAACTGTCACTCACTGGATGATTTGAGTTTTTGTTGTTGTTTCTTTTGCACTGTATTCTGTCAACTGTTACCAGGGAAGGTCCAAGCTGAGATAGACAGAGTGATTGGACAATCCCGTAAGCCCAATATGGATGACAGGCCCAACATGCCCTACACAAATGCAGTTATCCATGAGACTCAAAGACTGGGAAATATTGTCCCACTGGGATTTCCAAAGATGGCAAGTAAAGACGCAATGCTTGGAGGATACGTCATACCCAAGGTAAAACGCTGGTATGAAGACGGTATTCCATATGAATAGCCTATATAGATTTTGAAACTTCAATGATGATTATTACACAAAATAATATAACTAGCCTGGTTATAGCCTGTTGGCTAACTTGACAAGCTCCAAAATGCTTTAAAAAATCAGTTGGAATGCTCAGACACTTCTTAATTGGATACAAAACCGTTGGTCAATGTATTTTTCAAAATCATCCCAACATGGGTCCAATTACTTGCTCATGATTTGATTGATACCTCCACTAAACGACTTTGAATGGAGTTATCAGACCGATGAGAAGAGCGTAAGAACAGCAAGGTGGTCTTAAAAACATCTGATTCTATCTCCAGGGTACAACTATTATCACAAACCTTTCATCTGTGCTGTTTGATAAGGATCACTGGGCAACACCAGATGCCTTCAACCATGAACACTTCTTGGATTCAAACGGTTCCTTCCTCAAAAGAGAGGCATTCATACCATTTTCAGCAGGTATATCCCACACTATACTGCTTCCATCCATCAAAACAATCATTCCATCCATCAACACAAACCTTATGTAAGCATACTTGAGCAAGATGCCTAACCCCACCTTTATACTTAAAGTTGGGGTCTCTTTATATAAAACTGTCTGTTAGATACTCCACTCTCTACAGAGCTCTTAAAGGCTTTCACCTTACTATTACTTGTACTGCAGCTATCAAATACAATCCAGGAGAATCCCTTTTAAATAATATAAGTAATGTAGTTTACATACACCAGCACATATTTTTTGCAAGATAAGCCTAGGCTTGAAAAAAGTTTTTTCTTTCCAGGTAAGCGTGGGTGTCTCGGGGAGCAATTGGCAAGAATGGAGCTGTTCCTCTTTTTTACAACTCTTCTGCAGCATTTTACCTTCTGCCCTGTTCCTGGAAAGATGCCCAGTACAGAATGTGTTATGGGCTTTACTAATGCCCCAGAACAATTTAGAATGCTAGCCCTACCACGCTGATCTTTCCATCTGTGTCCTACACTGCCCCTTGATAAGTAGAATCTCCACAGCCTTCTCACAGAGCAAAAGGAAGAGAGACATCCTCTAAAGTTAACATCCAATGCAGTGGAACTGCATGGTGCCATTATAATTGTATTTGCTATAATTATTAATATAGCATTTGATTTTTAAATCATGCATTTCTTTTGAGTGTAATATGCATGTTCTCTTTGCTTTTATGTTTGTAGAGTGTGAACAAAAGTATGTTCATTAAATGTTACATGTATAGCCTACACAATATCAATTGACTATTGAGAGGAGACATAATATTATTGTGACAAGTTAAAATCCAATGTTTTATCAATAAAGGCTTCATAACACCATATTAACACCACATTCCATTGTTGCTTCCGCACTCTCTCTGACATACAACTCACAAGTTACACAGCATTAGGACAGCATACGCCCTGTCTCAATGCTAAGTGAGGGCCTGACTTAACAGTCAGGATTTGACCCTCTTGCTGATCTTCACAATGTGGTTCCACACTTTGTTGACATCTCTTGATGTCAAGGGGATTCTCTTTTTTATTTTCATCACTCTGTTGGTAGTAGATATCTTTAGAAACAGAAACCCCCCAAATTTTCCACCAGGACCACTTGCTCTACCTTTTTTGGGAAATGTGTTTAACATTGATGCCAAACAGCCTCACATTTATCTGACTAAGGTAAGCATGAAGATATTTTCTTTTCTATATTCTTTTTGGAATTTGTTAACACGTAGTTAAGTTATTTGTTCTAGCTATCTGCAGAGAAGCATTTCTATATATTTCTTATTTCTATATAATTTGTAGAGAAATGTATTTCTCTGACACTTATGATATTTTGTTTATCCCTGTAGTTATTTGTTTTTGTTGAAATCGTAAAAATTATCACAGGGATTTCTTTGATCGGAGTGGAAAATAATTCAAACTCTGCAACAGAAAAAAGCTAAATAAAGCAACAACCTACTAACTATGTCATCATCACATGCTATATATTAGCACCTAAACTGTTATAGAATAGGATATTTAATATAGTGATTAAACTGCTTGTGTGTGTTTATATACTCTATATGTACTGGATGTATTTGTTCTATTAATCTGCACCAAGCTATATAAAACAATACACTTCTACATACAGTATATACATACAAGTTTACATAAAACAGCATTTTTGAATTTCTAAGGAGTACACACAACAAACAAAAAACTCTGGAAGGGACATCACATTGTTGTGGAAATATTGCTCATCAGAGTCACATGCTAGAAAACAGGGAGCTTATTCTCTGCTTCTGCAATTACAGCTAGCCGATGTTTATGGGGAAGTCTTCTGCATACGTCTGGGACGAGACAAAACAGTGTTTGTGTGTGGGTACAAGATGGTGAAGGAAACCATAGTGATGCAGGCAGAGACGTTTGTGGACCGGCCTCATACCCAAATGGTATCCAAGCATTATTCAGGAAATTCAGGTGAACCAATCAGGCTGGTATGGTTGTTGGTCACACTGCACACGACACGTACAGTGCAATTCACATGCACAGCACACATAAGGTACACTGCTCAGTTTGTTTATGGAATTACTCTTGTGGGTGAAACAAGTGTGACAAAAACTGCTTTGCATTCAGTGTAAGAGAACGCATTGCCCACCCAAACCTAAATGTAGAGTGGGTTGCATTCCTCTCTACCCCTCCCCCTGTATTACATTCATTTACCATATTTAAAGAGTGATATGCATGGGGAAACAGTGTGTGGTTCTTGGGGTACAGCAATTGAGGTGTTTACTGTATCTTTAGAGCCCAGATATTCCTTGAACCAACAGGAGTATGTTCATTCATCTTTTAGCGGGACTTTTCTTCAGTAATGGGAAGATTTGGAAGAAACAGCGGCGCTTTGTCTTGATGACTTTGCGTAACTTTGGGATGGGCAAGAGCTGCTTGGAGCAGAGCATCTGTGAGGAATGTCATCATCTACAGGAAGGCATGGAGAAAAAAAGAGGTGGGTGAAAGATGTGTTGACTGTAGTATGGACAATAGACAGATAGATAGTATGAGATTAATTTGAGATGACAAAATAATTACATTTTGACATTAACAATAAAATATTTTACAACAATTGTGTTTTAATGCCCAGGTGAGCCATTTGACCCAACGCATCTTTTCAACAACGCTGTGTCCAACATTATATGTCAGCTTGTTTTCGGGAAGCGGTTTGAATACTGTGACCACAGTTTCCAGTGTTTGCTTAAGGACCTGACTGACTTGGCCTACCTGGAAGGGTCCATATGGGCTCTGGTGAGACGCCAACACAGACACACAAATGAGGGAATATCTGTTCAGAAGAGGTTCAAAAGAAAGCTAACTAAATAGTATAATTAATGATTATGCACTAATACATTTTCCCCTCTTTGTAACCACCTGCAATACTGACGAGTCCATTTATTTGCCTCCACACAGCTCTATAATGCTTATCCTCTGCTGATGAAGTGCCTACCTGGACCTCACAATGACATATTTATCAAGTTTAAGTGCTTGGAAAACTTTATAAGCAGAGAGATCGCAAGACATAAGCTGGACATAGACCCAAGCAACCCAAGGGACTATATTGACGCTTTCCTCATCGAGATTGGCAAAGTATGGAGGAAACCTGCTCAGAACATCAAGATCACATCACTGTTCAGAAATCACTGATATTCACAACGATTGAGAAGATTATTGTTTACACATTGTCAATCGTTGTTTTATTTTTATTGAACAGCACAACAGAAACCCTGAGCTAGGGTTTTATGAAGGTAACCTGGTGCTGTGTTGTTTGGATCTGTTCCTGGCGGGCAGTGAGACTCTGTCAAAGACACTGCAATGGGGCATCATATATCTAATTAAAAGCCCCCATATTCAAGGTGAGAGTTCCATGTGGACGTGCATACCACAGCTACAATCTCAAACAGTTTTAGGTTTAAAATGCAAGGAACTACTGGTACAGCATTTTAAGACAACCCCGCACTGTTAAATACAGCCTCCGAGTTCTGCTCAATATAAAACCAATCAGCAGCTGGATATGAGTAACAACATGTAGGTTATATTGTGTAAATTAATGTGTATAGTATTGCCTATTGTGACTTCAGCACAAAGACAGACCAACTTCTGTTTGACCTTCTCTTTGGCAGCGAATGTTCAGGCTGAGATAGACAGAGTGATCGGACAGTCCCGCCGGCCCTGTATGGCCGACAGGCCCAATATGCCATATACTGATGCAGTTATCCACGAGATACAAAGAATGGGAAACATTGTCCCTCTCAACGTACCCAGGACCGCTGTCAAGGACACAACACTGAATGGGTACTTCATACCAAAGGTATCTCTGTGCGTTAGTGTGTGCTGCGTCTGATTCAAATAAGAAAACCAGCTAATTCAGTCCATTTCACATGTGCAGGGTACTGCTTTGATAGCCAACCTGACCTCTGTCCTGTTTGACAAGAATGAGTGGGAGACACCTTACGCCTTCAACCCTGGACACTTCCTAGACTCTGATGGCAACTTTGTGAAGAGGGATGCATTCCTGCCTTTTTCAGCAGGTAACTAATTGCATTGATAATTTGGTATATCACCTGATATTGAGTCAGCAGTTGCAAGGGGGAATATGTGTTTTGTTTGTCATTTCAATCAAAGAGGACATTATAGAGTTAATAATGACTAACTTATAAATTATTTTCCCCCAGGTAAGAGGGCATGCCTTGGAGAGGTCCTAGCGAGAATGGAGATCTTCTTGTTTTTGGTCAGTTCACTACAAAAGTTGAATTTCTCAGCTCTGGATGGAGTAGAGTTAAGAACGGAAGGAATTACTGGAGCTACACGGACACCACACCCATTCAAGATATATGCCCATGTTCGCTGATGGCCATGAAACATTTTCCTATGACGTGAAGTGCTAATACATAACGCAATAGTACAGTGGCCTTTGACTCTTACCTCAAGCAATCTAAATTAAGAGACAATGTTTTATGGGTCTAAAACTTATTAACTAGAGGTAGAATTCAGTCTGTATGTGCTTATGGAACTGATAAGATATTATAGGTGGTTCAAACAATATAAACATGTTTGAACAAATACATGTTTGTTAATATTGTAATTTGCTTCTTTTTGCCGTCCATGTGTGGTAACACCCTTTATATCATTGTGTCAGTTATGCCACTAGATAAGTCAAGATATTATAGTGGAGTTTACCTATAG
Organism: Typhlichthys subterraneus; assembly: GCA_027564835.1. Taxonomy (NCBI): domain Eukaryota; kingdom Metazoa; phylum Chordata; class Actinopteri; order Percopsiformes; family Amblyopsidae; genus Typhlichthys; species Typhlichthys subterraneus. The sequence continues at coordinate 3,370,398 of JAODUH010000019.1, read as the reverse complement.
ACTACCTGCAAAAACTGTTAATGAACATCTGGCAACTGCTTGGATCAAGCTATAAATTGGTGGGGTGGGCATGGGAGACAAACAATCTTTAAATAAATACACTTTGTATATTTTATTTATTTTTCATATTTTAAGCCATAAGGATTTAAGGTCATTTCTAAAACTAGGCTATACAATTTCCTTCCATTACAAACGGCATAGCAATTGGATGAAAGAATAAAACAAAATTATCCACAGCATCATTACACACACTTTTACAGCTGCAACAGACAATCTTTTCAGTGTTTTTGCAATATAACACCCTCCCCTCCCCTAAACAGAAAGAGGTCCACTAGGACCAAAGGGACCATGCCCAATAGTTTCAGAACATAATGTACTGTATGACAGCTGAAACATTGCAGCTACATACTGTATATATTTTCAAGGGGGGCTTCTTGAGTCCCAAACAAATGTGATTTTCGTGACACCATATCTGAATCAATACAGTAAATTGGCATTCAAATCAAACACGTATATAGCTAGTACCTTCTGGATCATGTTTATAAAACATCTCAACTCGAACATAGTATAGACAACGTCAGTGCCAAACCTTGGGGTCAGATTGTAGAGATTATGGAGACCCTAAACTGGTCATGGAGATCAAGAGCTGATTTTGAAAGAAAGACTACGGTTCCATAGAGCTGTACAACTACTTCATTAATCCTGATTCTTCATATCCAAGTCAGACAAGGCAGCAGATGTCAGAACAAGCATGCTGCAGAAAATCTAATTAGTCTTGTGACAGAAGGAGGTTACTGCCGTTTTGTGTTCAGTTTATAGAATGTCAGTAGTGCTCATTGACTGCATAGAACAATTGTGCAATTGCACATTCATACAATTATTTTATCTTGAATTAACATTTAAATACACCATTTCAAGATCTCATTTTAAACCACACTGTTGTGCATTCATAGAGGATTCCCTGATTTGTGGCTTTATGTGGCATCAATGTGCGAGTGAGAGTTACGGTTGTATGAACGTTCAGCCAATAGCAATAAAGTATTTCAGGATAGCATGCTACAGTATATCTACAGAGGTTAACCAGTATAGGGATTCATCCGTTACTGTACATTGATCATGTCAGCTCATTCTTGACCACTCTCATATAGATCAAGGCTCATAGCCAATGTGTTTAAGGTCACTTGTGGGAGGGCAAGAGAGGCCAATTAGGCTTGGATGCAGTGTGAAGTCTGCTCCCTAGTGAACACCATCTCCATAGGTCCTACTTGGCGGTGGGGCTAGGGACACTGATTGAAAGTGCTCTCTGTGGGATATTAGTGACCTGACGCTGCTGGGAGAGGAAGGACGGACCGGGGTTCACCAGCGGAAGTGCTCGGGCCCCCAGGCGAGATTCAATGGCCAACTTCTGATAACTCAGACTCTGAGAATCAAGACAGGTCAGAGGTTAAGCGAAAGATGTTGTCAGCCCACATCATGACATACAGTAGGTATTTTAACAGATTATACATTGGACATACTGTATTGATCCAAGCTTACCTTATTATACCAGGCAGTAACAATGAGCTTCTCCTCATTTTCTCTCAGCTTGGCCTGCTCACATTCTCTCTAGATGACAATAAAATAAGAAATGCATTGTTAACGTCATAAAATCATGTAATAACACATTCATTATATAGAAAAATTTCTACAAACAATTTGAGTGAAGTTGAATTAGATTATAGACTACCAATACATTTAAAGAATAAACACTTTCTATTTCCAACAAAACAACTGTACTTAGAAGTTGGAATGCAGATTTACCTCCAGACTATGGATTCGCCTGTCTCGCTCACTGAGCTGATTTTTGAGGGCCTGAATCTCAACAGTAGCTGGGTTAAGCTTGGGGTCCAAGGCTCGGATCACCTAAAATAGGACAGGATGATACTATAAAGGAATATAAACAAACTAACTAAATCTGCACTTTTAAACAATTAACAGTGACGTGCTGTGAGTGAACTGAAAGACCGGAGACAAAAATATGTACTTCTCCCACTTACTTAAATTATTGTGACTGGGAGAAACACGTTCTGTCATATTATAAAGAATTATTAGCAATATATTTCTGACGAAATAAAATATCTACATTTTAAATTAAAATGGGAAAACAACAATGAGTTAAATGTAAAAAAAAAGTTACCTAAAGCAAAATCTAAATATACAATACATAAAAATAAAAATGTTTTAATACTACTGAGGTGTTAACTCACATTTCGAGCCTTCTCCAGGTACATCTTGTACCTCTCCTCCATGGCCTTCATGTCATCGTCCTTCTTCTTCAGAGCAGCCATCAGCTCGTCCAACTTCAATGCTGAGAGGAACACCACACATATTACAGCACAACAATTACGCCTGTAAAAAGGCTTTCCAATAGCTTTTCACCTATTCCCGTACATTATGATAATCATCCCTGCTTAGCCCTTAAAAATACATTGGCCTAATTAATCATTTGTGTCACAGTGGCGGTGTTCTGAGCTAATTGGCTAAAAGGGAAAACACCTGACAGGCAGCCATTTTCCATTCCATTTCCCCTCCACTTACCCATCAGTGATATGGACCAATTAGGGTGGAGTTTAAATGCCCTATAAATACTACTTACCTGCTTCAGCGGTGAAGATAGTTTAAATGACACCTCAGATGTGAGGTGTCAGTCGGTACATCCCACACGACGTAAGAATTTTACTTCACTCTCGTCTTACATAACGGTGAAGTAACAGGTGTCGTGTATTAAATGGGATGTTACAAAGCATGACTGGTCACATCTATATTTTCCCACCAAGCAACTTTAGATCAACTTCCGCATGATGAAAACTTTGCATGTAAGCAGACAAAAACACATTGAATCTCGACACTGACTGTAGAAGAATGAACCAGCTAGCTAAAGCCTTGCTAAAACAATTAATATAATTTCTAGTGTGAAAAGCATAAAATATTTCAGTGTTTAAAGTGAACCTCTTAATAACAACAATATTATGCTTGTCAAAAGGTTTGTGCCGATATGTAAAGTATTTATAAAATATTGCCAATTGTAGGCCTATAATTAAAGTCAGCAAACCATAATCCAGTAATTAAATGGTGGATATTCTCACCACAGTCGTATCAGAAGATTACAGTGTCTTGTACTAGGTCGCCAAGGTAACGGGTCAATTTAAACATTTAGCATTCGTTCTCACAGGACACCATAATGTGAAATGCATGTTTAATGAATGGGTTTCATTGTGAGTGAGAATGCGCCATTGCAACAGATTTCCTAAGGTTAAAAAACGCTTAAATTTAGAAAATGAGGTTACAAGGTTATCCATATAAAGATGTTATCTCTAGCAGTTGCATTTGCACCATCAGACTGGTGAATGTGACAGGAAACCTACAGGTGTGCGTATTGTCAGGCTGAAGGTCCTCCAGTAGCTCTTTCTTCTTAATAATTTCATCCTGGGCCTGGTTCAATTGGACCCTGAAAAACAAAAACATCTTGAACTCGCTCTGGTGAATATGACAACATATTTTCCATTACGAATTACGAAGAATCCTGGCAGAAGATTTATACTTACATGTGTGCATCAAGTTTCCTCTTCAAGTTTGACTTAAAATGGAAAAAAATTAAAAATAAAAGTAAATCCTCTAACCAGGCACCATTTTAAATCAAATATAGCTGCTATATCTCCTCCAATCTACAGTATACCAGTGTGTGCCAACTCACATCGTCAGGTTTGGCTGCCTGACTTTGCAGAGCCTTCTGTAGATCTTCCACCTGCTGCTGTAGTTCACACAGCCGTGCTCGATACAGTCTGCGCGCACACACACACACACACACACACACACACACACACACACACACACGTGAGGGGGAACCATCAAACTATAGAACAGCAACAGTACAGTATGACTTGAGCTGGACAGCCTAGTAGTCTGAGAACTCCAAGTCTCCTGGATTCAATTACAGGCATGGACTACTTTGTATATTTGAACAATAACATAACAACTACTTAAAGTGTAACTGCACCCCAGCTCTGAGCCTGACCACTATTACTTTGAAAGATGTGTCAAGGAGTTGAGTGAGGGGCGTTAAGTCAGCTATTGCAAGCTAATTGTAAGATAATCATTTTTATTGTCAAAGTCACCAAATATCTTCCTGCATTTCACTATTTTACCGTTCTCCGTGCGTGCTGAAACATATCATCTGGTACTTCTACACAGCCCTGGCTCCGTAAACAGGAGCATAATCACAACAAAGCCGTAGTACTACCACCTTTGCTTAACATTGCGTTTCAATTTGTGAGGGGGCGCTCCGGAGGGATAATGCTTTGATTTGAGCTCTAAGTTAGCGAATGTTCTTGAGAGGTGGTGAACAATTAGCATGATCACATCAGCAAGGCAGCTGCTGGTGACGACCATAAAGCCTTAACAGGGGCACCTGTTGTCAGTGGCCAGCCCGCTGCGTGTCCTGTGTTCCTCCTCGAGCTGGGCCTGAAGATGGCTGATCTTCTCCCTCACACAGTCCTCCTGCTGCACTCGCAGCATCTTGTTCTCATGCTGGAGCCTTATGAACCTCTCTCTGGAAACATACGCGGGGGGGGAGGGGGGGGGCAATGAGCACGCAGGAAACACCAAGCACTGTCGAGTCAGAGAGGGAGGACCCGTTGTCAATTACCTGTACTCCACGGGGATGATCTCAGCTGCAAGGGTCTCATGGCTTGGGCTGGCAGCAGGAAACATCCCTGTGTAAACAGGAGTGACATCTTATTACAGAAGGTGGGGCAGGTCTAGTGGTCTGGGTGATTGAGACCCCGGGTTGGACCTTGTCCACACCCCTGCTTGCTCGTTAATGCGAATACAACTGTATTCTGTTGCTTCAGATGAAAGCATTTGTGGAGTGACCTAATGAGCGACGGTGGAAACACACCATACCACTGTTTACGTATATGTCTAAACTCTGTCTGGCCTTGCAGGGGATAGACAGGGAATCGCACCTAACAGCCCTCAGACAAGGCTACTGGCATCTAGGCCGGCTCCACCCGACTATTGCTCTCAGATCAATTCATTTAATCTGAGATTACAATCTGGAAACCCTGTTCGCATTAGCGTTCGCACAGTCACCCTGTTGGCGAACCAATCAGGGTGGGTTAGTGAGACACTTCCCAATGGAGCCTGGCCAGACCATATTCACACAGGCTAATTGGCATCACGAGCTGCATATGAACAAATGATTTGAGATGTCTGTTACCTGCTTTTCTGAGTTGGTCCTGCTGAACCTGAGTGCATCGCAGCTCCTCGTTGGTCTCTTTCAGGGAGTCTCTCTCAATGATTATCCTCTACAATAGCCAGAGAGAAAGAGAGAGTCTGACAGACAGACAGACTGAGGGCACTACATGGCAGTTCACAGCTAGGTATAAAGGTTTGTCATCTCCTCCAGTCAAAATAATTCATACTTCTCTCTCTTTCATGAAGGCTTTGTGCTTCTCCTCAAACTTCTTCATCTCGAAGGCCAGGTTGTCTGCCCGCCTCGTCTCCTCTGACAGCTTCATGTGCAACTCCTGAACCTGAAGACCCCACAAAGCATATTTTACCGAAGTTCAATCTGTTCATATGTGATAATATTTTCATGTTTATTTTGTGTTAAGCCATGACTAAAAATGATGACTCGATATTTATTACAATTGTTTGCTTTTGCTGTGGATTTGAATCATTCCACCCTGTTTTAACACACTGGCATCAGGTGGCTGTGTGCTAACGTGCTGGTGATATACAGTATCTGTCAATGAAATACCGTAGCATTCCTTCCACACTTGCTGTGACTTCGTGTTTGTGTGTAGCCCTGCGTTCCCGCGGACGACGACACGCTTGTCGATTTCGGCCGTTCCTAGTTTGTGGTGACTTACTGGTGGGATAATTTCTGTCAGCGAAGCGCATTAGTTGCTATGTCGTATCGCTCAGTATTTGGATAAAATACACCTCTAGTCCATTTTGCCCCAGGTAGACTGGCTTGAAAGAGCTGCTTGTCGCTGTAAAATCACCCCACCTGCCATTGAAAATTAATGGCAGTCAGATGGTTGCGTTGTCTCCCTCATTTGTCGTCCGTGTGAACGCAGGGTGTGTGTGTGCGTGTGTGTGAGACCTGTCTCTTGTACGTCTCCAGCTGAGTGCGGGCAGCGTTAGCCTTGCGTAGCTCCTCCTCCAGGCTGACAGTGTTCTGCATGTAGGTCATGTTCTTCTCTTCGAGCAGCCGAACCTGTCTCCTGAGGTCACCCAGGTCCTCCAGCTTACGCCTGTAAGTATCTACAGACGCCTCCAGCTTGACCGCGCGGTCTGAGCAGCTCCTGCACACACACACACACACACACGCACGCACGCACGCACACACACACACACACACACACACACACACACACACACACAC
>JAODUH010000019.1:3346595-3363868 GCA_027564835.1 Typhlichthys subterraneus | reverse complement strand
ATAATCGCGCACCTCAATCTAAACGCCGGCTGACGTGACCGTGTTTTTACGAACGCCGGCTCACATGACCGCAGTGGGTTGTGCTACCCATGAAACGGTTATTGTTTATAGCTACTGTAAAACAAAGAAAATAGTATCGGACCGTCTAGGATACTTTGAATGTGAGCAAACGTTAGCTACATGATGAAGTATAACGTAATCATTCAACATTTGTTTGATTATATATGGTTTGTAATTCGTGGTGCAATGCTACTTACAAAGTAACGACCACCTGGCAATTTGTACTTACCTAAGCAGAACTGATCAGTATAAGATGTTATGTAAAAACTAATGTAATGCCACTTACCCGGTGCTCCCACGCCACGGTCGCCGTTTTCTTGAATGGACAGTCAACAAAACTACTCTAAATTGTCTACCGACCCACGTGTGAGGTTTGATGTTTGTGCGCATGCGCAGGTCGCATGTCATCATTTGAGCAGAAGGAAGTGTCTTCCAACCATAGACCATCTAACTCTATAGTTATATGCTCCTAAATCTATTTTTCTATTTTTTTGTGTCGTTTATCATTTCTTGAATATTTTCGCTTATAATGGCATTTCTGTAATGTGTATGACGTGTTTATGTCACTGGAATCAGCAGACATTCAGCTACAATTGAGATAATAATAATACATCGAGACATTTACAGGTTTATTTGTGTTATAAATGCAAATAAATAAAAAAACGAGTGTACATTGTGTTTTTTATTATAGAGAATATAACACTAGAGTAAAGTTCTCTATCAAACACATTTTGGTTCATCCATGCCTTTACTAGCTTTAGAACTCTTCGTCAAACATAAAGGATAACTATAACTATTCAAATGTTTTGGGACAGTTCCCAAGACTGCGTGTTTTAGTCCAAATTAACACTTTATTTGTGCCACAGGTGGAAGCAGTTCCTGTCTGCTATGAGGCACAGTGGAACCTCACATTCATTGCACTGCCAAGGTGTGTCTTTATTTAATCCTTTCTGCTTGCATTTTTCACACCTTAGGCGACCACGAGCTGTGTCCCTCTTTGATTGGTCCGTTTGCTCTCTGATGGGCACAGGGGTGTGGCCTGTCTTTCTTTGCCCGCCAACGGCCTGTGGTGTCCCCCCACACAATTCAGCTGCAAGCTGCTCAACAAACGCCTTGTGAGTGACGGGCTTGCATTGTTCACTCTGGCAAAGCTCCTTGTGGATCAAGTAGCAGTTGGTAATTGCAATGTCCAGGAAAGAGGGTCTTGTACCACCTCCTCATTTTATGGTGCACAGAGTAGTACTGTATCAGCTGATCTGACAAGTCTACTCCTTCCATGAACTTGTAATCAGTTATGGATGTGGGGATTGTGATTTCAGTTGTTTCCCTGTTTCCATCATCATTCTTTTGCTTTCTAGTCAAAACTGAACTTGTGGCAGCATGAATGCTGGAGCAAATAGACACCTCCCGGTTGTCCATCCATCTTGTAAAAAGAAGGTCACCGTCTCTGATCCACCTCATTGATCCTCTTGGGGATTTCTTGGTCAGGGCATTGACTGTAGATGTAGGAGTGTCCTTTTTGCCTTCACAAATAGTTCCACAGGCTCCAAACTTCAAGGTCTTGAGGTATCTGAACAGCTGTGGGCTCGGGTAAAATGGTCACAATAAAGGGTGTACCCTGAGCCAAGGAACGTTGGGTTCATCAGTGACACTACAGCGTCAAAGGACAGTCCACAGCCAGAGGCAAGCTTGCACTTCTCTGTGTAGACAGCAAAGTCAGAAGTATAGCCATTGCTGGGGTCTGCCAACACAAACAACTTGAATCCCCACTTAGTGGGTTTTTCCTTCATGTACTGGGTCATTCCTGTCTTCACCTTTGTGGCAACCATCCTCTCAATGGACAGGTTCTGCAGGGGCTGGTAGAAAGCCTTGCATGCGACTTTTATGTCATCAATGAGTGGTCTCACTCGGAATAGCCTGTCATATTCTGCTGTCCCCTTCTTACTGTTATTCACAACATCTTCTGCTGGATCACTCATATGCAAATTCCAATATATGACAGAGAATCTGTCTCTTGTCATAACTGAGCTTGGAAAAGGGACAGACAACATGTGTTTCTGTCTCCAGTAGTCAGTTATAGAAGGCAATTTGAGAATGGCCATGTACACAACCAGTCCAAGGAACTTCTCGAACTCTGCGGGGGTGAGGGGAGTCCACTTGTACTTGCCAGCAGCAATATTCCTCTCAGCCAATTTATTTGTGTTTTTACACAACGTTTTTACAACAGAATCACTCAAGTAGAGCTTGAATAAGCTCAGAGGACTGCTGTTGGACCAGGTTGCATCCCAGGTGTTCTGGCTGGGCAGAAACGATGTAGAATGGGTGACTTATCCTCCTCTTTCCCTAACTTCCAAGCTTGGCCAGCCGGGACAGCTGGTGCTGCTTTATATGGTGACCTTGATCTGGCTGCAGACCTGGTACATTTATATCTGCGGGTCGTTGGAGTTGTGGGGGATGTGATCGGTTGCACCAATCCAGATGTCGTTAGCTGCACTGGTCATTCTCTCCCTCTTGACTAGAAAATATTTGGGAAATTAGGATTACATAGATTAATACAAAAAATTACCTGTTCTGCCATTAGAATAGCCAGAAGTGTGCACTCCTTTTAAAACCAAGGTGCAAAAGTAGTCTACTCAAAACAATCTACACGAAAACAGTCAATAAAACTATACATTGTCACTATACCCCCCTTTCCTCCCTTGCCTGTAGCAAAATGTCAGCATATTGTTGTTTTATTCGTTAGGATAGTTTGCTAAGGCAAGGAATAAAGCTGGTCTCGAGCAGAGCTTGCGAAATAAAACGTGTCTTCCTTTATACACTCTCAAGGTTTGCATTATGTTTACTAAGAAACACATGTTCTTCATTTAGCATGCAAACGACATACCGTTTCTCCAGACCAGAGGTCTTCAACAGAAAGTAAGGGACCCCTAGGGGACCCTAAGAGGTACTGCAGGGGGTCCTCCAAATTATTTTACCCCAAACTGATTTTTTTCCAAAAAATCTAAATGGCAGAAAATATACATGAACATAAATGGCCTACAACCTGTGCCATACATATGTCAATTATTTTAACTGATTAGTTTGTGGCATACTTTACAGTAGGCATATGGCACTAATAGGTCGCACTACACATTATTGTTGGCCCGGCAACATAGTATTTGATACCATACTGTATGGGATATAGGGGGTGCTAGTACAGTTTTTCCATCACTTTATCAGCCAAGGGGCCTTTGTCTGAAATACATTTAAGCCTGAAGACTTCTGCTCCAGACCATTCTTAGCCTCGTGATACGCAAGATTTCGATGGACTGCTCTCCAGATGGACTAACAATCCACAAAACCATTGTCGCAGCAAGGTCAAACTGAAGCTCAGTCTCGAGAGGAGTCTTGCAATTAAAGAAAACTTCCTAAATGCACAGAATAGAGAGGCTGCAGTCTTAGATATATTTAATAAATTAAAGCAAAGTACAAAAAGACAATGTACATACACCTTCTTCCTCCCATCCATCTATGACTTTACATACCGTTTCAATAATGGCATTGGTTACCCATATTACTTATAATTAAACATTTCACAGACCATATAGAGACCTTGAAACATTTTCAAACATTAAATTTATCACAGCTAAAATATGAGACAAGACAAAGCAGTCAGCTTGAGAGCTGCCCCTTGCCTTGAATGTCACCTAAAACCAATTTCGTTCTTTAGAGTCTTGCACATTCAACTTTTAACCCCTGCACCACAAAACATACAGTACATGCTACATGTCTGCAGGTACCTTGGATAAGACAGGATTCATCTGAAAATATGCTCATCTGGCGGTTACTGCTGCTTCAGGACACGGTTACTGACATGGGATTCACATATCTCTATATTAACATGGTTTATAATAACTCCTGTGTCATTAAGCGTTGAAGTACTGTTCCAAAGATGATGCACTTTTTCAGGTAAGAACCTTTTTGTAACGACTAAGCCTTGGTCTTTTCCAAGGCAGAAAGGTTTTCAGCAGCTTGTTAACAAGCTTCTGTTAAGAGCAGTTGGTGAAAGGTTATTTTCACATGGAATAATCAAGTCTACTATACGGTTATAACTAGTAAGTCACTCTAAATGAACAGGAGTTCCAATGGGGGGTGTGGCCAGTGAGAAGCAAAAGTGAAACTATGCATGCCTGGACTTCAAGTTTTGTATAAAGAAATGGATGGTATCATTGTTTAAAAGATATCAGGAAGTTATGCACACCTAGGTCCAATATAAGTGCACTGAACGAGTAGAAAGGACATCTGTGCATACTACGCATACATACAGGTATGCACGCACGCGCACACACACACACACGCGCACACACGTTCAGTAATATTTGTTAATATGCACAACTTGATTAATAAGTACGATTACAGTGACTATGCAATCCAACATCCAGACCTAAAATCCCTTTACGTCTCTCTCGTTTCCTTCAGGCTCCACATTTAGTTGCTCCTGATGTTGAAACTTTTCAGCGTTTCAACTTCAGGAGTCCATGTTCTGCAACCAGGGCAGTCTACACACCAGGTACATTCCTGAAGACCCACGTCTTGGATTTCGTAATCACAAATTTCTATTGCAACTCATGCCCCAAAGGAAAGTTGGAATAATATTTATAAAATATTAATAATTTAAAAAAAGTCCACAAAGCAATCTATAATAAAAAAAAAAGAAAATTTGGCAAATGAAAACAGCAGAGGGACATGAGTTGATATATAGAATTTTACAAATATCTGCAGAAACTCCTGGCCTGACATTGGTCCTTCTCTTTTCCTTGTTAGCAGCTGCAGGTCTGACACCAACTTGTTTGTTTCTAATTATAGAATACATGTATGTATATCATTTGCTTTCATTCCCAGCTACGTCAGTTAGTTACTTATGGTGCAGTTAATTTAAATTACAATCATGAGGCAGCCTGAAGCCCATGGCAGATCTAGAAAGGCAGGATAAGACAAACCGACACATAAATGTTTATGTGAAAGAGTAAAAGGGGTGGAAGACAGAACAAGGAGGAACGAACCAAGAGGAATAAAGAAAGGAACAATTAAATAAACAAACAAAACACGTAGAATGGAATTAGCCTCCCTAAAGCTGCACCGGACAGTGCTGCTTTTATGTTTATCCAGTTTGCAGGTTCCTTTTAGAGTAGCTCCATTTCTTGTTATATGGCAGGGCAAATTACATTACAATAGTCAAATGAAATCCTCAGTGTTGGGATTTTTGGGAAGTGTACTGTGGTGGCATCCAGCTTAGTTTTTGTTTTGCACTGAGGACAGAGGTCACAGTCAGGTCAGAGTTCAAGATTAAAGTCTCAGTACTCGGCTGCATATTCCGTACCATGTAGGCCTCTGCACAATAGGGTAAACTCCTTGACCATATCCTTCACCCTCCGCTTGTTCACACGTTCTCTGAAGGTTGGAGAATACAGCAGGGAAAAAAGGTAATTAACATTAAGTGTAAACATTTACCGCAAAAAAATAAAATCGTGATTAGCCAACTGATTTAAACATACTAGTGTAAAACCCCTCCAAACATGTGCGTTAAGATAGATATATATTTTATGGTCCTCTTGAGGAAATTTGATTTGGGTTCTTCAAGCCTACAGTTAACAATGCAATGTGTATGGCATGTCTTCCATGCATTATGCAGGTGATAATTTACATTAAGTTCTGCATCTAAGAGTGTGTGTTGTTACCGGAGTATCTGCTGTGAGAAGGTATCTTTCTGTTCAGTTGTGACCCGTGTGGAGGGGAACCCTGGGGGTTGTAGTGCCTCCTTTAGCCCAACAGCAAGCAAAGCAAAGCAATGCTTGTTCAGACCGAAGACAACCTCTGCAAACTGGTCCATCAGGCTCCGAGATGCTCCACCACCAATACCCTGGATTGTGAATGTTGAGGTTATTGACAAATGAGGATTTACATGGAGAGATTTACTTGAACATACACACTCTGGCTGTCTTTTAATTCATTCATATTTTGTATAGGCTAGTGGACGGAGGGTATAATATCCCATCTGCAAGTATTCTTGTGCAAGCTTCCTAAACTCTGCTGGCTTCAAAAAAAACAATGATGCACATGAGCAGTGCAGTGTTGCAGACATAAGACTGCATTATTAGTGAACAATTAGAGGTCGGTGCCTCTCACCTCCAACACAGCCTGGATCAATAGTTTACCATCTTCCTGGACCACTCGGGCTACTGGGGGGACATCGGAGCAGTGTGGCAACAACTCCGTCTGACGGAGATAGACAACAATCAATCACAATGTCATCTACATTACAAATTACATTTTGTTGTTCGTTTCTCCAGTTCTGTAAGTGTGTGTGTGCTATCATGTATCTCTACTCACAAAGAATAAGCATGTCGACTTGACTGTCGGAGCCTCTGGGAATTTGAGCGACAGAATTCCTAGAGGGACAAAGGAGAGTGCGGTGATCAGTGAACAAAGCATAAGGACGTTGTCAGATACGGTTTAACATTTATGGCCAATGCACCAAAATGCTCGGCAGTGTAAGTGTGGAAGAGGGGACAACCTACCACAGTGGAACACTGCCTTCACATCAAGACTCTCCGACAAGAACAAATCGGGCTTCCGTTTGAGGGCCTAGGAGGCAGACAAAGGCATAAAGGAGAGTATACATGTATATTTGTCTCCCTAACCCAACGGTAGTGCTTTACTAAATGTATCATGTTATGTGTCATATGTTCCTTCAGAGTACTGTTCTCCAGCAAACACGCTAAACCTGGTAGCCAGATCTGACAGTAAAACGAGACTGAGGACAGATCTCCCTACCAGGCAACACTAAACCCCCTCGTCTGTCTAAAAGAGAACAACTTAAACCAAACTCATAATTCTCCAATGCAGAACTCAGCAGGTATAACAAGCAAGCTTCAAAAAAACAAACATTCAAAATCATCGGAAACTGAAGTAAAACTAAAGGCAATGGTGTTCTTTAAATTTGAAATAGTACTACTCGTCGTTTTCAGTTGACTGAATTGAATAGGCAACATAAGTAATTAACATGTGCAGATAAATAGAAATACAACTCATCTCATAATAATTAAATCATTTAGGATGGAGGAGAGGATAGAGGGAGAGAGGAGATGAAGGTCAGATCTATCCAAAGATAGACAAAATAAACAATGAAGGGAGACCAAAAAGTAAAAGAGCCATCAGCCAATTTGTCAGAGTTGATTAATATTTACTCAATATTAATGCATTTGGGCTTTGATTGGCTCAGGGCTGGAATGATTTCAGGAGAGTACTTGGCTCAGAGACTGGAAGCAGTCACCTTAGCTTGCCAGATAGCTACTGATACTATTATGTGTCTCCAATACCCATCATTGAAAGCAACTTCCTCTTCCAAGACTATGGCAAACCATTCATTTCAGTTTTTTCACAGGCAGCAAACAAGGTTGCGCTTACTAGTTTTCAATGCAAGTTATTTTCATTACGGCGCATGAAATGCAATCCTGCATGTTAATGTGGAAAGATTGAGGTGTGATTTATAATCCTTAATGCAAAGAAGGGTGCCCGCATCACTCTCATACATTGACTCCTCAGGGGGGTGCAATCACACTCATAACAACTTGCGAATGATCTCAGGTTGCTATGAATGGCAGTGAGACTTATGTGTGTCTATAGTGAACTCACTTTGATTACAATCTTTCCTTTACCTGCGGTCACATTATTGTTCAAAGTTAACAGCATTTACTGCCCACTGACAATAGGCCATAGGAAGGACTGCTTTTCAAGGTTTTCCAACTGATGTAAATCATATCATCTGTATTAAATAAAGCTTACATCTAGCTTTACATTTTTGATCCAACAAGGGGCATTTGAAGAGAGCTCAAACAGTCTCCTACACCTTTCATTCGTCGCCCTTATGGAGAGTCACTCTTGGACCCAATATCACAAGACAGAAAGAGGTAGAAGTAAAGTAAGAGAGACAGTAGAGAGAAACAGTGAAAAGGAAAGTAAGATAGAGAAACCCAAAGTGAATGAAATAAGAAACCAAAAACACACCTGAGCTTGGAGTTGCATAAATGAATCAACAATATCAGGATGATCCCTGGGTCCTAAAATATAATAAAGATGAAACTTAAGAAATCATAAGAATAAGAATAATATACAAACAGCAACTGAACAGATTCAACAGTCATGTGGAAATTAAAGTTAACTCAAAATAGTTCATCGAAATAATTCACACGTGAGTAAGAAACAAAGGGGAGAAAACTGGGGAGGCATATGAAGCTTTGGCAGAGTCTCACAACGACCAACAAAAGATACGGGCAAAAGACGGAGACATGGGTCCGTTTGGAGAAAAAACAAACAATAAAAGAATTAACGAGAGAAAAAGAACAAACCTAAAATAAAACGTTGGTTTGGAGTGGGAACCCAGGAGGCACCTCTGTTACTGTGACCCCATATTCATTTAACCCAAAGCAATGTTGAAACGTGCCTCTTGAAAACAGATATTACCCTTACTGCCTAGTGGGAGGATTTTGCAGTCAATACAAAATAGGTGTTCAATTCCTGTAATGCCCCTCAATGACCACTAGGACGACATTGGCGTTAACACCCTCGTGCTGGACACAAACTAGTCTTTACATGTAAAACATCTAAATCTGAAATGCTGTATTGTGCGGCAAGCTTTAGTCGTTCCCAGACTCCAAACAAGATATCTGCTAATCCCCCCCCCCCCCCCCCCCCCCCACACACACACACACACACACACACAATCCTACTGGACAGACTTATTGAGAGGGCTGCAGTGCAGTGCTGAACTCTGTTCCCAAGCCCTACCCTGGCAACAGAAACACTGACTTGACACTGAAGTATGGAACGCTGCAGCCAACTGAATAAGCTACTTCTCAGAGTGCTACTGTACAGTACAGACTCCTGCTCAGAAAGGAAAGGTGTTAAGATGCAGGAAGACAGGCAGCCATTACTAAATCTAAACCAGTCAAAGCAGGACAGCTGGGGTGGGGGAGAAGGGGACAACAACAAAAAAAGGAGAGGAAAAGCAGACAGAATTGGCACTCAGTCAGACTGTGACAGCATCACATTCGCTGGCTGTTGCCCGGCGTCCCCTGACCAACACTCCCAGACCACGCCCCGGGACCACTTGTGGCCTAATAATACTTATAGACAGCAGTGTGTAGAAGACTAGCAACAATTACTGTGATCTCTTGAGTCCAATGCCAGAAAATTTTCAACTTGTTAAATTAATAGTTATGACTTAAATGCATTTCAAACATCACCAGCTGCAGCAGCAATTTAAAATTATGGTTTATTTTAATTATTATATATTTTAATAAAATGATGGGTTGTGTGCTTTGAAGAAGTGACCTAATCAACTGCTTATTGCCAACACTGTCTATAAAGACAGTCGTATTAATTAGAGAATTTCCATTCAATTGAATGCATCAAGCTAAAGACTAGGCTGCAAGTGTATGTCTATGTTGACAAACCCATTACAAACAGTGGGTTGTAAGGCTATTTGTGACTATAAAGTTAGTGGGCTTCTGACCTTCTGCTATTTTGTGGCCCGAGGCAGAGTATTTAAAAATGCTCCTGCTGATTTGATATAGAAATGCAATGGTATTTCATTAATTCGTAAGGCAGGATGATAAGCGATTCTGACTTGTCACAGAGAAGAAAAAAAAAAACGACAACTAGAAAATGGTGGATCATCATTATGAAATTCATGATCATACATCATATACCATAAAAATCCAGGATATTATACATTTTTTGTACATATTGCCAAGACCTTTAGCAAATAAAATGAAGCATTTCAACATTATCTCACTATGTTGAAATATAAAATACTCAACAAAAAACATTGGAACCTATGAAAATAAATAATTAAAAACAAGTCAAAAAGAATAATCTGAAATGTTTTCCCAGCATCTCCCCTGCAAGACCCCCAATACCTTGATGGAAGATTGAGAGTGTTACGGAGGTAACCAGCTCAAACAGAGCCTTGATGGGTGGGAAGTGGTCTGTCTGACTGGCAAAGATATGCACCATCTGAAACATTAAAGGCAGAGTCAGTCATTCTAACTAACTACGTAACTAACTAACTAGCATAGTGCTACGGTTTTGTTGATATGAGCGGTGTTTGCCACTTTGTTTATGGAATGCATAAACTCGCATATGAAATGCGAGGAGATATTTGCAGAATTTGACAGTGTATTATCTTACATTTAGCTCGCAATAGCTGACTATACCTTTAAGAGTTACTGTTAAACACCAGTGTTATGCCCTATGCGATTAATGTGGGAGCTGACAAATCAAGCAAGGGAAAGGAATGTGCAATAACTAGATGCTAAAATATTTTTAAAATTTATTTTAGTTTTATTATGGTAATATAGCTACAGTATATTGAAAAATCAGTTCTTCCCTCTCCCAGTCAGTAAATCGTTTTAACATTAAGGTTCTCAAAGCAAAAAAATGTTATTGTGAAAAGGTGTGTTATATTGAACATAAAATGTTTCCAAATTAGTTCATGTTTGTTAACATAGTAATACATATTTTAAAAAATAAATAAACGTATACATTTAAAACGCTGATTTCTGATTAATAAGTGTGCCCCTAAATAGACCCATAAAAAGGTCTATGCATGTGTACCTGTCGCGTGAGGTCCAGAGCAGAAGCCTGGGGAATGGTGCTATACATCTGCCCCAGCATCTCACTTAGCTGAGACACCATAGGAGCAAAGTCGTGGAGCAGAGTTTTCACAGACTTCTCAAAAATAGCGCACACAGCCTAATCAACACAAAGAAGATCAAATCAACTAAATGTGAAATTGCCAGGAAAACAAACATTTAAATTTAATTATAGTGTTCGTTAAAAAACATCTGATTAAATGTGATCCCTAATATTTGAAAAACGTAAAGACACAAAGCTTCTGATACGTGCCCACTCACCTCAACAACCTGGGAGTCATTGAGCCACTTGCTGAGAACAGTCTGTATAAGAGCAAACACCTGCTGCAAGACCACCACAACCTAAAGCCGATAAGCAAACATCACCACCGGAAACAGACACATTAGAAACACAAGATACTTTCATCAGTCCTCTGTACAATCAGTTATTCATTGAAAATACAAATTATCATAAAAACACTGCCTGCATACATTTATTCTCCAGTAGATTTACACACACAGAATATTGCTCCAAGTAGAATTACTGTATTGCACTGCTTATGTTTTTGAAGTTGAATGAAGTTTGTCCCATTTTGCATTCATTGTAACTGGGGGTTGGCTATAGGAAAACCTACTGCACACACAGTCAGTGGATTCACATTCAATATTGCATCAGAAAGCATCCCAGGTGAGTGAACAAAAAAAAAGAATTGAGGGTGCACTGAGACTGACCGGGTTAGGTCCGGGCGGGGGTGGTGTTGTCTTTATAGGTGGTGCAGAGCCTTCCCCTGATTCATCCTCTTGCTTGCTGATGTCGAGCGTAGTAAACAGATTGGACAGAAGCCCAAGAATGTGGATGATAGCTAGCTTATTGGACGGGTTGGGCTAAAAGGAAGGAGGGAAAATACGGTTTGAGCAACAGAGTTTGGATTAATGGGAATTAATTCAGAATTATTAAGAACAATCTTAATTGTCTACATCGTTTGGCTCCATTTGGTAATTAGTGTCTGCCATCAAAGTAATAATTATGTAACTACTAAAGAACATCAATTACCATAGCTGGCTTTTACAGACATTCATTTATTTCATACATACAAATTAAATATAAATTATTGTAAAATGTATAGAATCAATTAAGGAAAAAAAACATGACAGATGTAGTTTTCTAATTTTTTAAGGAAAGAGGACCCCTTCTTCCTTCAACAATTTTAACACACACACACGCTCACCCCCCCCCCCCCCCCCATGGGTGGGATCAGTAATTAGAGAACTCATTAGTAGCATTTAATCAGTTTCTTCTCCATGGTGACAATGCAGAAACATCTGACAATATGGACAAATATGTCTGCCTGTCCTTGTATGTGTACAGTATCTCACTTTATTTTGTGTACATACAAACATACACACCTAATATTTTAATATACAGTACATAGGGTGCTCATAACTGGTGGTTATGCATTAGCTTTGGTGTTTGGTTTTTACAGTCACCATGACTACATGCAGGTCTGCCCTCCGACCACCGTCATAGTGGTTGATTCATAACGCACAGTAAACACCCACATTCCCCCACTAGGTGACGCATTTGTCAGATGCCAGGCACAGCACTCCCCCAGGTTCCCTCTCACTGTCTAGTCCTTGGTGTTCGGTCATTGCATCAGGCAGAAAGACGGAGTCAGACGGTCAGAGGATATGGGGTGGGTGGGACACGAGATGAAACGCTTCATCTAACCAGACACCTCTGTTCACCCCAGGATGGGGTCTCAGGGAGGACTGCCGCTTAACAATACGCAGGGATAGAAATTAATCTTAAAATAATCTTTGGCTGCACATTACTCTGTATATTGTTAGATAATGTCAGCTTCATATTTTTAGCAAGGGATGTGAGGGGCTGTGCCCCCAAGCTTCATTAGTCATGACATTTTAAGTAATGTAGGTCATTTGTCTTTCTGCCTTTGTGTATTTGGATGGATAGCACTATATTATGTACATTCATTTTGACATTTTTTGTGCACTGCTGTCTGTCCCCTCCCTGTTTTGGGAGGGAAAATGTGTGCTTTCTGCTTTCTATTCTCTCTTTTTTCTGTGGTCTTGTGAATCGCTAGCCTGTAGCGCTGGGTCAATCTGGTCCCGCAGAGAAATGTTCCACTGCAGTGACTCAACAAAGCCATAGTCCAACTGTGCATGCTGCGGTGTGTGTGTGTGTGTGTGTGTGTGTGCACGGCAATGTGCACGTGCGTCCGCAGGTGAGTGCGTTTACGTACCGTTTCGTCTGCCAACTTCTCCAGTTGCTGTATATAGGGGGTGATGAGAGAATGGAGGTTTCTCAAGATCTCCTCCACTGGGAGAGCGGAGAGCAAGAAGCCCAGAGCCTGCATTAACCACATGCACTGACTCGTCTACAGGGAGAGGAAAACAGCGCCTCAGATCACACGCACGGAACCAGCAGGAAATTCCATTAAAGTGGAGAACACAAAACTACACCCTGCAGATAACACACTATGCTTGCAGAATGGCGCTGACAGTCTCTTGAGCTCAGTGGCGAGAAAGAAGACACACACTCACCTTGTGGATCTGTTTGATAAGCACCTCCTAGGGATATACAAAAGAAATGGTTACAGAGCCATTTAGCCTGTACTATTTATTAGAAAATTGAATACTGTTCGAAAATTGAACACCATTTCTTTGTAAAAAGTAAACTATAATTAGCACTATCTCAATGGAGAGATAAGCACAAACAGACGCACCTGAGATACGGCTACGATGTTGGTTGCGTAGGGCGGCAGGTCGTATTTGCACTCCCTGCAGATCTTCTTGAGCGTGGAGACGGAGGAGACCGAGAGGTCTGGGTTCCCGAGGGCCTGGAGCACCAGGGGCAGCACACTGCTCAGCATCACTGGGTGGTCTGCCAGCCACTCTGCTAACGCGCCTAGCGGGGAAGTCACACGGGTGGTACACTGATCAAAAAGTAGCTATGTAGCACTCTTTAGTACCTGGATGTCACAGCTTAAAGTCGATGGTCTTTGTGTAAATAGAGTTGGAACACATTTTAAAAAACGTTGTGTTCGTCGCTGTGACAAACTGTGTACTTGTAAGTGGAAGAATGAAATTGTAATGTAAATACTGTAGCAAGTAAGAACCAGTTGTATCGTTGCATCACTACTGCACATACAAAACAAAGCTGCCGTTTAGCCAAATACATCACAAGTGTGAAATCTATTTCTGGGTTCTTTACCTATAGTAAACATAACTGTGTCAGCCAGTTGCACGTTGTTGATGTTTATTCGGGGAATGAGCCCTATTAGGCCTGGGATGACGTCGGAGTAATTCACGTCTATCGTCTCCGCTATGGACTGGAAGCCGTACAGCAATGCCTCCGTGTGCTGGAAGGAAAGGACACGGTTCATGTACATGCAAACAGCAGCTTGAACACAAATCTCTCTTGTACCAAATTACAGCTTCATTGTTTTGGGGGAAAGTGTGACTGAAAGTGCACTTTTAATTAGATTCGATTTTATAATGGCTTTGTTTTCTTTGAACTGTGTGATTTCTATTGTTCAGTCAATACATTCTCTGTATGTCTTGTTTCATTAATGCCTGGTTGTTGTTACGTTTACAATGAGTAGGCAATGTGTCTGCCTATAAGAAATAAAGCTACGTGGTTGGGGTCCAATGCATCTGCGTTTGTCATTTACCTGCCATGACGTGGGCTCCTCTGTGTTAGTCAGCAGTCTTCCCAGCTTGTCGTACAGGTTACTAAGCAGCTCGGCTCCCAGCATCTCATACACATACATGAGCGTGTCTGAGATATCCACCCTAGGGGATAAACCGATCAATAACAAGATCTACAAAACACACTGTCGGGCAAATTCCTTTACCCACCCCATCTGGACCATATTCAACATTGACGTCTAAAATCACATGTATTAATCATAACTTTTCTGTCCATCAATAAGCCTGCAGCCAAACAATACTTATGCTGGTGCAGATGGAGTGCATTAAGAAAAACGCTCTCATTTGTTCAACAATTAACTTGTCAAGAGTCTTTTCTGCAAATGCTCATTAGCGTGCTAACACACAATAGCTCACTGCAGACATGCCAGTTTACTTCAACAGACAAGCTCAACCATTATTAATATATCCGCATTATTATTAAGAAACAACCAGTGTTGACTGTGAATATGTGGTAGAGATTTTGACTGTAGCCGTTAAAACCGCTAATAACTACATAACAGGCCTAACACATTTTAAAGTTAAATCTTTACGCATCCAATTATGCTAAATCTAAACTTACATTTTTATGTGTTTTACAAATAAAAAGTATCAATACTTGTAATATTCATTAATTAAATGGTGAGGGCAGCCATGTTGCCATAACGTTAAATCAGAACTCTGTGTTGAGAAACCTTGCCTGAGATTCTGACTCTGAGATTCAGATTCTGATGGAATTCCAAAATGAGGGGCGTTTTGTGTTATTTTTCCATGTCGGAAGTCGGATCTTCCGAGTTCCGAGATATGCTCAAACGCAGCATGAGAATCACTGTGCTAGACAGGCTTAAAGGTCACAGTGAAAGAGGGCCATACTGCAGCCACAAAAACACAAACCTGTAGATCCTAAACTGTTCTTTCTCATCTGAGGACCATGATGCATACTCTTGGTCAGAGGGAAATTGGGCTTTATGCAGCAGAACATCCACCAACTGAAAATACACTGGCCTGTAGACCTGCAGGTAAACCGCCTGCCTGTCTGCCTCAAAAGACATGATTTCATCCTGCAGACAGAAGGGGAAGTAACACAGGGTCTAAGAAGTTATATACAGTATAAAGATGTGTTAGTGAATAGGGTTGAGCTGTGGTACTGTATAGAGAAAGTAAATTGATGTGTAAAACAATTAAAAACATGTATAGACATACAGTGGATATAAAAAGTCTACACACCCCTGTTAAAATGCCAGGCTTTTTTTATGTAAAAGAATGAGACAAAGATAAATCATGTCAGAACTTTTTCCACTTTTAAAGATTGTGTAAAGCAGACATACATTTGTGTTTTGAGTTTGTCACACCACAGAAAAAGGTCATATTAACCACCCAGCCAAATTTGAATTAATAAAAAAGTCGGCAAGAATATAAAATTACGTTTAAAAAAACGGGATCATTATCTGTTCTCAAGAGCTGGGGACATGTCAGCAGAGGCGCTGTAACCACACCCATTGCGTGTTCTATGGTAAACTCCGTAATGCGGTGCCAAAAAGGTATCCTCAGCCGAACATTGATTGGAAAATGTAGATTATGCATTTCATGAGTTGTGTTTTCACTTTAAATAGATGTATACTGAGAGACTTTGCTCTCGGCTTCTGACTGCCTGCATTTACTAACAATTTTGTCTAAATGCTTCGATATAAAACTCAAATATTGGTTCCATACCTTGTTATTATTGCATCCAGTCACACAGCAGCTTTAAATTTTCATGAATGTTTTAGTTAAAGTGACGAATGTCAAAAAATGTATGTCTGCTAAAATCCAAAAGTGGATTAAAATGTTATGAGCTGTATTCCTGTTCAAAAATATTTAAACTTGTATACAAAGACGTTATTAATTATAATATAGGGCACATAGCATGTAATACTATAGAGTCATATGATAATTGCAAAATATATGCATTTAATTTATATGGGGCACTTCTATTGCACAAATGTGGCCTAAATCCATAACCAAATCGATATTGGATCGAATAGAAAATAAAATCTATTATGGACCTTGTGAATCGAAATCGAATCGATTCTTGAAACCAGTGGTGATACCCAGCCCTAGTTGTACGTACTTGTAGTGTATACCAGAAGGTAAGTGTAAGGGAGCTTGTGGTCTCATTCACTGGGTAGTGGCCAGGAATTCCTGTACAGAACATGATCATGTTGACTAGCGCAAGGAAGCTCTGCCAGTGATCCACCTGCTCCAAAAGAGTCCTTAGGGGGGAGAGAGAGAGAGAGAGGGGAAAATGGTCAAAGAGAGAGGGAGAAGTATGTGGGGGTGGTGGTGGAGATACAGAGGAGAAGACATTATAAAAGACGATGAAACTAATTTAAGACGGGACCTGAACATCTCTTTGAAAATAAGTATACAGTTCAACAGAAACACACCTGGAATGGCTTTCCCCCAGTGTTACAGCGATGCGGCAGATGCCGTGACAGGTCTCCATGTCTCCACTCTGCACAGCCTCTCTGAGCTGCTCCTGCAGGGCCAACACCTGGGGCACCATCTTCAACAGAGTGTTCACATATCTGAACAAACACATACACACACTTAGTTAGGAATGCAGTCAAAGCACCATGAATAGATCAGTCCTTTTGAAAAACACAACTCCTCTAATTTAATTTTAATTATCAAAGGCAGTGGAGGTGATATCAAATCACATTCACTGTTGCTCATAACTGAAGAACTAGCACATTAAATCAGATCCAAGTGCTATCTTCCTTTATTGAACAGGAGCGCTAGCTACCCATACAAGTGAGGAAAATAAAACTAGCACATTATTTCAGATCTAAG
>JAODUH010000019.1:3313650-3346495 GCA_027564835.1 Typhlichthys subterraneus | reverse complement strand
TAGCTACCCATACAAGTGAGGAAAATAAAACTAGCACATTATTTCAGATCTAAGTGCTAGCTTCCTTTATTGAACAGGAGCACTAGCGGTCAGGGACCCCTGTATTTCTGCATCTGTGATTACATCTCTGCCGCAGCTCACTGCTGTGCTTGCTTGTTTACTGCCATTACTCTGTTACTGTTTGCGAGTAATGGCATGAGGGCCTCATTCCGAGACATTCCAAAAAAACAACAGGCACAATAAACTGTAAAACCCAGACGAGGCTCCAGCTCAGTGCCACGCCCCACCGCTGTCGAATTTTCACATGCGCACTTCTCCCATCGTCTCAGCCGTTTTATGGCTCCCTGGATCCATCTAAAGCACAAGCCTGCCGCTGCTGCTGCTGAGCTTGTGCATGTGCTTATGTGCACGTGATTGCGTGCACGCGCATGCCGCACTACCCCCGGTGTTGACAACAATAGGCTGCAGTGTTTCTTGCCGTCACTCGTGGAGAGTGATTGGGGGAAATGAATGTGCTGGAATGTCATGAAGGATATACTGAACTGTAATGACACACAGTAATGCTACTGTGTGTGCGTGTGTGTATGTATGTATGTATGTTTGTATGATCCATATTATGTGTTGAGCCTTAGCGTATGCATTCCTATAGGAGAATGTCAATAAAGATGTTGATCCTAGCTAATGAATGTTTATGAATGACACAGCAAGGTTGTGAATTCTCAATGTTAAAAATTATTTGATATCTGTACATAATTATGGAAGTAAAATGTTAAATTTTACACTTGTGTTCAAGTGCGTGAATGTGCGTCATGAAGCACTCAAACACATTCGTTTTTTAATTGGCTGCTTCGGAGATGCTGAATATACTGTACCCTTCAGATTTGGGAAGGGCGGGGGGGTATTCTGTCGCTAGATTGAAAAGTCAGCGCGTTTGTGTTCGTCTCTAATGAGACATGACGGTGCACTGAGACGGCCTGCTGCAGTCTTTAGTCATATTGTCACTGTCTCTCCATTCGCCCTTTGCTGTTCCCATCACAGACTACACCTTCTCACCATTATCTTTTCACCCTGAACCCACCCCCCACTTCCCAACTCTAAAACCCCTCAGCAATTACAGCAATGCTCAGAGACAGGGGAAATGAGTTGCCTGGCAACAGGATGCGGCTGGACCAATAGCATCCTCCCAAATGAGTTGACTGTAATGTGTTTAAACGGAGAGAGAACAAGAGGTTCAGGGAAGAGCTTAGCACGGGTGGAGACAGAAGGAGTAACGAGAGAGAACAGCAGAGAAGAGATAGCCTACAAAAAGAAAACAGATCATCTCTCTCCCTCTCACACGTACATCACACCAGCATACTGCCACGGCAACGTGCCTCTAGAGTCTAGCTAACGATACCAATGAGTGGGTCGTGGCTTTAGGGACAGCCTGACAAACGCCCACAGGAACACACGCAGATACAGCACTGCTCTTAAACACAAAAGAACAGGCAAAAAAAGCCCAGGAGAATATCCATCTGTTATTTAACTGTTAGCTAGTGAAACTGGGTGATCCGCAGAGAACTATTTATGTCTCGCAACGCATGTGCTTTGAACTGAACGGTGACCGGGGGGGGGGACTTTGCTTTCATACCTCTTCTTCCAAGCGACCTCACTCAGCTCCAACAGAGGAATACTAGGTGCCTCCGATGTCTGACTCCACCGGGGCGGGATGACATCTCTCCCCTGTTCTGTAACCATGGCAACACCAGCCAACCGAGAAGTGCTCCCTTCCTCCTCCCTCCACCCCTTTCCCGGCTGTCAACTCGCCCTGTAACCCCCCCCCCCCCAAAAAAACCTTAATTTGATGGCCTTCCAATGCCTGCTGAGTCCGATTCATGTCTTATGCTTCCATATCTGTCCCGCTCTGTCTCCATCCATCAAGCGTCATTTTTAGTTTCAGCAACGTTATCCTCTTGTCGTGTCGCTGGTACTTGTTTAAGAAATCGTGCAGATGGCTCTTTCAATCTTTCTGATATCTGAATGCAAAGACCTGACATAATTTATGGAATAGAAGTAAAAATGTAGTAAAACAAATGGCCTGGTTTGTGTGGTGCTGTACACACAAGCATTCTTGACAGTGTTGTCACCAGTTCATTATAGAAACATCAGACACAGTGTTTCAAACAAATAAATTGTTGGTGTAAAGCAAGCAACAGAGATGTCAAGTTCTCTTTGTTCCTAAAATACGGCTGGCTTTAAATAGCCAATACACTAATGCACAAGCATGTGGATAAACCAACATGGCTGAAAACAGACACCTTTGGGAGTCGGGCAGCGAGATGGCGTTGACTATGGCCTCCACGGCGGTGTCGAAAAGCTCGGGGTCGGGGAGGGCGCTGAAACAGTCGTGCACCAGGACTTCGCTCTCGCTAAGGGGGACGTCCAGCAGCACCCAGGACGACAGGCAGCGGAGCACGCGGGCCTTCACTGCCCCGGGGCTGTCGGCTCTCCGCAACAGCTGCTGCAGTAGGGGGCACACTGACCCCCACTCTCGGCCCAAGGCGCCGCGCACCTGCAAAGACAAGGACGGTGAAGCAGGCTTTATTCAACAGTGTGTGTATTTTTAAATATAGTTCTGCTATATTTATTGGCGTATAATTCATTGGTCCTCAACCCTGGTCCTTGGGGACCCACTGCCCTGCATGTTTTTAGAGGTCTTTCTGCTCCTACACACCTGACTGACATGGATGATTAATATGAAATGGGTCGGCTTCAGATTGGAGACAACCCATTCATGTGAATCAGGTGTGTTGGTGCAGCGAGACACCTAAAACATGCAGGACAGTGGGGTTATATGTATGGTTGTTTACATTTGTTTTATGCCATATAGTCCAGTGGTTGTAATTTATGAAAACTAATGTAAAAAAAAGTTGATTTAGATGTAATATTTTCTTTGCTTAGCGTCTACACCAGGGTTCCCCAACCCTGGTCCTAGAGGGCCGCTGCCCTGCATGTTATAGATTTGATACCGACCCACTCGTTAGACCACCGGACCAGCAATGAACAGGCCTGGTCTACTACACTATGAATGCTCTTTGTACCTGTCCCTTCCTGTACTGCGGCAGGCGGCTGGTCTGGAACTCCTCCGGCAGGACGGTGAGCAGCTCCAGCAGGGCCAGACAGCGCGCCCGGCCGTCCACCCCTCCCCCCTCCTCCTGGAACACGCGCACCATCTCGGTGACGGCACCGGGCCAGGCCTCGGGCATGGTGTTGAGCGCCAGCGAGGCCAGGGCCACGCACAGCCGAGTTAGCACCATCTTGGAGCCCGATGAGAAGCAGGCTATGTGGGAAAAGAGCTGGCTCTTCAGTGACTCGTACTGGTCGGTGGGGATGTCGGACCAGTAGCGGGAGATCTTGGTGTGCAGCGCGCTGGCACCAAAGTACTGGATCTCTGGGACCTGCGGGACATGGCGTGAACTTAGAAACATGCCATCCTGTGTCCAGTATGTATGTATGTATGTATGTATGTATGCGTGTGTGCGTGAGTGATAGGAGACAATGAGGTTTGGTGGTGTGGTTAAAGGTGGGTGTCGCACCTTATCTGGACTGAGAAGGGCCCAGCAGAACTGCCAGGCCTGAGGTGAGACCTGGGCCTGCATCAGCCACTTCTGGGCCAGGTTTTTGTTTTCTATGTTGGGGTCATAGTACAACTGGTGCAAGGCCTTGAAATGAAGAGAAAGAGAGGGAGACACGATTGAAATAAAGCCAAGCAGGGCTTTCGGCTGGCGAGATAGCAGGACATAAAGCTCCTCTAAAGATCAACCGCAGACATTTTTTTAGCATTTGGCAAATAAACTAGTGGTATAAGTTAGCAGTGATAAGGTATTTAACATGGGAAAGTGTTACAATTGGTTAGCACTTCAGCTTCGAGACCGAATTTAACTGGAACGTAATTCTCAATGCGCGTTGGTGGAGTAGGCCTACTTACGGTAACGATTAGACATTGTTCAAAGACAAAGTAGACAACTAGAATTTAGTTTAAAATGAAATAATTATAGTTTATTAATATAAACGCATTTGTGTATAAAGTTGTGCGTCATTGTGATATTATGACCGACTGAGTCCCACTGACTTTTTTTTTCTGTCACATCCCAAACCCGTGATTAATAATTATTTTGTTTCCCATCCCGGAAAACCCAAAAGAAATGTCAGTCTCTACTGTGCATCACTACTCGACAGTGGTACAAGTGCGCATGCATCGAGTTAATTCGCTAAGACGCGAATTAACTTTAAAATTAAATTAATTAAGACTACTACTATATCCTGGAATATTGTTTGCATTAATGCCCAGACTTCAAATGGAACAGGATTCTGTGAGTAAGAAAGGGTATGATATAATCCATAGGGAAGATTACTACACACACCACTAGAGTTGGGGAACATTGGAAATGTCATATGTAAGATGACAGATGAAAGATGGTGGCAAAAGCACTGAGAAGCAGAACCACATTAAATCACGGCATGGGAAAATATTTGATGGCAGTAGTAGAGAGGAATATCAATACAGAATCAATGGACTTCTACATGAAGGAGAGTCTCTGTGTTTTCTGCCCCTCTACTGTGCTACGATCATCAGCCGGCACTTACTGCATGTGACTGTGAACATGTCCGGCTGTTTATTAATGAGTCTATTCTTCAGAGTCGGGAGGCATGCGTGCGTGTGTGTGTGTGAAGGATGAAACAGATTAAATGAAAAGCAGCAGGTGTAATTGTATGACTCACACAGCAGGCTATACGTGTATTAGTGCATTTTTGACTACCATCAAGCTGTCCCATTATGGGTTAAGCTTTTTAGTTTTAATACAGTTACATTATATGATTTAATTTCATTGATTCCAGAACTATACACTGTTGATTAAGACCTATAGAAATAACAAGAATTTGGAAGCCTTGTGACTAACATAATGATGCCAGAATTATCTGAGCCATCATCAGATGTCCAGCGGTGGTCAAGTTTAATTGCAAACGCTTCCCTTTGACATTCAAAGCAGCAGTAGATTGTTTACCACATTGTGTGATCTCAGACCAACCCTGAGAGTGCTGCATGTACTGTATGTCTTTGGTCCTCATTAACGCAGGTATTTTGTAATGGTCTATGTATACAATGCTAAGATATTCATGTATATTTTTGGAGATATGTACATTTCTTAAGAGTAAACACTTAATTGAAGCAAACTGATACTACCAGGCTGCCCAAATCACTTGCTGATGGCAGACACTTTTAAAGGTTATTACGCTCCTCTTTTGTTTTACAACTTTTGTTTTATGCAGAATCCCCACCTGCTTTCACACCTAACCACGTATGCGGCTGGCACACACTTTTACATCACTCCGAAGCCAAAGAGAACAAAGTTGTCTTAAACCATTTCAGAGATACTGTATGTTCAGCAATAGACCAGTAAGGAGGAGAAAGAAAATAAATATAAATCAAGTAAGACCGAATAATACAAATTTGAAAATGAACTCTTGAAACCTATTCGTTAGGCTTCGCCATCTAAAGATGATACTGCGACACAAACAAGACGGTGCATCAACATGTCTTTGACCTCTGTGCAGCCAGGGATGCAATGACTCTGCAGCAGATTCACTCTATTCTGAGAACAATCTGTTCGTTACAGCAGTTGTCCCCAAAGCTAGCCAAATAATGCATTTGAACTGCAGTGTTAGCAAAGAGAATGCCAATGCCCCGTTTGGAAAAAGCATGTAGTAAATCTGGATAAATAAACAGAGAAGATGATTCTCATCAATTCTCATCAATCTTTGTGAAAGTCAAAGTAAAAAAAAAGAATAACTACAGTAATTGATAAACAACAAAGCGAAATGTCCGTGTTGCCAATGGTGACAAATACCACATTAATATGAATGTCAAACACAAACTACACTATGCTGAAATATGTTACATAATAATTTTAATAAAAAGCACATATATATTAGGGGTGTAACAGTTAACCAAATCCACAGTTCGGTTCATATCTCTGTTTTTGAGCAACGGTTCAGTTCATATCACGGTGTTATTTAATTTTTTTGCTTTGAGCGGTATAAACTGGGAATTCTTTCTGGCCTTGATTACATTCTGTAGAATAGACTTCTTTTATCTATACTTTCTGCCACTAGATGGCACACTAGTACCAGCTTCTCAGCCAAACAAGAACACTTTTCTTGTTGGGCTATACCGCCATCACTAGGAAAACAAAACAAAAAAGATTAGATCGGATTACGTTACAACACCCTGCTAAAGACAATAAGCCACTGTATCCTTATTAACATAGAAAATAGCAATTTTTTGCTCCTGCTATATTCATGTTTAAAATATACACCTTTTTCAAAATCAACAATTTCGAATACTAAGAATACTGTATATTGCTACAACTTGCTTGCAAGCAGACGAACGAAACAGTTTGGACCCCCATGATTGCAAAACAAAACAGCGGTTAGACTGAATTAAAAATAACCTAGAAAGTTTTGGACAGTTTTCATACCTTGGCAGACATCATGGATATTTTATTTACAAGTCAGATAGAGACACCCACAAAAAAGGTAACTGCTGCATCATGCCAACACACCCACGAAGACGACACATTATTTGTGTGTGTGTGCGTCTTGTCATTTCTCAAATGACACACACACACATTGATGTTTCTAAATAAAGTGTGACATTATTACACATTGTTTTGTAAAGAAGCAAAGGCAATAATAGTTGCCATAATCCGACATCGTATTGACAGGGGTTAATACCATGAAAGAGAACACATGCATTCTATAAATCGCTTTGTATTGTGTATTTACAACTATAAAAAGGCTCAGTGGATCTAATAGGGTTGAGCTAAATGTGAAATTAAAATTGTAGTTTAATTACAGTAGCAACGTATATGTACTACGTACTGTGTATATTTTACTGTTGGCCTGTGAATTACCAACATTTCCAAATAGATTTCCATTTTAAGAAAAAGTTAATTATAGTCTAGCGGAAATGTAAGACAGTAGAATTTTCCATTCATTATACACGCAAACACAATAGATAAGACAATGTAGCGCTGTGTTACAAACAGCTAAGATTGAACAAAGATCTTTTTATCTGAGATATAGGACCAGGAACCATCATCTCCACTAACATATACAAGCACACTCACCCCAATACACCAGAAAGCTACAGTGACAATATGGTAGCTTCCATGTTTACTCCTTAGCAATTGCTGTTCTTGACCACCAACACCACTTGACCACCAACAAAACAATGGCTTGCAATCAATTTGCAGTTTTGCGGGATGGAAATGTGTGTATATTTCTTGTTATGTCCAATGACGCTGATAAAATAGTCATTGCCTCGCTCTCCATGAGCCAATAGTTCACCCCAGCTTTCTACAACACTCAAATGCTCAGCCATCCATACTGTCCCATTTGGCACATGTTCTATGTTATTACAAAAGCTTGCAAAGCAGTCTGCAGACATATGTTACAATTCTCATCACATTATTACACCAGATCTGGTTAAAACATTTCCCCTACACCAGAACATGATTTCCTTTCCTCCCACTCCCAGTCTGTCTTTAATCAAGACTGTCGCATCAGCACCACACTTCTCTACTGCCTCTGTCACAAACATCACCCCCATCCATTTCATCAGCTCTGATTTCATGCAGAAACCATATAACTATATGGCAGAAACACCTTGGCCGCTCTTTCTGCCCATCCACCCCCCCCCATTGTCTCTTATCCCCTCCCTCTGGACCGAGTCAGCGGCCACCCAGCAACAGTGAGATTCATCACAGCACCCTGCCAGCCACACTCGTTTGTGGCTGCAGTGCACAAGCACAGTCACGTGCTAGCAGACAAGCAAACGGTGCCAATTATTACTGGTGACTGATATAGAGGTAAACAGTATGTGGTCTACAACCAGCAGTCTCTCTCATCTCGGATTAGTGTTGGACGCTGTTACAACATCTTCCTTGACCATTCACGCAGCGAATAATTCGTAAAGGATATAGAGAGATAAGAGTTGGGATTCCTATACGCCCGCTGCCCGCATTGAAATATATATCCACCGTAGAGTGGAATGGGTAGTTGGTTGAACAATTATTAACGTTTTTTAATCTGATGCAAAATTGTGCAAGTTGACAAACCTTCTCTACGTTTTCCACGGTGAAGTCCAGGTCGTTCGGTGTGTTTGCTATCCTCACCGCAGTCTCCATATCTCAGCTGACACGGACCTGTCAAATTATCATGGTCAAATAACGCAATTGGGGGCTCCCAACATAGCGTTGGGCTTCTCTCTTACACGATATCCATTGGAAAAAACAAGCTCGACGGCATTACAATTTTACCAGAGTCGTAACACAACAAGCTAACCGGCAAGCTAATATTAGCTCATTGGCTAAGTTAGCAATTGACATACACAAGCTACTGCAAACATGCTAACGCCAACTAGCTAGGAATGCGTGTGACGCTATCCTAGCAGAAAATACAGTAAGACAGTTTATACTAGCCGTCTGCGGCACATATTATAACGCTGCAATACCACATCTGTGTATATATACACTTTATTTTAAAGCCAAATGTGAAGCGTAAAAATATGTCACCTCAGTTCTGCGACGCTATGGGACGATGCTGCTACACGGTACATAAGATCAGCCTCTGCACCGTCACCGAGATGCAGTGAGACTGGCCACTCTGCCCAATGAGCTGTCGCCTTCCTTTCCTCCAATTACGTTAGGGCGCATCTTGACATAGTGACAGTGAAAGTTATGAACACAATTAGGCTATTGCATTTTTTACAAACAGTAAATCACATTAAAAGCATGTAGTAGCCTATACATGCAAGTACATTTTAGTAGGCTATACATTTATGGAGAGCATGCTAAAATTATAGCCTACTGTGAATATTGACTAAATATCTTTATTAAAAAATAAATTGTAGGCTATGTATACATTGCAAGTTATGTTATAGCTTACGTGTTTGGACTACGTTTACTGGTAGTTAATAAATGAATCAACAGTGCCCCCGTGTGCCTTGACAAAACTATTACATGGAAGTTAAACGTCCTGCATGTCATTCGATTTATAACGAGTTCCAAAGATAGACAATTTTGTGTATGTTCGGGTCATGACGCTTCACAACTTGAATTGCTGCACCATTCTCATTATCAAGTGATTACCTAGTCTAAATTATATATTTAGAATAGGCCTACATGCTGCAATTGCCTCATCTGGTATGGACAATCTTCTGTGTAGCGATGCTCAGTCAGTAGTGCCTATTTCTGACACCAAAATGAGTCAGCCTAGTAACCCGCAGAGGAACGAGAACACGTGGCACTGTGTTTTAGAGGCATGACGTACAGTAACGGCCAGGACGCACAGTGTTGCCTTCATTCACCAGCCACACACATTGGCAGGTACTGTAGGCTGCATATTGCTTACTACACGAGTCGGTTTGATTCTAATCTGGTCAATTTTGTAAGAGTTGGAGGAAAGACAGTACATCTGCAGTAGACTACTGGATGACATATAGATGTTTGTTTAAGATAGTTTTTGCGCGAAGGACAAAAATGGACACGACATTTAAGATTGTGATTTGTGCAATTCTGTTCATCGACTTTGGGTCCGCTAAAAATGGTAAGTAGTTCGTTTATATTTTCAGTTTTTGCAAAAGTATCACACTTCCTTATCAGTTTTCTCTCTCTCTCTCTCTCTCTCTCTCTCTCTCTCTCTCTCTCTCTCTACCTCTCTTTTTCCCTTACCCTATATCTAATTCCCTTACCATCTATGCTCTCACACTCACGATTCGATTGTTAGTGACGCTGCATTATTTGATATATATGTGGTCAGTTGACTGAATGTTGTTATTGTTAGTTATTGTCTGATGACTTTTGTCACTTTCAATAGACTGGGGTCACATATAAAAAAAAAAAAAACACTCCATTCACCTGAGATGTGCAACATTTACTTTCGATATGTCAACACAACTATTTCCTGTCCACCCTGCATATTTTATGACTATATCGAATTTAGTTTGATCATCAATAAAGAAAATCATACAAAAATAAAATCCTTAGCCAACATTTTCTGCGCTGAGCATTATATGGTCTCTCTCAGTGTGACAGAATGCCATATTGACATTTAGTATTCTGGCAATGCATAATTGGTATCTTGCCTTTGTAACCTATGGGTCAGTGGCAGCTTTAGGCCTATGCATTGGCCTAAAATCCATCCACAGTGACAGAGACTATTCTAAATAATATGCATGGGTACACAAATACCTTTTTCCCCACCATAATAAGGCCTAATGACTTGATAAAGACCTGAGAGGCAAGATACATGATAGGCTAAGACAGGCCGGAAACCACACATTGATACCTGAATTAAGCATAAATGAAAAGGCCAATTATGTTACTGACATTTTCCTTGCAGCAAGTGGAAATATCTGTTTCAGTGTTCTCTGTCACATCGGTATCCTCATCCAGTCAATACAGCATGAAGCAAAACCTTTTGGACAAACATATTCATTTATACAATCTGATAGCATATCAGCAGAGGTCTTCTTGATAGTTGATCTGGAAAGACTGATAGACCATGGTCCCATGGTACATCAAGTTAACTGCAAAACCATGTTTGAGCACATTGAAGCACAGTGGCTCTATTTATAAATCTACTATCCTATGTTTCCTCTCCTTCACTCCCTCTCTTACACACACCACATGCAGTATGCACATACACACACGTGCACACACACATACTCGGTGCTTGACCTTAGCAGCCCTAATGGGGTTATAGCACAGGAACAAGGAAAGTATTGAACATAACTCTGTTTGCTTATGAAATGTGTGTTTTTCTATTTTGTTTTTCTCTTTCAAGAGAGTTTTGCACCCTCCTCTCTCTCTCTCTCTCTCTCTCTCTCTCTCTCTCTCTCTCTCTTTCTCTCTCTCTCTCTCTATTTCTCTCTCTCTCTCTCTTTATCTCTCTCTCTGTAAGTGTTTGTACATTGAAATGTATGTTTTGATGGGCTGAGTGAGTAATTACGGAGATAATGAAAGGCACCACAACACTGTGTTACTGAACGGTAATGACATTACATTACATTACATCAGTGCTCTGGTCTTCATCAGAAAGACACTGTTGAACCTAACAGACACAGTACTAGCTGAAAAGATTAAGAGGATTTAAAAAAGAAAGCAACATTAAAACACCTGTAAAGTAACACCTGAAAGGTCAATTAACAGTATACATGTTGCTATCCATACATACACACATGTTCCATTACACTACAGTATGTGCGCAGCATGATGTATCCCAATTACTGGTAAATTATTTCTTTTTGTATAGGCCTACTCAATAATCCATCCAATATCCATGTACTGTATTTGTGTAAATATATACCTGTTCCACCCTCCACTTCACAAAACAAGCTTATAATAGGTATAAGTTTAGGTATCATGGCTAATGTCCCATTGGCCTGTGATCTCTGGACTCCATTTCATGACCAAGCTCTGTAGACAATTACAACCGTAAAAAATAAAATAATATCCACTTCTTTCTGCACCCTTCTGCCCAGATACCACAGAAATTCCATATTCTTCTTCTAGTTTGACGACTACATTGTTGGTGGATAACATCAACAACACCACCAGTTCAAATGGCAGCATGAGCAACAGCACAGTTACAGCCATGGAAACATCTTATGTGACCTCCCCAAGACTTAACGTGGCGTCAACCTCGCAGGACAGCAGCAAAGGTAAACTACCAACCAACCAGACCTCCACCTCCAGTACTCGGTCTGCATTCTCAAGTACCTCAAGTGTTGTGCTTAATGGATGCACAAATGTGTGCAATATTTCAAACCCAGAGCCATGGAAATAACAGTTACACCAACAGAAGTTCTAAATTTTCAACTGTCACATGGTTCATGGAGAGGCTAAACTATAACAAAATAGTTATAGGAAGTGCTTGCATAATTATTTGGTAATTAGTAGTCAATAAATACACCGATTTACATTTAAAATAGAATTTTTAGTATTTAGGCTAACTTCCGGGAACTCTTTTGAGGCTCTGTTACTGTGAAAAAATGGTCCATTGGAGTGAACGGAGATGACTTAACTCTCTCTTTACATAGCTCTGGTATTACCTCTGGTATTGTCAGCTACAAAAAACTAATAATCACATTTTCTGAATTGGCTTTATTTCTTTTTCTTTACATTTTTCTTTAAAAAAATCCCTTTTGTACTGTTTATTTTGGGGGATTTTGCCTTTATTTAGATGGGACAGTGAAGAGACACAGGAATTAAGTGGAAGTGAGAGAGGTTGAAAGTGTGAAATGACTGTGGGCCAGATTCATACCCAGATCTCCCAGGGCACTTGGACCACGTGGTTTGGGGACGCCACAGCTCCCACACAACTTCCCTTCCAAAGCATTGTACTGCTTTATAGCTGTAAAACATAAAACCAAAAGAAATGTAGGTATCAGTTCTAAAGGCACTACAAGGAGTTTGCGGAAGTGATATAGTTTTGAGGATTAAAGACACGTCCCATGAGCGTCATCTTAATCTTAAAACGCTACCTCCACTTGTACTGAAATTGAAAGCTATAATAGTTCAGCATGAGGTAATATAACAAACAATTATTTCTTTGTATGCTGTATGCATACAAAGTATGTATCATCTGTATACATCAATTAATCTCATGATTATTCTGAAAATCTGGCACGGTGGCAAGTATTTTAAATTGTTGATTATAAATTGCAAACTTTATCATCTGTGAACATAAAGCACAGGGACAATGTTTGGGAAGAATTGGGAAAACCCTTGTTGTGCCTTTACGATACCAAATATTATGGAAACCTGCACACTACACAAAAATGAACTAAATCAAATTGAGGCTAAATAATTAATCAAGTTTTAAATACTGTATTTGAAAGTTCAACCAATAAAGTGCACTTTTGTGCAGTTATATTTCAATGCAATTGGCCAAGACAGCTGTAGTTCTGGAGGTTTATGAGTTTATATTTTAAGACAGACACCAATCAACATTAAAATATTATTTATAATTATAATCAATTATATTAAAATATTATTAGGGTCACTGTGACCCTGGGTCTAATGTATGTCATAACTCAACTAAACCTTTGAATACAAATCTGATGGCCCAATAAAGCTATGCGTGTGTAATACACCTATAGTTGACAATAGTCAAAAACAGCATAATAGTTTTTGTTAACTATCTTGCCCCTTAAATGTCCCATGCACTGGCTATAGGTCAAATTGTCATTCCATTTCCTAAAATACAACTTTATGTATTCACACGTGTAAAATGTCAAGTCAATCATAAGAGGTCAGGGGACATCAGCGGTTTTGATACAGTATGGAAAAACATGGAAGTTGCCCTCCTGCTAGAGACCTTGCAATTATCTTGGTTTTAAATACCTGGTTCCGTAGCTGTACTAGCTATTTAAAATACGTGCTAAGTACTTGATGAATGTGTGGCAGAGGTGCTCATCATATCAAAAGCTGTCTCGGGTCAAATTCACCCTAATAGACATCACTTTTTGTGGCAGCTACACTGAAAATTTATTATTTTTTTAGTTATTTTAGAAAGCTACATAGGAGCCCATGTACAGATTCATGTTTCTAAGGTTTGAACATGACTTGGGACAATAGGATGACTAACCTATAGTAAAGTGTAGATTATTGTCTCTTTCTAAGTGCTGTTACTCCAGAATTATTGCAGCAGTCAGCGGAAATTAGCAGGAAGCTAAGCAGCAGGCTCAGAGCATAATGACATTGTTATCTGTGCTCTCCAAGACCAAGACAGAGTAGGAAAGCTGTGAGTTCAAACGTCTTACACACACACACACACACACACACACACACATTCCATAATATCATTATAAATTTATCTGTGTCTGTCGAACATTGCTTACTTATTATACAAATTATTGTACACAGGTAACAGTTGAACTGGTCATAATGAAGAGGTCAAGCATGATAGAAAAAACTGCCTGGAAGAATATTGACTTTCTCTCTCTCTCTCTCTCTCTCTCTCTCTCTCTCTCTCTCTCTCTCGCTCTCTGTCTCCACCCAGATTCCCCATCAACCCAGACCGACAGCACCGTCGTGACCAGCCCTACACACCCAGTTCCCACTGCCTCTCCGACATCTCCTTCAATTAGCCCACCCCACCCCACCAGCCCCCATGACTGGACCTCTACACATCACGCTACAACCCCTTCAACCACCTCTGAGGGCGCCCATACAACTGAGCTACCAGGCACAGCTACAGGTCCCCAGACTACCATCGCTATAGGTACTACGCTCAGCTTAGCCTCCGCTAGCACAAACTCCACTCCCGGGCTTCCCGCTTTTGAGACGGGGTCCCTTCCCCAAGTTGCTACAGACTCTGGCTCACCTTCAGAGACTCAGAGTAGCACAGACTCCAAGCCCACCCTCGCCCGTCCAAACAGCCCGTCTGCACAGGCGAAAGGTCACGTCGACACCCCTTCCCAGCTCAACGTGGGCAGCGATGGTGAGTGGTCGTATTTTTGCCTCCCTGTGTTTGTATGCAGATTTGGTCAGAACTGCCCAACGCAAGGATGTCGACATAGCCTCAGAAGCAACACTGGCTTCACAACAAAGCAGGCCTGTTCTTTGTTTTTGAACACAAGCGAGTCCGTGTTTACACACACACACGCACACACACACACACACACACACACACACACACACACGCACACAGGCTCATATGAGGAAAACACTAGAACAAACAGCCACACAATTGGCCATCTACAGTACATCTTCTAGAAGTGCCATCACTGCCATGCGCTGGACAATCAGTGCTCTGTTTGGGAGGCTACATGAGCGTTCTCTGTTTGTCTCGACATTTTCTTCTCCTTGTCTCTCTTTCTTGTTTTAAATCTTCGTTGTGTTAGTTTACAAAATACGATTGTCCTCAATTGACTTGTTGACCAACTTGGAAAGGTCAAGTCAAGCTAAGAGAAAAGATGGATTCTCATTGCTTGACTCTTGTGGTTATACTGGGCTGGTCTTGCCTAGTAGAATGTGGGAGTGTTGTTCTGTGGTTGTTGCTATCTAGGTATACAAAACATATTGCCACATCCATGGATGCAGGACAAGCCACGAAGTAAGCAAATGTTTAAAGGGGACCTTAAATGTATTAAAGCAGCATGGCACATTATTTATTATTGATTTGTAATAATTAGGGCCCCACATTTAACACGTGGACCTATGCACAAACACAGGATTTGTACATTTTATTAAATATAATCAAAGTTTACATTGAATAATACAAATATTATTTAAAAATCTTTAAACCGTCTAACAACTTTTCTATGGACCACTTTGTTTTATACATGGTATTTTCAAGGCGTTTGTTGCTACTCTTGACAGTATCTACCATAAGTATTTCTTATGTTGTCTTCAGCAACTGTGGTCCATCAGACGCCCCCCCTTGACCCGCTTATTGCTGGTCTGGTCTCAGCTTTCATCTTCATCGCTGTCGTCATCTCCCTGTTCCTCTTCTTCAAGCTGCGCACACGAGACAACCAGCCTGAGTTCCGCAGGCTCCAAGACTTGCCAATGGTGAGCACATACTGTAAATGACATCCAGAATGTATTTGTTGAAGGCGTGCGTGAGTCCACATTTCAACCACGTACAAATCGCACGGATTTGTATGTGAGTGCGCGCACGTGTGCTTTGTCCAATCGTGCCTTACATTCAAAAACAATGGTGGTGCCATATTTGACAAATGTAGTTTACATGGAATTCAGAAGCAACATACTATACGGAAACACCCTGTCCAAAACCTGAGGTTTTAACTATTTATCTAACTACTTAGTTACGTCTAGTTACATCTCATAGTAATAGGAGATAATAATAATAATAATAATAATAATAATAATACATTTTATTTGGGACGCCTTTCTAAACACTCAAGGACATCTTAATTTGCAAATACAAGGATATAAAACTGTTGGCTGAATTATACATACTATAGTAATGAGCATTAGATCTAGAGATAGATTTGATAAAATATTAATATAAAGGTTGTTTATGAACTTTAAAAGTGAGGTATTTGTACATTGTGGCAGTCACACAGCTTTCCTTTTTATTTGGCTAGACAGCAGATACATACATACATTATTATATTAGCATTATTAAAAATACAGGCTTTAACACAGTGGCACACCGTGGGAAGACATACTGTATATCTGTATTCATATACTGTATACCATACGTATACCTTTGTTTATCTTTATAATTGTGTTTTCTTTGTTTCTTGTAGGATGATATGATGGAGGACACACCCTTGTCCATGTATAGCTACTGACAGAATGGGGAGTGAGCTAAGAGTGTTTAAACCCAGGGCCATGCCTCAGCAATGTAGCTAGCCAGCTTCCCTTCCTTCATCGACCCCGTATAAAGAGAGCACTGGGATTTAAGTAAAATCCTGGGTGGAGACTTTGAAGTGCGTACATTTACATAATGTTTTGATCATAATAGCTGTAGAAATAGATGAAGGAAATTGCAATTCAATTGTCGCCCTTTCTCGGGTCTCCATATGTCGAAGGTGTCACAAATATTGTGTTTGGCGACATAATGACATAATGCGTTGGAATGTTTATATTCCAGCATTGTGAGAAATTCTACAAAGTTTCAGTTTTTCCTTATGTTGATTAGGGGAGATTGACCTAGATTCATAACTAATTCAAGAAAGTAAACTGCAACATAATCCATCACTGGGATGGGGATGGATACAGATGGGAGACAAAAGCATTTTCACCACTATTATGATTTATTGCATATAAAACATAAAAGCATCAATGTACAGGTACAGTATTGACAACCATACATAGCATTGAAAATGTATGAACCTTTTTATTAAAGATCAAATACAAAAAAATTATTACAAATATCAAACTGGGAATCTGACCCACCGTTAGTTTGAGAACCGTCGAGTTACACAGGTTCTTTTTTATTCTTGTGTTGTTTCAAAGTCAAGCTGGCTAAGCTGGGTCAAGTAGTGTTTCTCTTGCAGGTCTAGTTAAGGGCCATACATGGGTTAATAATGTTGCACTTTATGTTTGAAGTTGTGGAAGAAAATGGGGAAAATACTTGTTGATGCGAGTTTGAAGAATTGTGTGATTGTGGCTGTGTGAGAATTTTCTACAATGTGTGTACATTTACAGGTGTACTGAGGGGTATTTAAGTGTTTTTTTTTCCCCCTCTGTGTTGGTGGACCTGCTGTATTTGCCTTAGTTTAATGAGTACTTTACTGTTATTCAATATCTACAGAGAGTGCCTTACACAGGACAGGACCTGCGCTCACTGGATGCTGTATAACGTTGTTCTATTCAAGTCTATTCAAACCCTTTGTACCCTGCGCAGTGGCTTCACTCCCACACAAACAGACACAGGGCCAAGGTAGTGCTCTGGCTTGTCTAGGTTTTAAGAATAGCCTGGAGCAAATTCACTAGTAGGCTGTCATTGAAACTGTCAGTTTTACATTTTTAGAGCCTCCTTTTCACAACAGCATAACCATTGATTTTAGTCATTTTTATTTGTAAATAGTATTTTTCAGCACAACATAATGCACACCTTTTCTATTAGTCACTGTTCGAATTGTTCCCAGATGTTAATTTCTTGATGTTTTGAATTAACAGCCATCTGGTTCCCATAGGCATACTGTCGTACTGTACATTCACAATGCTTACTGCTACATGGGCATTGGATGCATTATATTGCTTTTCCTAACTGTCCCCATTTGTTTTGGAAATGCTTAGGAAATGAGAGTGGAAACAGCTACAGTGAGGTCATTAATTAGCTGGCCCTAATTAGCATAGAGACAATTTACTGATACACTGATTTGATTTCAAATCTCTCTCTCCCCCCCCCCCAAACACAGAAACTAACTACCAAGTTCATTAAATCAAACTCTAATTAGACATCACAATGTTAACACTGTACCATTGGCTACCCTGCGTGTGATGCAAATGTTTCCTGATTGTAAAATTTGTTTTTTTTAATTGTTTTCTGTGTATAATTCTCTTAACTTTTGATGCTTTTTTGATTAAAGGTATTTTGAAGCCAGCCTGATTTCTGAGATTATCAGTATTAAAATGTTCTATGTGCAGCTACATACTGTACTGTACAAATACTGTATATCACACACAGTATGTAAATAACAAAAAATAGGTTATTAAATGTAATGTAGCAACCAAAACACACTACTTCTAGTGACTATCCATTACTATAACGCAGTAGCACAGCATACTACTTGGCCAAAGCAATGCTAGTTTGAAAAGTCACTATCTAGTCAGAGGAATTACTTGCTTTTGGCTTTTCAATGTAGCCCTCCATTGGGGGAGTCTGGATAATTAAATATTCAAAAGCCTGGCACCAAGCATGGCACAGTGACTCACATCTTACATAGAAAAACAGATGTCCTTTTATATAGGGGTGAAGAGAGCTCTCAATATTACTAATGGATTTTTAGCTCTGCCTTTCCCTTGCACTTCAGGAATTAAAAATAAATTCTCCATTTCAGTCTAGATTCCAGATATCTTATGTAAGGAAAAAACTTTAGGAAATGGACTAGAACATTTAGAAAAATATTTAGTTAGTCCATACTAAATATTTAGTTAGTCCATACTAATACTGTATTACGCCTGACACTTGTGGCACAGGTGAGGTCAAACCATGTCGCTGAAATACCATTCCCTTTTATACAATTCTGATTATAAAAATACCTTGACACAAGGCAAGGAGGGAAGTGGCACGCACGCAAATGCAGTAGCTCCAAGAACAACATGGACGAATCTAGTCCTAAGAAATTGTTCCCAGCACACTATCAGTCTGTACTACATGTGGAGACAGTTAGAGCAGATCATTCATGATGGAAGGATCTAGTATACATCAGTGTCTGAAGTTGTACTACCAGTATACAAACTGAATAGTACTAATCCGACGTAATAAAAAACAGCCCAAAGGGGAAAAAAAAGACATGGGTTTGTGTAGAGACTCCTATCCAATCTTCAAGGAGGTGTCTAAAAAGTTCAGAGGTCATTAAGGCTAAGGTCCGATCCCAGGTCTATGTTATCATCATCATCATCATCATCATCTTCAATGTCTGCTCCTGGCACCTCATCAAGATCAATGTCAGGACTGTCAAGGTCACTTCGTCTGGATCTAGTGCTCAAGCGTACCCGTCTGACACTTTTCTGATGAAGAGCTGGTGTAGATGAGGAACAGAGAAGAGAGGGAGTGGTTAGTGGCTCTGTGCTTTGTTTAGTGACGGGGTTGGAAGAAATTTAAATGTTTCTTTCGAAGACAACAGTTCAGCAGTGTGTTTAGATGAGATCGAATTAGCCAAATCACTCTGGGAAACATTTTGAACAGAGATCACAATCTCTGACAGGAACAGTGATTTACTGTTACAGTCTTTCAAGGTATCGGAGCATGTGTGCGTGGTTGGGCACCCATTCTCTATATCTCTCTCCAGAAAGAGCAGAGGCTTGTTGAACAGGAAATGAGTTGGACCATTTTGTTGCAACACCATTGACAACATCCTTAAATAACATGCATGCAATGACATTTCAACGCACACCTGTTATTCTGGATTTCGTACAATGTATGAATGTAGCCTTATTGCAATAACCCAACATCATTATACAATACATACTAACATATACTTGTCTTAAAAGCCCAAGTTTATACACAAAATATTATATTTGTACCATCTTAACAGATTCAACATGGCATGGAAGTGTCAGGCAAGCCCAGGACAGAAAAGGAAGGTTTCAAAATTCACCAAAACAACTAGGAGCATTATATTAAGATCCCTCAGGTCCTCACCAGGTTCATTCTGTTCTATCCACGACAGGTCATCAGAGCTGACCTCAGCCAGGCTAGGAGTAGGGCTCAAGTCCTCCGAGTCAGAGTCTGGTTCTGCCTCTCGACCTCTGACACATCTACCATTGTTGCTAGGGATGGTGACAGAAGTTGCCCCATGTAACACTAAGACAAAACATTTACACTTTAAACTATGACATTGTTTAAAACAAACGGCCCATAATGCTTATACAATCCATTTAAATACACACAATACCTACACACTAGATTCAAATTAATGGG
The DNA here is from genome assembly GCA_027564835.1 of Typhlichthys subterraneus. Lineage (NCBI taxonomy): Eukaryota > Metazoa > Chordata > Actinopteri > Percopsiformes > Amblyopsidae > Typhlichthys > Typhlichthys subterraneus. The sequence continues at coordinate 3,326,323 of JAODUH010000019.1, read as the reverse complement.
TCAATATCAATCTCTGCATAAGCCTGATAAGAAACTAACAACCCATTAATTTAAATCAGGTGTGTTGGAGTATGGAGACACCTAAAACATGCCGGACAGGGGGTCCCCAGGACCAGGGTTAGGAAACACTGATCTAAAACATGCCGGAGAGGGGGTCCCCAGGACCAGGGTTAGGAATCACTGATCTAAAACATGCCGGGCAGGGGGTCCCATTGACCAGGGTTAGGAAACATGATCTAAAACATGCCGTGCAGGGGGTCCCCAGGACCAGGGTTAGGAATCACTGATCTAAAACATGTCGGGCAGGGGGTCCCATTGACCAGGGTTAGGAAACATGATCTAAAACATGCCGGGCAGGGGGTCCCCAGGACCAGGGTTAGGAATCACTGATCTAAAACATGCCGAGCAGGGGGTCCCATTGACCAGGGTTAGGAATCACTGATCTAAAACATGCCGAGCAGGGGGTCCCATTGACCAAGGTTAGGAAACATGATCTAAAACATGCCAGGCAGGGGGTCCCCAGGACCAGGGTTAGGAAACAAGATCTAAAACATGCCGGGCAGGGGGGCCCCAGGACCAGGGTTAGGAATTACAGATCTAAAACATGCCGAGCAGGGGGTCCCATTGACCAGGGTTAGGAAACATGATCTAAAACATGCCAGGCAGGGGGTCCCCAGGACCAGGGTTAGGAAACACTGATCTAAAACATGCCGAGCAGGGGGTCCCATTGACCAGGGTTAGGAATCACTGATCTAAAACATGCCGAGCAGGGGGTCCCATTGACCAGGGTTAGGAAACATGATCTAAAACATGCCCGGCAGGCCCCAGGACCAGGGTTAGGAAACACTGCACTACAAGATAAATTGTGGGGTCTCACTTGAGGTGGGGGGAGACAGCAACGGCGTGGGTTGATGCTCCCTGAGAATCAAACTGCGAACATCATCTTTTAGCTCTGACACGGTTATTCTGTAGGCAAATGCACATTATATCAAATACAAACAAAAAAAGAGAATGGCCAAAAAAAAACAAAAAAAAAAAACAATACAAAGTAAAACAGGGAATAATCACTATTTTAAAATGTGCTCCTCTGAAATGAGAGACATAACTTTGCCTGTATAGCTCCAGAAAATAAAAATAAATAAACTCAGTGCATAAAGATTTGAATCGTGGCAAGATACTCTTTGCAGCGGTAAGGACTGTCGATTCCCAGTCAAAATGTCTACCTGTATAATGCATGTAACTTAGTACATGTAACCGTACTCACTGTTAAGTTGCTGTGGAAAAAAGCATCTGCTAAAATTGTGATCTTAAAAATAAAAATGTCCCATAAAGGGAAGCGTTTACAATTAAACTTGACCACCGCTGGACACCTGATGATGGCTCAGATAATTCTGAGCTCAAATTCTTGTTATTTCTACAGGTCTTAATCAACAGTGTATAGTTCTGGAATCAGTGAAATTAAATCTTATAATGAAACTTTATTAAAACTAAAAAGTTTAACCCATAATGGGACAGCTTGATGGTAGTCAAAAATGCACTAATACACGTATAGCCTGCTGTGTGAGTCATACAATTACACCTGCTGCTTTTCATTTAGTCTTTTTCATCCTTCAAACACACACACACACACACACACCTTATCTGGCAGACCTCCTGTTGCGTATGAGTATACTGAGAAACAGTCTTGGCAAGGTCATTGCTGTGAGTTCTGAATCTATCTGTCAGCTCCTCCAGTGTCTGCGACGACAAATGCATGGAGTTTAACAACCTTAACAAATCTCAATAATGGGATTATAATTATCCTGAGAAACCTTATGTTTACCTTGCAGCTGCGCTCATATTGCCTCCTGGATTCTCTGGCCTCGGACTGCTGCAAAAAGCAGTCCTCCTCCTGTCTTCCTGTCAAAAGAGGCACACAAAATGGGAGGCGGGTTGAGCAGGACTGTGCTTGCATTAAGTCCAGGGCATGTGCAGTTCTGTAAACGGAATGACAGGCAGCTGCTACAGAACGTCTGTGCATTTCTCACTAAGGCGAGTTTTCAGCTGGTCCACCTCTCTGCGCAGGTGCTCGAGCTCTTCTTGACGGAGTTTGGAACTGAAACTGAGGGAACAAAGAGGCAAGTGTTGATAAACCTTTTAGCCCCCTACCCTCCCAAAACATATGAGAGAAAATCACCTATAAAAATAAACTTGGCACGGGCATAAAACATGTTGAGATTCAAGGGTGCCTTTTCAAGCCATCATTCTGAGAGCCTATAATCAACGTCGGCCTAGAGCTAATCTTCCAGGCCCCCCTTCACCTCTCCTCCAGGTTGCCTAGTGATGTGGCACTGGAGACATGTCCCCGGAGACTGCTAAGCTCTCGTCCAACATCTCTCCTCCACTGGTCCAACATGCGCGCTGCTCCTGTACCCTGTCCCCTCCTGACCTCATCCCACTCCCTCTCCTTCTCCTTTGACTCCTCACGAAGCCTGTGGACCTCTTCTGGGAGACAGACAGTTCACTGTGAGAGCAGGATTTTTTACTGGCTTTATATGGGTGTTAACCCTCCTTAGATAAATACACACAAAGGCTTGAGTTGTCAGAACCAGGAGTCGAGTGTTGGCTTGTTTGTAGGAGGGTGTAATGCTCTGGTAATGAGTGAGTCACAGCACAGTAGGTTACCTTGGAGAGTCTGTATTTGATGTTGTTGAGACCGTCTCTCTCTTTCCATGTCACCAAGTCTCTTGGTAAGCGACTCAACCGCCTTCAATAAATGACAGTAGAACACAAACCCATGAAGTTCTACTACATTAAAAAGAGCAGAATACATAGCATCAGCTGTCTCCTATAAACGCAAGCTCTCGCACTCTTCCATTAAACGCAAGTTCTTGCACTCAGGATCTGGGTGCATAAACATGCGAGCACAACCACATACGCACCTGGCTTTGAATCTGGAGCTGTGATTGGATGGCAGATAGGTCTCCCCATTGTACACCAAGACTGGATGATGAGAGAAGCTGAGAGGGGAGGGGGGCTTGAGGGATGGGAAGAGGAAGAATGGGAGGGTCCAAATGTGAAATCATCTCCCTCACTGAAAAAACATCTGAAGAAAAAGGCGGATTTAATACATTGATGGGGTTAAAGTAAACACAGATCAGAAAAATGATAATTCAAAAATAATCACCCCTTGTTTACCAACACAAATTCTTCTAATGTTCTAAAATGTTCACATAAAGAAGTAGTAGTATTCTTCTGAGCAAAATGTACTTACCACCTCTTGCTCCTTTGGGGAATGTCCCTGGTGAGGATAACCTTTCCTGTATTACCAAAAAGAAAAACCAAACAAAAAAACATTTACAAACAGTGCAAGGCATTCCCTGAACCCTAGCATATACGGAGTAAGGAGTAAACGCTGAGTAAGGAGTTTAGTGGAACTGAAGTGCCATCTAGTGATAACAACATAGTGCCTAATTTATAACCAGGTACAGTAAAGGTTTGATGCAGATGTGAAACCAAAGCAAATAGACCATGCAATAGTCCATGCACCATACATGCCAATAATAACTGAAATTGTGTATTGTCAAAGTAAGAGAGAATATATTATTTTCCGTTTAACTTACCCGTATCTTGGCTACACTGCCATCTGCTGCTGATAGGATGGAGCACAGTTGATTGTCCCAGTTCATCTCAGTTTAACTAGAAAAAGCACAATTTACGCTGTCTGCTGTCTAATTATTTCGTTATCTTAACAATGTGCCTTTGACCCGATATCTACTTCTACTTCTACATGAACTGAAACTCAACTATCGTGCTCTTTAGCCAGTGACCTAACATCAACAATCATTGGATATTAATGAAACAGTAACTCAAGACACTACTCAAGGCAGGTTTTCAACAGGCAGGTGAAATAAAGTAGTTGGGCACTCTTTTTGGAAGATACAGTTTTACTGTATGTTCGTATACGTAGTATAAAGAACTGCTGGGGCAAAGTGAGATGGAAACCTTCAGTGTAGTTTAGAGATAACAATATGGATACTGAATTTTACATGAACAATACGTTTTTAACACAACAAAAAACAAATAGGATACCGTACAAAGAGTAACCAATCTAATGCGTGTGAATGGATGAATCGTCCCGGTATGCTCAAGCCTCAATGTGATGTCTACGGTATATCTTGTTCGCCTTCGACTGTACTACGGTGCAACTGCCGTACTATTATTAGCTACTAGTACGGTAACGTGTTAGGGAATGGAATAATGCAACTGTAATCTAAATCCAGTAGTGAAACAGTAAATAATTGTACAAATAAACCAAATGTATATAAACACTACCGTACTGGTGCCGTAGGCGTATTTACACTTACAGATTTGAACGTGTTTTACTTTGAAATCCAGGAGCAACAAGCATAATGTCGTAAAACGTCGCAGTGTTAGCATTATGGGAATTGTAGTGGAAAAACCAAAACCACTGGCACAAATAAAATAATAATCTACCGGTACTTTATATTCAACAATTGTATTGAATTTTCGGCTTCCAGTCCATAGAAATTAATTACATATTAACGTAACTACAAAGTTCACATTTTGCACTTAGTAGACAGAACACTATATCCCACAAATACCAGCAAATGTTTAAAGGGATTATATTTTATTTAACGATAGAGGGCAGCATTACCGTGAGTCTACCTTCTATTAGTAGAATAACAATCATGGCGTCTTCCAATGTGACTGGAAGTGTGGTAGGTTTGCTGAATGACTCTCTATCAAAGCATGGATTTGAAGCATACCCATTAAAGGTATGGTTGCAAATACCCACATGATGGAATGCCCACGGTGTTACTTTTGATGCAAAGTTAAACCGTGGTCTCAATGGTCAGACTATACTATTGTGTTGTTACATAAGGTTGTTACTAATGCCTGTCTTTATGTTGACCACAGATTGGCTGGTACAATAAAGTGCTTGCCGTCTCTTTCCATCTGGACTACTCGAATGACACCCTGGCTGTTGTAGTGCTTAGCACTCCTGAAATGTTTGAAAAAGCCTTTCTTCCATTCTTGGAAAACAGAGGGTGCCAGGGTATAAATGATCCAATAGATCAGTGTGTCAAACACTACATTAACTCCATTGTTCCCAAGGTAAGATGTGTGTGTGTGTGGCTATCACGGCATTGTACGCAGAGAGTAAATTAATTATGAACGTCACTACGGTAAATCCAATGGCTCTTTGAACAATACAAGCTTATCAACGTGTAATATTAAAATTTAACATTAGTCATGTAGACATGATGACAACAAGAACGAATAATTCCAGTTAGCATACTAATATCCCTCTGTCTTCCTTGCAGTGTTTCCCAGGCCAGAAGGTAGATGTGAGCTTTGACTATGAAATGCTGCCGAGCAGAAAGCCCAAGTTTTTAGCCCAGACTGCAGCACATGTTGCTGGAGCAGCCTTTTATTATCAGCAAAGTGACGTCTCAGACCAGCCCTGGGGAACCAAGGTAACCCGTGGTAACTGCTAAAAAGCACTAGGAGTGTGTATAATGTGTACTGTATATATTATAGTCAGCTTACACTCTACAGAACAAAATGTCCTGTTGTGTTTGTGTGTGTGTACCCGTGCGTGTGCATGCGTGTATGCTTGCACGTTTGTGTGTGTGTGTGTGCGTGTGTGTGTATATATATATATATATATATATATATATATAATATGTGTTTTTTAATCCACTTATCTTGCCATTGTGTTCTAGCTGCATTTCTCTGCCCTATGTACAGAAAATGTTTGGCGTGTGTATGCATCCCAGGTTTGGAGGCTGGTTTGCCATCCGAGCTCTGCTAGTGTTCAGAGGTGTTGAGCTGGGTTCTGAGTTAGAGCAGCCCAGTCCTCCTGACTGTGTTCCCTCCAGAGAGGGCAGGATTCAACTGCTGGAAGACTTCAATTATCGCTGGAAGGTCTGTAACTATTGATTTTTACAAAACATTTGAAAGCTGCATACCTGTACAGTCTCAATAAAGTCAAACATAAAATTCTCAAATGTGGCAGTAACATACCTTCTTATATGTCATATTTAGGACTTCAGCTATAGAGACATTGTGACCCCAGTCCAGACCTATTCTCAGAAACAAAGGGAATACTTCTTCACTCCACCAGCTCAACGGTTTGCTCTGCTGAAGGCCTGGGGCCTCCTGCCCAGCGACCACAGCCAGTCTCCACCCCAGGCTGACATGGCTGGACATGGGTGATGGAAACATATGGCACCTTGGGACACTTTCTAAATATCGTCTGTTTTGTTTTTGTTATATAACCGAAAATATCAAAAATATGTATTTAAGAATTTACACTCACCTGATATGTAGATTTATATTTTAAAAGTAAATAATAGGCCATTTTATTCAACATGTCATGGTGGGTCGCCTGTCATGGAGGTATTTACCGATATGGTTTGCATTATCTCAGCAGCATATATGCTAGTAACAACAGTCCAGCAATTACTGTTGTTTTTTGTTTGTTTATTTTTTCTGATTTTGAAATTGTCCAACTTTTACAAAGTAATGTAATAATTCACCTAAACCTTTCCGTTTTAAGTCATTAGGTCATAATGTGGTGTGCATGTGTGGAAAACTATATTGCACTTTGCACAGGTATTAATACTGGACCTTTATATAAAACAGCAGTGCTGTATTGTTTTGACAAGATAGTACAATTAATTACATATGGAATTCATGATTGTATGGCACTTTGGCATTTGTTTTATCTTTTGTGATAAATACAAATGTAAATTATGTGAATGATTTTATTGAAAACTGCCCTTAAGTGCCTTTTACTGAAGACACAAAGACACAGTTTTGGACCGTTTACATATTACTCAAAACACAAAAACACAGACTCAGGCTATTCTTTGTTAATGTGGGGAAATACTGTAAATGTGTTAAGCAGTGAAGTCCTTTCAAACATTAACTGTGATCATGGGCAATATAAATATAACGTAATGCAAAATACAATGCTATACACTGTAAAACGGTCATTAAATTATAATCAGCCTCTAGATGTCACTGTTTTCTTCTTGTTCTTGGCTGTTGTGGGACTTTGATGTGTATGGAAAGCCGTGAACTATTCGTTCCGTGTTGAACATATAGATAACCCACTCCTCATCACGGCCTCATCGCCTTCATGTACCTTTAGTGGGTTTAGAACACAATTACAGTCAGCACTGATTAGTTTTGAAGGAACAGTAAATCAAGATGATAAGTCACATATCCTAATCGAACATTTGCATATATGTATATGTGCATACTTGATCTGTAGTGAGTTTAGTTTAACTTTTATATCACTCTATTTATCTGCCTACCTTCCAGGGGTTGTTTGTCCTTATATGCTAATTTCACACGTTCTCATGTCTCCTATACTGCACAGCCTCTCCCTCCCCTTACATTTCTGTACCGAATCAGCACTTTGGAGCTGTGTGCTGCACCTCTGCAGAGAAGCAGGCAGGCAGGCCACAGAGTTAATTACACTCCCACAGATACTGCCCCTATTCACCCATCCATTACTGTTAGCCAACCCCTCATTCTCCCTCTGTGCCCAAGATTCACTCCAAAGAGCTCTGTATAAAACTGACCAGCTTCCACCCTTGTCTTGGTGTTTTATTTGACATTTGCATCCAAAGCAACTTACAGGAGTACAGTTACAAGTATTAGGAACCCTTTTGACATAGTAGTTTGAATCACAATAAAAGTGCTATTTTTAAAACTCCAAAATGTGTGTTTGCCTTGGGGAATGTCAGTGCTGAGGAGGGAAATCCTCCTGCAGGGATATTCCTCTGTTCCTTCTTGTCCAAGGCATTAAAATGCCCCTTTGCATGTAATGCACCAGGGAGAAGAGAGAGATACAAATAACAGGTACAAACAATGCTATCACACACAGTATAGTGATAGTCCAATGTTTCAATTTTGCTACACAACTGATAAACAATATGGCAGGCTGACAGATATACGTTCACGCACAATGCAGCTGTGGTGAGATTCATGCCGAGCAAACGCTGCATTGAACAGTAAAGACAAATGGGTCCCGAGCATCGGTTGTAAATCCAATTCAAAACTTGGCCGAGGGCTGCAGCAGCTCATGAAAATAAATTAGTTCAGAATCAGGGTGTAAAACATAGCATGTGGAGGGAAAAATTATGTGAGAATGGAGATGTATTTGTGCACAGTGTTTTGGACAGGATCGGGACGACGTTTTAAAGAGAGAGAGAGAGAGAGAGAGAGAGAGAGAGAGAGAGGCAGGGATTAGCTGTGCTTTAATAAAAGGACAGTAGAACACAGAAGACATCACAAACTTAGTAAAGAAACAATTATATATTTATGAGAGCAGCAGAGAGAAAGGGAGGTTAAATGAGTGACAAACAAATCATTCAGACAATGTGCACAGACAGAAGCAAAAGCACAGTGAAACTTTGTTGTTGGTTTGTGCATATCTTTTCTCACAAATGCTTTCTCTGGAAAAAAGGCACTTTCTCACTGAATCGCTCTTCCACAGCGGGATGAGTGTGTGTGTGTGTGTGTGTGTGTGCGTGTGCGCGTGTGCGTGTGCGTGCGTGTGACTGTGTGTGAGTTTTAAATTCCTCTCCTTATTCCTTCGGATTTGCATAATTAACCAGTCCTAAAACTCAGAATCCGTTTTAAACCAATCAGAGCTCTGAAGCACAGTGGGGGAGTGGTCAGCCAAGGACAGTGGTCTGAGGGGGTAGAGGGGCTCCGACGGCTCCCTCTGACTATCTCATTATCAGACTCAGCCATGCGATTGAACTAGAAATCCTTCTATTCCAAAATAAACACTCTCTCTCTCTCTCTCTCTCTCTCTCTCTCTCTCTCTCTCTGTCTCTCTATCTCTCTCTCTCTCTCGCTCTCTCTCTCTTTCTCTCTCTCTCTCTCTCTCTCTCTCTCTCTCTCTCTCTCTATCTATCTCCCTATCTCTCTCTCTCTCTCTCTCTCTCTTTATCTCTCTCTCTCTCTCTCTCACACACACACACACACACACACACACTCATCACATCTCTTTAATAAATAATACTCAAGTAGAATATCCCCCATTTCAATCTCTCACAAACATAACACAAACCCACATGCAAGATATGTGCACAGCATTACATCACTCAAAACACCCACAGAAAGTTCTCATTCCTAAGACTGGTGGGCAGACTTGTGACAATGCAATGTAATGGAGATGGTTGGGAGCACCCTCCATGTAAATATAGTCAATATGTTTATCATGTTTTATCTTAGAAACATTATGCTCCATATGATGCTTCACAGAGGCATATTAAAGGGGGACTCCTTGATTTGTGTCTAGAATTTCCCTGGTAGAAAAGCAACGGTCCAAAAATGTTTTAGTTGTGAGACAGCACGCCCAATGCTGCATACAGTATCTTGCACTTATCTATACACTTCCCACTACAGTACAGCTCACATATACTCACAATGTTCTCTACTCCTCCCCAGACACACAAACGTTTGTGTTTGACAGCTGTATACCACACACACTGTGACATTGGTCTAGGGGTGCTATAATGCAATCGCCTCCTCAGCTTTAAAGGTATAATCTCAGTTTGTCCCTGGAATTGTATTATTGACATTCTGAAAATGTTTGCCTCTTCCACACCTCAGTTCTGATTGTCCCACACTCTTCTGTACTCTGCGTACAGTAGCCACTTGAACAGTTGCACACAGGTAGGACATCTGAAGTAAACCTGTTATTAATACAGTAAAAACATGAGTATTATATTTCCTGATATGTTTATCACATTCACCTGCACTGTTGATGTGGAGACAATCCTTCTCACCTGACACCTCATCGATGGCAGTGTAAACTTATTATCAAAGAACAGGATGGCAGTCTGATGAGAGAAAGATTATAGCAAGGAGATGTGTTACATAATCCATCATTTTAGATTATCTTCCCCTCTCTTGGAACATAAATTAACTATTTGAAATGTAGAGAAGAGAAACAGCCTCATCACAAAACTATTGAGGAAATTACTTCTTAGGAATATTGTTGTCTGGTGATTGGTGGTTGTCTGGTGTTATTGGTCAGGGTTATTTCATGTAGAACATGACTATGGCTTTATGAAACCCCAAGTAAATAAATGTTTTAGAATAAGTATTATATTATTATTATAAAAATTACAAATTGTATTACAATCTATGCTAAATATGTGTTTGTAAATGTAACATAAGCAAATGAGATTGAAATCTAATTAAGTAAAATAATAAAACACTTTGATTTTATTAGCTCATAATGGCTGACTGTATGAAATACTGTGTAGTAGAGGGCTCTTAAAAGCATGTCCAACACTTCCTGCCTCTGTCTGAACCCTTACTGAATTATTGCCATTAGCTCCATCACTCACCTGTTGTGGCGCCCTGCATCATGACAGTAGTCATTTATAGCTGAGCACACAGCATTGCGTCGCCATGGCTGCAGTAAATCTACCACTTAAATCCGACCAACTGCTAACAAGCTTGACTCCACCCACAATTAACTGTTCAAATTTACCTCAGAAAGGAAACACATTCATAATATCCTGTCTTTACTGTAATCCTCTCTCCTCCATTACACCAGATAGCTTTCTATTTCACATTGTGTTGTCTTCGCTTTAGTCATGTCTATTCACAGGACTGAGGTCTTCTTCTATAGGGATTGCTGTAGTATTGTAGGCCTAAAACCCTTTGGGTGGGGGGTGGGACATCCCAGAATGAATCAAATAAAGAAGCTTTCTATACTGTATGCCAGAGGTCTTCAACGTTTTTTGGGCCAAGCTGGCTGAAAACATTTAGAATATTTAGATGCCTGGCCAACAATAACGTGCCATGTGTATTGACAGATTTATATATTTATAGCATAGGTTGAATTTATGTTAATGTGATTTTTATTTTTATTTTTGGGGGAGAAAATAGGTTTGGGATCAAATCATTTCAAGGACCATCTGCATGAGGACCCTCTAGGGTTCCCGGACCCCCTGCTGAAAATAGCAGTGTAGCCAGAGGCCCACTAGCAATCTATTAAAAAATGTATAAATGATACTGTTCAAGAAAGGTGCACTGAAAAACTCCAGAGCATGAAAGACACCAATGTGAGAGAAATATAGACTGCCTCTGGGAACAGGGATTGAGAATACCTGAGTCTTACATCCAGTTTGTATTTTAGCAATGCTATGTGTGAATGTGTGTGTGTGTGTGTACAGTGTTTGTGTCTCTGGCCGCCCACTCTGTTGTGCATCCTGCTATGGACCACGGCACACAGAGATATGGGAGAAATATAGAAGTGTAGTGTATGTGCTACATCATTGTTTGTGTGTGGTATGTCTTTGTGAGTCAGTGAGTGAGAGAGAGAGTGAGAGTGTGAGTGAGAGAGTGAGTGAGCGAGAGAGTGAAAGAGTGAGTGAGAGAGTGAGAGAGAGAGTGAGAGAGAGAGAGAGAGAGTGAGAGTGTGAGTGAGAGAGTGAGAGAGTGAGAGTGTGAGTGAGAGAGTGAGTGAGTGAGAGAGTGAGAGAGAGAGTGAGTGAGTGAGAGATTGAGTGAGTGAGAGAGTGCGTGAGTGATTGAGAGAGTGAGTGAGCGAGAGAGTGAAAGAGTGAGTGAGAGAGAGAGAGTGAGTGAGTGAGTGAGAGAGAGAGAGTGAGTGAGTGAGTGTGCATGCCCATTTGTTTATGGTCAAGTGTCAGGGAGAGATTATTATAAAATACTGGTTTTACTAATGAACCACAATGTTGTTTTCTTGACTTTGTTAAAGTACATTAACATTATCAATATCACAGACACTTCATGGCTATAACACGATAAACGTAAATAATAATAATATGGTCAAAAGGCTACATGGGTCAACATTAAGTGAGATTGTTACACATGAACACCGCAAAGATCGGAATCTTAACAAGTTGATGCAGCACAAAGATTACACAGGTATACATTGAAATGTCTTACATTGCATGTTCTTTGATTTGATACATTTGAAGAAAATATATTACAATTTTAACATGCCTCCAATAGCAGTTTGAGTGCTCACCATTTTCCCTTTATAATGACATCTGCATTTTCAAGAAAAGTGCTGCGTTTTGTCATTGAAACACATCAATAGTCGGCTTTTTGTCGCAGCACAATCAATTGGGTGAACAGGGCCTGACTACACAAGTGTCTTTACATCTTCTGGATCAATTATAGCTCAATTATATAATCATACAATATTTGGTATACCTTAAACCAGATGGTATGGTCACTTATTCAAGCTCAATTCATGCCAAACAATATAAATGATTGTCTAAACCTCTTTGTCGTCTATAATTCAGCATCAATACCTGTAATGGGAGAGTGAAGGAATTCATTAGGCTCCAAATGACCTGCTCTGAAGAGCAATTTGGTTTCAAACACAGTTTAGGCACCTGCGGGAGAGCGGAAATTAGCATTTTAAATAGGGATGATTATAGGCCAGGGCAGAATGTGTGTGTGTATGTGTGTGTGTGCGTGTGTGTGTGTGTGTGCGCGTGTGCGTGCATGTGTGTGTGTGTGTGTGTGAGAGAGAGATAGAGAGAGATAGAGAGAGATAGAGATAGAGAGAGATAGAGAGAGATAGAGAGAAAGAGATAGAGAGAGAGAGAGAGAGAGAGAGATAGAGAGAAAGAGAGAGAGAGAGAGAGAGAGA
>JAODUH010000019.1:3302642-3313550 GCA_027564835.1 Typhlichthys subterraneus | reverse complement strand
TAGTTAAGCTTCATTTAACGTAGAGTAACTGGTAGCTTAGCTCACTACATTTTCAATGTAGCTTGCCCATCACTGCAGTTATGTGATATTTGGTGATTATAAAACAAATATTTTGTTTAAGACACTGGGAGTTTAACCGCCATTCATAACCCAACTCTTTCTGCATGTGATGTTCCCTGTACATGCATGTGCCCTTTACAGCGTGTGTGTGTGTGTGTGTGTGTGCGTGTGTACTGTATATTTGTGTTAACGTTTATTTTAACATTGAATGTATTGTGTGGGTTTCTGTGTTTAAACTAGCCTATACAGTACAACTACAGTCAATGTATAACATAATGAACATGCTGGTTTACCTTAGGAATGCTTCTACAGTAGAAGTGTCTGACAACTCCCTCTGACAAAAAAAAGTATTTTCCCTTACCATATACATATTTGTTACCCTCCCTGTAATTACTTTGCAGTGGGTTTTACATTATTCAGAAACATTACTGTTGAAAACATAACCCCCTGTTCCCTATAATGTACTTGGGGTCGTGAAATTCTAAATGAAACTAAACTTTGGAAATGAAATGGAATTAATAAAACAATACTAATGATAGCCAGCTACTTTGCTCTGCATTTTGATTCTCACCGCCACCTGTGTAATTTATATATGTATTGTGTGCATGTGTGAACGCTGCAAACACGTTTCAAACACCATGCTGTGTCAGAATGTACAAGGGGGAGGTGTCAAAGGCTTCTGCTGAATATGCTGCTGTGGTGTTGACTGTAATTACCACTGCATTGATACACAATGTCTCTCTTTACAGTTGACATCATTTGTGCTGCCTGACGCAACTATTTGACGTTACATTAACCATTTTCAGACAGTATAGAACGGGAGCTCTAATTGATGCTTCCACATGCACTGAGTCAAGGATTTATCTGTACACCTTTTGATCCCAAGAGGTTTATCCTCTGCAAATTCTTCGTTTTCAACAGACACATTTTTCAGCTTTTTTTTGTCTTTTCTTGCTCCGCTACTCTTAAATTAATGACATACTGTGATACTCTAAACATGTTACATGGACAGTGTTAATGTGTACCCGATCTCCTGAGTTTTTGTAAACATTAACATTGAGGCAATTTCTTATCTTCTGAGAGCATCTTTTGAAGACTGTGTATGTTCTTTGTTATCTTGTTTTCCTCCATTTTCTCCTTCTTGGTCCTTATAGGTCCCCTTACAAAGAAACACACTGATGATTTAGGTGATAATGACCGCACGGACGATGAAGGTATTTTTTTTACCGACGCCCACCTGAATTGCATGACAAGGGAAACAGAGTCTCCCCTACATTCTGCAATTTTTTTCTTCTTTGATTTTCTTCCATTTCTTGTCGTTTTTTCAAAGTGATGGAGATTTTGTTTTTGCTCTTTACTCGTAAACACTCTTTTTTGGGCTGGATGTGTTTTGTCCTTATCAGCTTGATGTCTAAAGAGTATGTTTTCATGTTTAGTGCCATTCTTTGGCATATTAATAATCTAACTCAGGTTTTCTGCTTGAATTTGCTATTTTATTTACGTTTTTGTTTACTTTTCTATGTTGCATCCCACCAAGAGATCAAATTACTATTAACCCTGTAACTGGTTTTAACACATATGCATGTTTTTTTTGTTGTTTTGTTTTGTATTTATTTGTTACAAACATTCTGATAATGTTGAAAAATGTCCACTGTTCTTAATTGGCTCTCTTTCATTTGTGCTAAACTCTTTAAACTCCCCCAAGTTTGTAGCGTCAAACCAGTAACATCATGTGACATATAGGCCCTATCTTACAACCGGCGCAAAGCGGGAATGCAAGTGTCTTTGCTAGCTTCAGACTGACGCAGTAATTTTCCCGTCCAGCACCCATGTTGTCTAGATAGCAAATGCACTTGCGCCCATTTGAGCACCGTTGGGTCTGTTGGTTTAAACATGAGGTGTGTTCTAGCGCTTTGCTATGTTGAGGCAGCGGAAAGTGATTGCGCGATTGACCAGCAAAAACTTGGTCTAAAGTCAGCGCGAGGCACATTATATATATTTAGTATTGCCTATGGCAGGTGGACAACATGTGTACACACTGCTTGTTACACAGGAGCGCACAAATATGCAAAGGATTAAAAATGTATAGAGTACAATGTGAAATATCATTAGTGTGTACCTTACATAAACATATTTTAGGAATCTTGCTATTCCCTAGATGGTCTGCTCCAGCGCTGTCACAAACCCGCTGGTAAAATATCAATCCCCGTTTGATGCAAGTCCGCCTAGATTTTTAAAGGGAATGGGAGATGAAACTCTTGATTGGTTTATCGTATGTTACGCCCAAAACACACCCATGAATGAAGAGAGTAAGTCTGCCGTTAAAATAGCAATTGTTGATTTGAACGCGCCCTCCAATTTGTGCCTTGCACTTAGACCATTTAAATAGGGTCAAAAGAGTCATAGAGTCAAAAACACCACCTAGTATTTTGAAGAATATATGTGTACAACATATTAAAATGACCACTCAATACAACTATCTAGACATCCCACAAGGCAAACCCGTCCATAATGTGATACCGTGTGCAATTGGTATAATTGCAGAGGCTGTAATTTACTTGGCTTTCATTGGCAATGCCCTGCCAGGACTCTGATCCCACACTATAAATAAATGTCCAGAATTCTAGTCAAGGGATCTAATGCAGCCCACGCCTAAACTAGTATACTGTATATTAATCAAGCAAAAACAACCCTAACAACTTACAGTAGTAGTTCAGAAGACGGACGTATTTTAAGATCCATCAATGTTTTACCTTTGCAATCATTACCAACTGAACCTAATAATTGAAAACAAATTGCTTCTGGATACTATAGGACTGGAGGGCTGCACACGTACAATAACCTCTGTTGTTCAATATTAGTACAGACAAGATCATCCTAAACAACTTCAGCTATGGTTTCTCTTTAGAGCACTGCATCGTCCAACTTTCAGTTGGTGATCAAACATGCCTTAACTTTATTCACAATCTGATCAGAAGACGATTGGTCAATAACTATCTGACTGGTTTGGAGGATCGATCAGAGACGATTGGTTAAAATGTGACTGGTAAAGAGGATAGATCCAAGACGATTGGTTAAAATCCACCTGGGACTAAATCTGACTGCAGACATAATGGACATATTTCAAAATTGACTATAAAGAGCCGAAATCACTTCCGCATTATGGGACCTTAGTTTATAAAAAATAGGTGACAAGAATAACATTATTTGTAGATCCCATTTGAAATTATGACACGAAGTACACAAATTATGTTTGACTATTTAAAATATATATTGTTCAAGTCAAGAATGTTGCAGTTTATTGTGAAACTATAAAGTAGTCTTTAGATTAGTGTATAATTGCTCAGTGTACTATAGCCTTCGTCTCGCACAACACACGTCACAAAAACAATGCTCTCTTCGGTTTGTGGATTGTGGCGCGACAATGTCATGACACTTACGCAACACGGGGTTTGTAGTCTTACTAATTGCATATTTTCACAGTCTAAAACTTCATCAAATGCATGACAAACTGAGGCTTTCTTGACTCAAATAATTTTCTTTTAAATAGTCAAACATATGTGTACTTAAAGCAAATGGGATCAAAAAATAATTGTATTCTCGTCGTTGACTACCATACATATTTTTTCCAAACTAAGGTCCCATAATGCTGAATGACTTTTGCTGTCTATAACATTGGTTATAGACAACAATTTAGGCGACCTTAAATAAATAAATTTAAAAAAATATATATATACATCCTTTAGAATTACAAGATAAATAATTTGCTAGTTAAGAAGCGTTGCTGAAAACATGTAAAGCGAAATAACAGGAAAATGTGAACCTTCAGTGAGCTGCTATAAACAAGAAACCCTTTGAAAAGTTGCATTTTGAATGTGTCCTTGATAAAACCCTAAGATGACGATGTGGCCCCTCAAGACTGTTACAGTTGCAACTTTAATGACAGGGAGAAATCTTTAATAAGGCACCTCTACTGTATAATGTGAAGTAAACAGCAATTACACAGAAATAAGACTCGAATCCAGACGGATTGCTTTGATCTGCACCATCCTGCTGTTTTCCTGGGAGGTCAGGCATGCACAAAAACACGTGCACACACACAGATGCACGCACCCATGACGCACACAAATATGTGCACGTATGCACATAATTTAATTTTTGCACATAAGCAAATCGTCTCAAACTATTAAGCAACACACGGGCACCCACACACCAATACGATTAGAAAGATACACACAAGCTAAGACAGATAGATAGTGAAATCCTACCGAGCTTCAAGTATTATCGCCATAAAGGATGCAGGGCAGATGTCTAATCCACTTAATATGGAAGAAAATATGCTTGAGAGAGTGCAAACACACTTAAACTAATACGCCGGATAGGACTTGTTGGCGTCAGACCACCAACATCCAATCAGCCCGAGTCAATTCTCTCTCTGGCTCTTTATGTTCTTAAACTTTGAACTCTTGTTGCCTTGAAGACATGGAAAATGATGGCAACTCGAGGGGAATTCTTGGATTTCACAAAGTCTTAATACTCTATGAATCTGGCATTTTGTAATTATTTGTACAGGGACTAGAAATTCTAACTGAGATCTACGATGTGCCCTCATCATACCTCATTATACTGACGATACCAGAGAGGATTTATGGATTTACATTTATATGTCACACAACTCGAGAATGATTTATATAAGTATAGTATAAGAATAACATTGCAAAAGTACAGAATAAAATTTTAATCTACCCACAGAACACACAAACATGTTGTTACAAAAACTACATCTACAGTGTCTTTAGTAGTCAGTCTTGACGGAATATGGTGTTTATCCTAACGCCATTTCCAGCGTGTGCGTTAATCTAGTTAAAGGAGGAGGAAACTATGTGTCCAAGTTAACAAATCAGCTTTATTTAGCAGACAAAGATAGAAGCACAGAGCTCTGGGTTTTTCGTTCTATCTAACTAATAACAGCATTATTGTCAGGTCTCACGAAAAAACTGACTATTCTGTCTGACCCAGTGATAATATAATACAGGGGGTTGTGTAGGCAGGGCGTGTTGCATTTTCATTGGTGCTGGTCCTTCTGAGTTAGGGAGGGCTGTTGACCTTCGACTTCTGGGACGTCTCTCCTTCGTTGCTGGGCAGATAGGTACAGAGACCCATTGTTACACACTGGTATGAGAGCTTATCTGACTCCCTGGGTTTCTCTGCTCTTCTGTTCTTATCATGTTTTGTACAGGATTCATGCGTGTGTGTGTGCGTGTTCTTTTTCTGTAACTTTCCACTCCATCCAGGTGCTCTAACTTGTGTCTACTCTATTAACACCCAAGCTATACTAAACATGTCTAAGCATAATATTGTAGCACATTCAAGCCCTTATAATGATATTATAACAAGTGATATATGCAAATTAGCTTAGCCTTGCCTAGCAAACTAATAATATTTCTACACTTATTTGATTCATTTAGGTTTGCCCCATTGTGAATGGGACAATTTATTTTGAATGGTTTAAAATGACCTGTTATCTATTTGTTTCAATCAAGTAATTCTAACAGCCCGAAAAAGCAACGTGGCACCATTCTCCTCTTCATCCTATGGGCCCACCACTCATGGGAGGAACTGTGGGTGTCAGATGCGCTCTCAAATGGGTGGCATTGAAGGTCAGGGGCCTCTACGGAGAAGTTTACCCCGGTAGATGAGAGGGTTGCCTCCCTGCGCCTACGGGTTTTGGAGGGGAAAACTCTGACTGTTGTCAGTGCATATGCACCAAACAGCAGTTCGGAGTATTCGGCCTTCTTAGAGACCCTGAATGGAGTCCTGAATGGAGTCCTGTATGGGGCTCCAGTAGGGGACTCCATTCTTCTATTGGGAGACTTCAACATGCACATGGAGACACCTGGAGAGGTGTGATTGGGAGGATCAGCCTCCCTGATCTAAACCCGAGCGGGCGTTTGTTGTTAAGACTTCTGTGCTAGTAATGGCCTGTCTATAACAAACACCCTGTTCGAATATAAGGATGCTCATAAGTGTACAAAATACAAGAGAACCCTAGGTCGAAGGTCGATTATCAATTGTGTGACGGTATCATCTGATCTGAGGCCGCATGTTTTGTACACTCGGGTGAATAGAGGGGCAGAGCTGGCTACCGACCACCATCTGGCAGTGAGTGGGTCAAGGTGTGGGGAAGACTCTGGACAGACCTGGTAAGCCCAAACGGGTAATGAACTGAGAATGTCTGGAGGAGGGCCCTGCCCGTGACATCTTCAATTCACATCTCGGGCGGAGCTTCTCTAGAATCCCTGTGGAGGTTGGGGACATTGAACCTGAGTGGGCAATTTTCAAAGCTTCCATTGCTGAAGCAGTGGCGGAGAGCTGTGGCCTCAAGGCCTTAGGTGCCTCAAGGGGTGGTAACCCTCTAACACTGTGGTGGACACTGGTGTCCACCGCATGAGGCCTTTCGGGATATGTTGTCCCGGAAGACTCTGGGGCGGTTGCAAGGTACCGATGGGCCCGAAGGGCTGCAGCATCTGCCGTAGCAGAAGCAAAGCAGCGGGTGTGGGAGAGGTTTGGAGAAGCCATG
The DNA here is from genome assembly GCA_027564835.1 of Typhlichthys subterraneus. Taxonomy (NCBI): domain Eukaryota; kingdom Metazoa; phylum Chordata; class Actinopteri; order Percopsiformes; family Amblyopsidae; genus Typhlichthys; species Typhlichthys subterraneus. Next base: position 3,306,910 of record JAODUH010000019.1, on the reverse strand, counting down.
GAGAAAGATTTTCGGTCAGCACCAAAGTGATTCTGGAATACTGTCCGTCACCTCAGGAGGGGGAAGCAGGGAACCATCCAAGCTGTGTACAGTAAGACTGGGATGCTGTTGACCTTAAATGAGGAGGTAAATGGGCAGTGGAAGGAACACTTTGAGGAACTTCTGAATCTGACTTACACTGCTCTCTATGGTAGAGACAGCTGGAGGCACACAGTGGCAAAGCTCCGGAATTTGACGAGATCCATCCAGAAAGGAAGTCTGGGAAAGTGCCAAAGGAGTGGCAGACTGGGGTGGTGGTTCCCCTCTTCAAAAAGGTGGACCAGAGAGTGTGTACAAATTACATGGGTATCGTACTACTCAGCCTCCCTGGTAAAGTCTACTCCAAGGTGTTTGAGAGGAGGGTTCGGCCGTGGAACAATGGACCAGCTCTTTACTCTCGCAAGGATCCTGGAGGGGGCCTGGGAATATGCCCTTTTGTACGGATTCTCGGCAGTAAGTCAGACTCGTTTCAGGTGGGAGTTGGTCTCCGCCAGGGCTGCGCTTTGTCACCAATCCTGTTTGTGATATTCATGGACAGGATATTGAGGCATAGTCATGTGGGGAGGGGTTGCGGTTCGGTGGCCTGTGGATCTCGCTTTTTGCAGATGATGTGGTCCTGATGGCATCATCGGTCTGTGACTAGCCGATTCGCAGCCGAGTGCGAATCGGCTAGGATGAGTCCATGGTTCTCAGCAGGAAACCTGCTGAGGAGTGCCTACTCTGGGTAGGGAATGATTCCTTACCCCAAGTGAAGGAGTTCAATTACCTCTGGGTCTTGTTTGGGAGTGAGGACATTGGAGGACAATGGAGCGGGAGATTGGCCAGGGAATCGGAGCAGCAGGAGCGGCATTGCGATCACTTTACCGAACCGTAAAGCTCTCTGCCTTCCGGGCAAATTTTGTTCCTACCCTCACCTATGGTCATGAAGGGTGGGTCATTACCGAAAGAATGAGATCACGGGTACAAGCGGCTGAAATGGGTTTTCTCAGGAGGGTGGTGGGCGTCTCCCTTAGAGATAGGTTGAGAAGAGGAGTAGAGCCTCTGCTCCTTTGCGTCGAAAGGAGCCAGTTGAGGTGGTACGGGCATCTGGTAAGGATGCTCCCTGGGCATCTCCCTAGTGAGGTATTCCAGGCGTGTCCAGCTGGGGGGAGGTATCGTGCAAGAACCAGGACTGTGTGGAGAGATTATATCTCCACATTGGCCTGGGAACGCCACGGGATCCCCCAGTCAGAGCTTGCTAATGTGGCTCGGGAACGGGAAGTTTGGGGTCCCCTGCTGGAGCTGCTGCCCCCGCGACCCGACTGCGGATAAGCGGAAAAAGATGGATTGATGGATGGATGGATAAAATAATTGTGGCTACTTAATTAGTACAGACATTTTTGTGTTGGGTGGATGGGGACAGAGTGGCATTTATTTATATTAAATGAATGTCACCATTTCCTTCATATGGTCATGTATGAATTTAATAACAAATCTATAGGCTATTCATGGAAATTAGTGTAGCCCCGGTTCTACGTATTAAGGCTTAACTTGTTTCTTTATCTTACCTTTTGCCTTTCAATAGAAAGGGGCCTGAGTTCATATCTTGACTTCAGTAAATTATAAATGTTTCTCTTTACGTGTTTAAATTATAAATGTTTCTCTTTACGCGTTCCTCTTTACCACACTTTAACTAATTAACATGAATCAATGGACACCAACCACTGTACTTTAAATACTAAACTCTGTCACATGTATTTATTTACAAAAATAAAATGGATACGTTAAATATAATATTCTTTAGTTAGCAAATTGTACTATTTCCAAGGGTTCTATTTAAATCTGTACATCAGAAAACCTTTCAAACCCAATGCAAATACCCTAAAACCAAATTACAATTTTGTTCCTTTAATATGCATACTCTTTTCCAAAAACCTGTGGTACCATAAATCTACAAACAAAAAAACCCGGCTAGAAACAATAAATTAACAAAAAGTTGCAGGCCTGATCATTTCGTTGCACCGGTGTTTCCTCTTCACAAGAGTTAAGTTTGGATTTTTACTCACAGATTTGCAGTCCCAAATTCACACGATGTCCAAGACTCACATTTACTCAAAGCGTGACCGAGTGTTTATGGCGTTTGATGCAGGATCGTTTCAACCAATTGTACCAACCGGCACATCAAAGGGAAAAGGGAAAAAAAAAGACCTTGGGAGCGCGGCACCAGCTTGCAGCAATAAGCACAACGCGTGCAGTCCCAACCGTCAGCTGTCATTCCTTGTGAAGCAAAGTCCTTTTGCAAAAAAAAAATGGTTCGTCACCTCCGATTTTATAAAAGAAACTTTGGACTAAACTCCATTCTGACAGGCCAATTCTAGCGTGGCTTCTCTCTGGTCTGATCGGCCAAGAAGAGAGAGACCCCTGGGATATTCAAAACTGCGCAAGCTAATTTCCGCCTCGTTTACCAAAACAAACACTGATTGGCTCGTAAGTACCAAGCATCCAATAGAAATAAAACACCTCAAAACAAATTTAGATTGACTCTGCAATTGAACACTTCTATTATACCGGCATTAAACAATCCTAGTTACATAAACATTTAAATGAACAAATGTTTTATAGGTTCTGCCATATTGTAACACTTTATATTTTAGACTAACAGCATCTCCCTATATACTCTTAAAAATAAGGAATGCAAGTAGAAAATATAAAGGAAAACACATTTGCTGGTGGCTAATAATTTAGTTATATTTTAGCCACTGGGCTACACCCTCTCTCTTCTAAAAGTTGTGCACGTCCCCGTGACATTTTCTACTTCTTGATTTAGAAAAAATGGGGCTTTTCTTCATCAAACAACCTTCTGGTCTTCTTAAGTATCTGTCTGGGTACAGTGACATTTTGATCTTGAGTGACGGATAACCAGGTTTGTCATAGGTCAATCTCCTGACTGGTTTTGGCTCTCGCCGAGATCTTCGAGTATAGGATGTCCGTTTACTCTGGGAGTTACTTGACTTCTTAGTCTTGTCACTGTGAGATGACTGTTTACCCGAATGGTCATTTCCGGACTCTTCACCGTCAGATTTCCCACTCTTCGAATGGGTGGAGGTTGCTCCCCCTTCTAGATTCTGTTCTCCATCTTCAGCGTCACTGTCGTTGGTATCAGATGATGTGTTATCAACAGAGTCGTCACTCTCCGTCGCTATGCTCCGCTGACTATCAATAACTTTAGGGCAATCTTCCTCATGACTCTCAGTCTCATGAGTATTTTGATTTTCTTTCGGGAGTTCTCTACGGGGCTCCTCCACATCAAAATCTTGGCTAATAGAGTTCCCGTCATCCTCAGAATTGGATGAGGCTGTGTTCATGTCCTCCGCCATGACAGCAGGTTTTCTTGAATTTCGACTTTGTCAAGTGGAAGATAATCTGGTGACAGGCCTTCTCTTTACAGAGTCAGTCACATCACGAAACTCAGGCAATCTTACCAGATAGCCTATAGGCAAGAGATGATCTCGATGTAACGTTTTATTGTCACCCAAACCACACTCTGGCCTCACCCTGTATACTGGCAGATTTGGCAACTTCTTCACTACCACATATGGTGTTGATCTCCATCTATCTTGCAGTTTGTGTTTCCCTTTTAGACCAATGTTTTTGATCAAGACTCTGTCTCCTTCTTTCAAGGGCAGATCTCTTACTCATTGGTCATAGTGCATTTTGTTCTTTAAGTGACTCTTAGTTGCCGCACTGGATGCCAACTTGTATGCAGCATGCAGATATTTTCTCATCTTGGTGAAATACTGTAAGAGGCCTCATCCTCTCCATGTGGTGTGATACCAAAACAAATGTCAATGGGTAACCGGGCTTCTCTTCCGAACATGAGACAGTACGGTGAGTATCCTGTAGCGTCGTTCCTCGTACAGTTGTACGCATGTACCAGTTGACTGAGGTGTTGGCTCCAATGTTGTTTTTTCACAGAGTCCAAAGTGCCTAGCATCGCCAAAAGAGTCCGATTGAATCTCTCCGGTTGGGCATCACCTTATGGATGGTAGGGAGACGTGCGAGATTTTCTGATTCCCAACATGGACAAGAGCTCCTTGATCAGTCTACTCTCGAAGTCTCTGCCCTGATCCGAGTGTATCCTGGCCGGTAAGCCATAATGGACAAAGTATTTCTCCACAACACTTTCGCTACTGTGAGGGCTTTTTGGTCTCGTGTAGAAAACGCCTGTGCATAGCGAGTATAGTGATCTG
>JAODUH010000019.1:3290992-3302542 GCA_027564835.1 Typhlichthys subterraneus | reverse complement strand
CTCGTTATCAGTCTCTGCAGAAGCCCATTCATTAGAATCAGGTGTGTTGGAGCAGGGAGACATCTAAAACATGCAGGATAGGGGCCCTCCAGAACCGGAGTTGGGCATCCCCTGGTGTATTGGTATTCAGCCTAAATATATTGGGATATTATTTTTGGTCCATATCGCCCAGCCTTAAGCTATAGTATAGTAAGCTATAGTCTATTCACAATATGCTATATCTCATAGGTCTGCTTGCTGCCTGTTTTTTTGTGCTGGATTAAATCTGATGTTTGTAGCCTATACACAACTCTGCCTCTGTAAATGTTAACACTAACAAAGTGGTACAGATCGCACCACACAACAATTTTTATCGACAAGCTTTCTCTAGAATGATTTACTTGGATACCTTTATTTTACCTAGGCTATTGAATGGGTCACAAAAACAATGGCCTCCCTAATTTGATGAGCAGGAGTCACTGCCGTAGGCTAATGTTCAAGGCAACTGTTAAAATAGTCTTGTGATTGGTTTGCTCACGTGAACGCTTCTTGCGTCAGAATTAAGTCCATGTCCCTGCATTGGTTCTGCTTTGTTCACATCTCAGCCATGCCGGCATTTTACATGGATTGCTACTAGATCGCGATGTGGGAAATTGGGGGAGCAGAGAAACTGTTTTATTCGACCCCTGTTCCTATTCATACATTAGCCCATGCAGGGACCTACTATGTAAAATGCAGGGTTATACAGCATGTGTGAAAAGGGCTTTTAAGTCTCTCACTGGGGTGGGGTCTAACTTTTTAATCAACACAAATAATGTGTTCCAATGGCCCATACAACTATATATGATCGTTAATGGCATAATGTGAATAATTACGTTGTTTTTTAATTTACAACAATACAAACTCTCCATTGATGTCCATTAATTTAAAATAGCGCAAAAAGTAATTGTTAAATCCTGACCTTTTCCTGTTCATGGATCCAAGTGCTTTGTCAATGCCACAAAGTGGGCCTAGTAATTATTGGCTTATTGGATACAGTATACACAACTAATTTAGCAATTTGTTCGTATAGTTCAACAAATGTCTCATCCAAGGAGGCGTATTTACTCAATACACCAGAAAGTCATTCAATCGGAATGACGTCTCAAACTTTACGATTTAGAAACTAAAAGGGTCAATTGACACACTGAACCTAATCAATAGTCATATTCAGCCCAGCTATTATAAAATATTTGAGTATGATGTGGTCACTGGGGGTGTAGCAATGAGTAACTGCACCTCTCACAAAATAACGGGGCCGCGTGCATACTGTATATAATATTTAAGCATTAAAAATCATAGTTCAAACGGAATGCTGGTTCAAAGGTTCCAAAACATGGTCAGGCAAATATAAACATATGTACAAACACAGATGCTAATTAAAACCCATAAAGAATGCCAAGGAGCAAAAATGTGATTTATGTGTTTTGGAGCCCATTCCACTCCACTGAAGAGTTTATTTATTTATTTTTTCTCTCCACACAGTTATTTGGTGGTATGAGCATTAAGCATTTTTGAACGAATACTGTATTTATAAAATACTTTATGTTGTGTGCAATCCCTGCTTGTTTTTCACAGACTCATTGTGCAGGGTGCAATAGTTGCCGCCCACTGGCCGCGTCTTTCAGCGGTGCATCAAGGAATGCAGTGTTGGAAAGTCAAATTGACGGAGGAGCTCAGAAACATGTAGATATTCAATGCGTGTTTATGGCTGGATGCCCAAGAACAAAGACGCCCCAAGCGCTCTAAACCTTGTTGTCGACGCGTGTCAGACGCTTTAAGTGGGCGTTGCCCCGTTAAAAAGAACTAGTTCTAAAACTCTGGCATGTCTTGACGCGTGTTGACGCCTTCAGTGGGCGTTGGCCTCTAAGCTTTGTTAAAAGTCTACGCAAAGAGAAAATGTCTGCTGAGCTACAGTACTTTTTGTATTAAAACAGTGATCCGTAAATCATCTTTCTATGTACAGGAACAGCTAATTGAAAGACAGCCTGCACTGTAAATATTTTATTTCACTCCAGGCTTCACTAATTTACCAGATTTGACACCTGGTGCAAATTCTCTCAAACAACTATTTGAATCTGTAATTATTCAGTAGAAGGATTATTTCCATGCTACTGTAGAATATTAGTTTCATATTCAAGGTACCTAAGACTTTGCTATCAGTTGAATAGCTGTGCTCATGCCTTTCTTAAGAATGTTTCTTCTACCTGACTTTAATCAGAAAATGTTCTATGCCATACAGTTTTAATTGCGCAATCCAAGCAATACGTGAGGATGCATAGTTTACTAAAGTCATTAGACTTAAATGAGATATTTAGCTGAGTGGATGAGGACAAGGTCCGGAATTGATCCCAGCAGCAAACCATAGGTCAGCACATTAGTTGGAGAGGAGGACAGACTACCAATGAAGCCATTGAATTTGTTAAATCCGTTATTTAGGCATGGAGGGAAACGTCAAAGGTTGGTTGCACATTTGTTTATCTGTTACAGTACATGTATAGACATCAGCATACAGTACTGAATCATCAATCACTTTTTAAAGCCATTTTCTGTTGAACACAATCAAAACACTGCAAGCTTTTAGTTTTCAAGACATTTCTCATCAATTACATAATGGCAATGTAGAAATACAGTTGTTTTTCCAACAGCACAATTTCCACAATTTTCAAACAATTGACTTTTTCTTATCAATAAAATGACAAGGAACATGTAAAGAACATTGTCTTTAAAATGACCAAGTTATCAAAATAGAGGAACTGGACATTAATCAGTCAGAAAACTGCCACAAAATAATTATTAAATGTCAATATAGAGTAAAATGGACAAGCAATTTGCAAGAACAGCCTTTTTATACAGGTTTCTTTAACCTTCATTTCTACATAATTTCTACATAGCACATTTTAAAGCAACTAATAAATGAAATGCACACACATTAAAAGCAGGGTCAGGCAACACTTGCTAAATTTGAAACAATATTCCTCCGCGCCTTCCGTGGTGCCGCCCCACACATCGAAACGCATTGTGAAGGAAAATGGAGTACACTATGGCTTTGTTCATGTGAGCGGTGTTCGCCACTTTGTCTAGGTTCCTATTTACGGAGCCAGGGCTGTGTAGAAGTGCCAGATTATTTTCACAACATGCACAGAGACCAGTAAGCAAGCGAAATGCGAGGAGACATTTGTTGAATTTGACAAAAGGTGTATTACCTTACAATTAGCTTTCAACAGCTGACTTTACCTTTTAATGCCATAGTTATACACTGCGCAGTACAGCATATCTGTTGTTGTTGTCAAACTTAAAGAGCTGAACTGTTCACTGACGTCATCTGAAAGTATATTTACTCACATTTGCTACTATTTGCCACCGTTGCAGAATGATGGGCCTGGCTGATTGTTGTTTTGATGCCTGCCTGTCAGCATCCCATCACCCACTTCCTTTGCACAACCAGACACAGATGCCATTGCCCATTAGCCATCTGCTGGCCAGTAGCAGTTTACCGTTGCAATGCTACTGCACCACCTAAAAGGACAGTTAGCTAGAATGACAGCTAGCGATAAAAGGCAGATTCTGTAGCAGTCGAGTAGGCAGGCAAAGCTAGTCTGACCTTGCCCTGGGGAGATTAGTTGAAGCAGGTTTTGTCATCTAGAGAAATTCTTATTCAAATAGACAAGTGGATGATTCAAAAACCTCTGCTTCATTGACTGCAGGGCTGCCATCAAGCCTTTCATTTGACGCTATTCATTCTGCCATCACAAGAGTAACTTATTTTAGGTGAACGCGAACCCAATACTGGGTTGTATCTGGTCAATTAAACTCATTCTTGCTAATCGGCCTGTGGCCTGTTCAGTAGCATTTTAAATTACGAGTACGTTATCTGTTCATTTAGTTTGCATTTCAGAAAGCATTAGTCAAAAGTCCTGCTGAAAGCAACTGTGCTTTCACAATTATCAATAATAAATTATGAGGGGTAAATTTGACATGGCTTGCGGATATAAACGACGCAAGGGTAATATTGACAAAATGAATGACAAAATTGGCAATGACAGGGAATATTAGAAAATTAATGTTCCACAACGTTTTCAATCCACACTCTCCGAGAGCCATTAGTTCGAGAGGTTTTTCCATTGACATGTGGATTGACATTGACTGGGCAAAGTGTAAGCGCTCGCTCAACGGCGACAGAAGAATATGTGGAATCACCGAAGCACGTTCTATTCACCCCAGTGGCCTGCCTGCCCCAGTTTTTTTATAAAAGGCATCTGTTTATTTATGCTTAAACATTATAGAGATTTAAAATGGTATGAAGAGGGTGCTTTTAAAATCTCCATAATCCCCCACCTCAGTAGGTTTCGGTGAGAGAATGAAAATTACAGCTTGTCAGGCATCGGTGACAAAGAGAAATGGAGATATATGGTGGACTATCAATGGCCATCCAATACTCATGCATAGCCACGAAAACATTCGTACTGGCCCATTTAACATTGTGCCAGGCAAGGTCATGCCTTCTGAGTTAAGGGATTTGAAACTGCATTTTTCTGAACTCAAGATGAAACCAACGATATGGATTGGATGCTATAAAAGGTTAATGGAGCTAAGATTGCATAATATAGGTAGATTATGAATAGTTATTTTTATATTTTTTCAAGAATATTTTAATTTATTTGGCCTTTAGAGTGTAATTCCAGACCTTATATATATATAAATGTATTTTGCCACAAATCAATAGTGGAGCAATTAAAAGCCAGAAGCATGCTAGTTCCACAACTCTAAATGTATTACAAGCAGGTCTATCCGTTTTTACATTACTCTTGATTTTGTCCAGTACAATGTAATATTATTTCCTAATAGTTAATAAAAACCAGATTCTTGTAGATATATTTCCATAGCAAAATCGTAACCTCTCCCATCCAACAAATACCAATGAGCAAAATATTCATTAACAAACATAATTTAACATTTAACCATTATAACTGCAATGCAAGTCAATTAAAGGCAGGGTTAGTAATTCTCGAGAAGACTTGCTAACTTCAAATCAAAACAATATGCCTCTGCGGTGACGCCCCACAAATTGAAACGCATTGTGAAGCAAAGCGTGGTACTGCGTCTTTGTTGTTGTGAGCAGTGTTCGTCTCTTTGCTCACAACGGTATGATAGGGAAATGCAAGGGGATATTTAGTGTATTTGACAAAAAATGTATTAGCTTGCAATAGCTGACTAATGTGTTTAATGCAAGGTGATATCATGACAATGCTCATACTGGCATGCTACACTTACTCAACATGCCCAACCAATTAAACAAAGAATGAATACAATGTATCACTCCCTTTAGGAGTGAATATTTCATATATATATCTCATGACTTTTAGTTTAACAAACATTATAAATGGCATACATTATAATACCTAAAAATAAAATGTATTGTAGTGTCTATGCACTCATATTGCAGTACCAAGCTTTTACACTGCTATACAAGCTGTAGTTCTGGATATTACTTTGAGTTCCAAAACTCAATTGACTATATAATTCAAATTTAAATACCTGTGTAAATTGTAACTAATCCTACAAAGACAAGTTCAGACAGCAGTGTAATTGTGTGGTCACTAGACCGATTGCACAACATCAGAATTATGAAGCCATGAATTAATAACATACAATTAATGAGGAAGGATGATGAATGGGCCGTCGGCCATCGTCCAAACATTTCAGATAATATCACAGTTTTTCCTTTATTAAGACACTCGCATATCTGCGTGTACTATTGCCTATGCCACACCTTCAGTTAATATGTTGTCATGGCTAGCTGTGGCATTGTGCTAGCAGGAGCTAAATTTAGCTGACGGCTGTTAGGATGGATTATAAGAGGCTTGAAGGAGACGTGATATCTGGGAGCAAAATTACTTCGGCTTAATGAAGTACATAACTCATTGCTTGAATGCTTCCCACTATATAATATACCGTCTCAGTCTGACAGTTTAGAGGGCACTACACACACTTGTAGAGGGTGATAGTTCATTCTCCTAGCAAGCTCCTCTACTGAGAACCCTGTTCAGTCTGACCCACTTTGCAGGGGAAAATCATGACTCAATCATTACGTATAATGGTTGTTCTATCATTCAAGATGATAATACAATTTGTATTTCCCTGTGAGTCATGTGTTAGGATCTACTGTGTAGTGCTCGGCAATGCTTCAGTCAGTGCTGGGGCAACTGTTTATTTATGAATTTATTTTGATCCTATTCATAGTTATATTGCAACATATAAATGCAGTACATTGCTGCCTCTGAGAAAAGGTCCTTTCCTATATTTCAGGGGATGCCATGTGTATTTTGATTCAGTTCTGACCTTCCCAAGGCTCTGAATTCCCCAAAATCCGTTAGAATTAGGAATTTGTATCATCAAAGGCAGCTCTGACACAATAACCCCACAAAGAATGTTTTATCAGTGCACCAAAGAGGGTTAGTGTAGTTTTTTCATAGGGTTAACTGTTTCCAAATGGCCATGGTGCTAGATTGGAAGTGAAGGGCGTGCTCTTGGGCGAGCGAGGATGAGAGTGGATGAGAGAGAGGCCCTAATGCGGCATCTCATTACAACCTCTGTCAGCATTCGACTATTCCACCATCAGCTTTCCTTAACTTGGTAAGAGCCCAACTGTCGTTTCGTGTGAGCGTGCCGCCAAGGAGCCATTTACAAATAAATGAAAAATGTCACATTTGATTTCACTCCTCCCGGACTCTGGCGCCTCAGCTTTGTCACAAACTGTCTTTGTTGTTCTCTGCTCTTGTAGGTCCTGCTCTCGGACGCGGTCGATAGGTTCTGGCAGGTTCAGGCCCTTTGCGTCTCTCCCAGGGTAAGCCCTCAGACAATGACCTTCCCTTTTTAATGCTGTTGAAACACTGATTCCGATTTCTGTTGCCTTTTGTTGGCTAGCTTGTGTCATCGTTGTTCTTGAGTGCTCTGCGAGCAAGGCAGGAAGTTGGAGCTAGCTGAGATGGCGGGGAAATAAGCTGGTAAAATGGCGTGGCGTGTGGCTTAACAGCGAGTCAGCGTGGTACAGTTTTTAACCCTTGGCTTTGTGGTTTTGCCTGAGACACTCTCGCGGTTGAGGAGAATTAAAGAAACACGGCACCTGTTCACAGATTTATTTATTTTTTACATTTCGCAAAGGTTTATTTTTTCTGCTGCACATTTGGAGGGAGTATGTCGCAATGCTTTATCGATGTTGACATCTTTCTGTGGATTTTGTTCTTTGTGGTGTAGCGAGATGATATTTTTTATAATTGTGGTAAAATCTTTGTTTCTGTATTGCTGTAATCTGAAAACAGTTGAAATGGATACTTTTGCATATTCTAGGAAATCAGATTTAGCAAGCATTCGCAAATATTGCGAAACATATTCGCTATATCATTTGGTTAAAATACCTGCATATTCTGACTGTCACGGGCATTTTTAAAATAATCACGTTTTCGAGAAGAAATTGCATAAAGAATATTCCATGTAATTTGCAAGAATGTTATTACGCGTGGATTTTATTCATGATCATGAGGATTTGCTACTGTTTTTTTTTTTGGAGGGGGGAGGTGACACCATTTTACATGAGGCATGACATTTCAAGCATATATTGATATTTAAATTAAGAAAACATATTGTTAATTTTATTATTTTGATGCTTCTCTAGCCAGACTGCGTGCCGACTTGTGGTTTGGCTTTATCAATGAGACCTATTTGAATCAGACAAACAGCGTTGCACTTGATGTACAGTATATATACACTGTACGTTACTGTAGCTGCCATGCATAACATACAAACACAATCGTGATGATCAGTACTGTATGTATCCATTAAATGCAATACATATCAGAAAGTACTGTATGTACACTGTGCTACACCCTAGTAAAGTTATAAGACATGCAGTCCATTCAGAATGTTTTACCATCTTTATACTACATATTAAAGAATGTGTGTTTATCTAATATATTTTGATATTAAATTCCATCTTTCATTTTGGATGCAACTATGGATCTTCCGCATTTAATACTGTAACGCTGTAAGGTATCGGTAATCTATGAGTTTGTGGTTCTGAGAAAAGATATACTGTACAAAGTATTACAATATACAGTACTGTAAATCCTGTATAAAAACTGCGTAAGACAGCTATTTCAATAAATTGCATGAGTGCAGATAATGCAGTCATGAAGCACTTTAATCCGATTATGTTGCCTTTGCTTCAATTCTCACATTCTACAGTTTTATTGTTTTTATCTTCTATAATCATTACAAAACATTTGCAGACAAGAAAACAAACAACAAAAGTTTCACTCACCTGCTCCCCTGCAATGATTCCCACAGAGCAGCTAGCATGCTACTGCTGTTCTACACCATAGCTTCTAGCCTTTATTTTACGGTGGACAAAATGCCTCACACAGGCTTTCAGGGGATGGGTTGTTAAGCCTCTGTTGGAGCACATACAAGAGACGGAACGGAGTGTGTTGAAGCGGGTGGGACGTTACAAGACATGTGGGGGGTGGGGGGGTGGGGGGGTTGTATGGACTGTTAGAGGACTTCAAGGCCGGGGTGCCTCAACAGTTTAAAGTCTCTTAATGATGCGTGTCGCTCTGCCAGGAATCAGTGGGCCAGAGCCTGTGGTGAAAGGATGCCTGTTGTGTTCTGCACAGTCGACATTCCACCAAGCAGCTGTGAGCCAGACTAAGGTGATGCAGCCAGGGGCTTGTGGCGCATTATAATAACAGCACTAGCGTCTGTTAGGGCTCAGTGAGGAGGCCTCAGTGAGCCTCATGGAACATAAGGCGGGAACGGAATACTGACTAAGCGTTTAGCAAGTCCTATCACAGCCTACAGATGGGGATCACCTAGACCAGTGGTCCTCAACCCTGGTCCTGGTCCATGCCCCTACAGGTTCTAGATGTGTCCCTGCTCCAGCACACCTGATTCAAATCAATGGGTCATCGTTATCAGGCTTCTACAGAGATTAATAACGACGTATTTGTTTGGATCAGGTGTGCTGGAGCAGGGAGACGTTGGAAACATGCAGGGAAGTGGACCTCTGGATCACTGACCTAGCATAATGTTGGCAAAGCGTCTGCCATTCTTTTTCAATGAGAGTTGGCGATTCACAGTCACAAGAGTAAACTACATGTAGTACCGCTGCACGCATACTAGGTGGAGCGAAAATAGGGTAGAGGCCTACTTTATGCAAACACTGAGCGCTTTGACGCAGATCCCAGATGATCCAACCAATAAGAAGTCACAGGCCAGGAATGCCCATAAGTGACAATTGACAAGGGTTTTGTCATCCATGTGAATGCAGGGTCAGGCATTCTACATATAAGATCACTTTGAAGGGACAACGCCAGAGACATTATATAGAGGAGACGTGCCACTTGATTGGAGCTCTATGGGAGAATTATATAACGCCAAAGGTTACAGTTGCAAGAACATGTCCCGCCTCTCCCCCAGAAGAGCCAATCGCCTGCTTTATCATTGCAGAACGGATAAACTTTTAAGCCAATTCGGTGTCGCAAAATGTTGCGCATGAGTAGTGGAATTTCCTACTGCTAAAAAAATGCTTTTTAAGCCTTATTTTCACCAAAAAAAATCACCAAATGTTTTAAGATGTTTTTTTTAAATCAGATTTGACCCAATGATCACTGAAAGAGTGGTTGTGGCTCTCTCCCTATTAATGCCATTGAATACTTTCTAAATAAAAGTCCGGAAGTTAAAAGATCGTTGCCGAGTGGCGAGACTCTCCTATAAGGACTTTAACAACGCTCAATATACCCATCCCTCCATGTAATACCCATAGTGCTGAGTGGCTCACACTGCTCACTACTCCTCCACTTACATCCCACACCATCCTCCCCCCATATTAATCATTCTCAAACATGCATTTTAAACATCAACAGTGGGCTGGAGCACTATTTGGAGATCTGGGGGCATCTATTATTGTGTGCAAGATGTAAGGTGTAAAGCCTAAAGCTCAAGTGTCGCCATTAGTTTGAAAAAAACTATCCTATAAAACACGCGTGCCCTGGCTAGGTGTTAATTGCCTCTTGCCTTTGCCCAGCATAAACCAAATAAAGCATAAAACAAGGCACATTGTATTAGAAAATTTGTCGAGCGTGACCGCATAATGCTGTTTGGCGCGGATATAGGTTGAACCTGGGATCTCTGGCGTCCCAAGTGTCTTGACACTTTTACGGTGCAGCCCTCTGTGTGCCCTGTACCATAAAAATGCTCTTCTGTAGGTCAGCCTGTATTATAAACAAAGAGCTTTGAAATGCTCAGCCGACTAAGGCACTTTTCTGTGACAATAGAAGAAATAGAAGAAGCTGAGCATTAAGGTACGGAATTATGTACAGTACATGCATACAGTACAAAAAATTACCATCCGCCTTACTGCATATGTGCGGGAAAAAGTACTTAAAGGTAATATATACAGTATATGACAAGTGCCTAAGTTGTAAACCAGGAGGTCCCAGAACACAGAGAGGGTGCTTCTCCGGCGAGTCAGTCGGGATGAAATATGTCCCGGAACACAAAATAAAGAAAACCATCAAGGCCTGCAGCACATTGGACGCCATGATACAGTAGCTGTTGAAATAAACAACTAAATAAATCTAATTGCAAAAATAATTATGCTCCCTAGTGGTCAGCAGCGGTGCTGTAGATGAAAGGGAAGGAGAGCATGAGCATTTTGGCTGAGCATTTAATTTATTTTGCGCAAAGTAATTTGGAAAAGAAATGTAGCGTGATAGAAAGTCAAGCTCTCATTTACAGACAAATTAATTGTAGGATTTGCTGACAGTTAGAAATGAAATACCACTTCCAGTAAAAATAGGAAATAGATTACATGTTTTTTAAGACTTTTTAAGGATCAGCGGGGACTAATGGGATCAGCGGGGATGAACGCATCCACTTGAGTGGGATCACGGGACCCGCAGATTTTTTATTTAACTGCACAATTCCGCAGCAAAGTTAAACGCACTCCTTCCGCATCAATGTTAAACACGCCGCAAGATTTGTGTCAATCCCAATGCAGTCCTAGTCTCAAGACCACAGTACAAACACCCACTTGATTAAAGTGGGGCTTACAGTAACAATTTGCATTGCAAACATATTTAAACACCAAAAACAGTAGACCTAGATCATGACATGATCTGGTTTATTAACTACCATAATCTCCATATTCATCTTCACCCTCATTAACACTATATATCAAATACCAAAACAGCCAACAAAACATCCATAGAGCTCTCGGCCCCATTTTCCTTGCTTCTAACTAAGGCTCTATAAATCCTCTTTTTTGGACATGGCACGTGTGTGTGGCCCACAGAGCTTGTTTTGGTTTGAGATGGGCCTGCTCTAGTGTGACCGTGGCAGAAAGTCACACAGGGTCACTTTAAACTGATGTCATAGATGACAATGATAATGCATGTTGGCTCTATTTTGAAGTATAGACTTTAAACAAATGTCATAGATAACAATGATAATGTATGTTGCTCTATTTTGAAGTAT
>JAODUH010000019.1:3278706-3290892 GCA_027564835.1 Typhlichthys subterraneus | reverse complement strand
AAGCGACATCCCCATTTACCTGCTCCTCCACACACCGGTTCCGCCAATGCTTAAAGGGGCAATCCTCAATTTCTGTTTCAAAAATATTTATGTATTTATTTCATGAAATTTAAATTCATTCATGAAATTCATGATTGGCTTAAATACAAAATGGCACTCTTGGTTTTGTGGTTGGAACAACATAGAAAAACTTACATTTTGGTTTGAAACTCTAGAGCACCTTTCCTCCACTTGTTCCCCTACAGAGCTGTCTCGTAAGATAAACAGTGAAATGATGCATGTTACAAGTAATGAACTTCAGGCTTTCTGTCTGTGGACATGTGTATCTGAAAGAGTATAAACAGGCCCAGCTCTGCCAAAGCAGTGTAATGGCAAATTACTCTGAACATTCAAGATGCTCGCTTTGAATAATTAAGTTGATTTCACGGTACTTAACCAACGATCTCTGGTTTCCCTTCCCTCTATTTCTCTCTCTCTCTCTTAGCGTTGCTGATGGATTCACTTCACTGGCTGCATTTGGCATAATCTTTATCGTCTCAGCTTGTGATCCCAGAGTAAACGCCTGATATCTCACGTTTTACCAGTCTACACGTTATCACGCAGAAGCATTTGGTTTGAGAATCAGGAAGTCGTTCATCGGGTTATATTCTTGCTCAGGGCTTCGTGGTGATGCTGGACAAAGTGGTGTCTTTCTCCCTCAACGTTGAAGTGGGACTATTTGTCTTCATCATGCTGAGAACCTCAAGGTCTCTCAGATTCCAGTGAGGCGTTTTCATTCTTTTGAGAATCTGTAACGCCATGGCCATTTGTAGACAGTTTATAAAATGTTTTTTTTTTTTTTTTGTCTGTCAGACATCTCTCGATACCTCTGCCGGTCAGCGGTCAGATCTTCAGTCTCGGTTGGCTGCTTCCGGTCTACTTCCTGTTTGCAGTAGCCTATGATGTTCTACAGACACTGGTTGAGGCTGCCCAGACACTGACGATCTACACCCATGGCCTACCACCGACCAACCAGAGCCTACCTCAGCCCCACGTGTCTCCGCTATGACTGAAGACCACTCGGGAGACAGACAGTGAATTAAGTTATCTCATACACACACTAATCTCATACAAGCACACTAAGTGCAGCAAGAGCTTTTTCTCTTGCATTGCATTCACAATGTATTTTAGCATACTCTACATCAAGGGTGGCATGTGCGACTGAGAATCTGGATTTCCCGAACGGCCTGTCAAAATGACGGCTGCATACTATGGCCACAGCACCATGCATTAAATAACAGAAGCAAACTAAATATAAATGGGTACATTCGTTTAATCGGCCATTTATGCTTTGAAAACGGTGTAACTATTTTACCTGACCGATCCAAAATAAAAAAATAGGAGAGTTTCCCCGTGATAACCTGAAGTCTTCCGTTTTCGGCGAAGTCATTGGAGTTGGTGCAATGTTGTGTTTCTACAGTCAAGTGCAACCAAGGAATATTGAGCTCCATTACATTTTATTCTCCAAATAATATACCCCAATGTAGAGGAGGTGCTGAAAAATGCAGAAAACAGGAGCACTGCTAATGCTGCTAAATGTACGAAAGAGAACATGTTTAGAGTAGACCACCATCACACCAAGTGAAGGAGACAGACGGCCTGGATATGCAGTAGTACCAGGCAGTAGGCCTACCATAGAGGTCAGCTCAGCATTTTCAACGTTTAGAAAGTTGAAGCATCCAAACATTAGGTTTTTGATTTGTTAAAATAAAGTTTATCTTGGCATTACTGTTATCTAATTAAGGTTAGCTTAATGTGGAATAGATGACAGGCTGCACTCAAACTACTGTTTCAGTCAAACCTAGCCTATGTGAAATCAGCTTTTCTCCCTTGAAACATGCGAAATTAAAGCATTGATCTGTACTCACTGACACAAGAGTTAAGTTAAAGAGTTGCCTAGCCACAACTGCATAGCCTACAAGCCAGACCTGAAAAGGAATACCAACACCAGTCAGTTTAAGAGTAGGCCTAATACAAAAGTTCAGAACTTAAAACTAAAATATTACATGGATATTATATTACACATAAATATTTGGCTCTTTGTGGTGATGTAATTTTTTCGGCTTTCATGCCAGACTCGTTAGCCACCCCTTACACCCACAGTATTTTGTATTAATGAAATAGTTTAAAAACAAAGTGTTTGTAGACACTAGGGACCTGGAACCATGACTGCCAAAGCCTTGATCAATATTTTAGTTTGTTCTGATTATATGATGGGTGACTGTTGACAATTCTGGTTAAAATTGTGAGTTTATTTTATAGTTACACTATACAGACTGTTGAAAGAGTCTGTATAGTGTAGCAGTGAAACCAATTATATATTTAAATTACCCTTGATGGCAAACCTTAATTGTTATTGCTATTTATGTTGCCTTAAGTGTTGCCACAGTAAAACCAAAGGCATAATAGTAAAACACTAAGATAGTCCAATAATACTAATAACTGTTGTGGAGTATTACTGTACTACCTTTAGCAATATACAGGACAACGCTTTCTTTCCATGCCACAAGATGGCAGCATAAACTAAGAAATGTAATTTTTAGCTTCTGGTATAGAGAACTTGCATCAACAGGCCATCATTGTAAATAGGAATTTGTTCTCACCCGCCTGGTAAAGGTGTGTGTAACAAGCAGACATAATGTATGTACACGCCATTGTATAAAGAGCAACCAAGACCTTATGCTGCTTAATAAATGCATGCCACACAAATCAGCAGCATGATTTGTGTTTAATACAGTTAGTGTGTTCCTTATAGCAATATCTTTTGTTTTTAGTTTTATCTTTAATTTTGTCAATAAAAATAGTGTAATAAATTTGAGAGAATGTCATTGACACAACATACATAGTCATTAATATCAAAATATATTTTATTCTGGACTTTCCACTGATCTGATTGAAATAACAACAGATCTATGTGATGCAAGAGCAACTTGCAAAAGCAAAATAACTTTGACCCCATCGGAGAGATACTACCGGGCTGACGTAATGCTCTTTAGTGGGGGTTGGGGGCACAGGTAAAGGACAACTCGGCAACTAATCCAATATTTACACAGCTTCTGAAAAAAAGAGTCTAGTTTGAACCCGTTTTTGTTACTTCTATAAAGAAGGTACAAACCTTTAGGTAAGCCTTACCACATGTTGTATGTATTAATGATTCAAGTGCTTTACATTCAGGAATGGGACCAGGATAACATTGACGAAGCAACAGAATAGGGGGGAGACCATGAACACTGCAAATAAATGGAGGTAGGCGACTTCCATTTATTGTCTTTGACCAATTGAAGTCAATATGATTTCAGTCATTACAGATAAAAATTTGTAGACACAAGGAACATAATTTAAACTAGAACCAATAAATGATTCTCCCGCCTGTGCTGCCTGGCCCTCAGCCCTTAAACAATTTAAAACCCAAAGAAATCATTTATAAGCCCAAATAGAAAACACAGGGCCTAGGATAAAATTGCTGAGTCAACCTTTACTTTGTGCATGTAAATACGAAACATATTGAAAACAAATTATTACGGCCAATAAATCTTAATTTGACTATTTTTGATCTATAAAGAAATTACTAAAAAATGTGTACTTTTTTAAATTTTTCTTTAAAAGGTATAAAATGTCCCGTCATTAGGGATCATACTAGAACTCCGGTAGTCACATGAACCATGAATGACGGGCATGTGAAGCAGTATTACACATGAAAGGGCTAGCTTGACATTTTCTGTTGGATCATTTTTACCCTTGTTTTATCATAACCTTGTCACTTTGCTAAACAAGTTAAAAAAGTGAAACTGCATTGTCAGCATTACCCTCCGGCTGACGTAGGACACTGCTATCAACGAGCTAACAACTCTCAATGGCGGTTTTTAGGCAATGTTTAAAATACCCAAGGTGCACAATGTGACGAATGTCAGTTACAAGGGGGAAAACATTTTAAAAAATGTCAGGCTATTGCTTTAATGTCAAATCTGATCAAATGTTGGTTTTCCAAAAGCATATTAGTCCCAATAGCATCCTTTATGATTCAAAGGATAAAATACCATATTGACTATTAGTTGCTTTATCAGCTGCATTTACACAGGAAAATTACACCGTCTTATTTTAGTGATGCAGTTCAATATGTGACAGCCTCACTTCCTACGTAAAGGCAGCCTTCTGAGAAACCAAAGGTAAAACAGGACCGTCTGGCTGGCCCTAAAAATGCTGGCGTTAACATCTTGAAACCTGCCATACCCGTGATTGGTTCAGAATAAAAGGGGGTAAATTAGTACAATGTAAGAGGAAGCATCACATTGAATTAACCAACCGTTACTTTGTAATCCCAAACTCAACCCTTGACCTGCATCACTGTTAAGTCATTGGATGAGCACAGAGTTGTTTTCACCGAGCTAGAAGCTAGCAACTCTCCAGATGAAGCACTTGGAAGCAATGCTGCTCAGAATACATGGTATGCTGTTGCTAGGATCCTCCGACAGTTTTGCTAAAAAAAATAACGTGTTAATGCAAGCAGTCACCAATTGCGATTCATTATATAATATGAATGCAGAGGGACCAAGGACCGTTTCAAGCACAAATGCCATTTTCTCAAGTGTGTTGCAGCTGGTTCAGTTGGAGCTTGGACCTCCATTTTCTGTAATTTTCCCCAAAGTCAATCAGGCATCAGGAAGGAACAACAATTTCTCAGAATGTGAATTTGCTTCTTGGTAAAACAAACATTTACCAGTTTAGACTAGTGATTGCTACAATCAGCCTAGCCCAGAAAAGAAAACATCTAATAACCATCAATAGTGCACAAAGAAACCATTTTGTTTTAAACAATGGTTTGTTTTTAAAGCATCTAGATGTACAACGCATCATATCTTGTGTACCCTGGTGGATTTACAATGGTAACCCCCAGAGCATGTCCTCTACAGAAGACAACACATCAACTACTGCATTTACTGGAGATGTTAACCGTACAACCCATGACGACAACTATGTAGACTTTGTGTGTGTGCGTGTGAGAGAACTGTTTGGTGTGTGTGTACATGCCTCCACATATTGCAACTGTTTACCAGTACCAACCCAGAGATAAAAAAAGGTAGGATAAACTCCCATTCTGTTGCATGTTGGATAAATTGATATGTCTGCACATTAAGATTAAGATCTGAATACTAACACATATCACTCTTTTCCACTGTTTCTTTTTTTTTGGGAGATGACAAATGAGCATGGTTTAAAAGATTAAAAAAAAAAAGAAAAATAGCTTCCAAATTTTGGTACATATACGGATCTGTTGTGATTTTTTTTTGTCTTTCAATTGTTTTTTTTAATTTTTTGTGCATTTTTACTTTTTATTTCAATTATTTTCCTCCATCCCCAACTGTGTCCCTTCTACATCTCTGGAAGAGTCACTTCACGGACAGACATGGAGCAGAGTTGGGCAGCTCCTCCGTTCATCTATCCGTATGTTGAGACCTGCTGGGGGGGTGTTTGCTTCCTGTCTTTGTCAGTGGGCGGGGCAGGCAGGGACAGTCATTTGGCTATGTACACATTCATGGTCGGTCCATGGCTTCCAAACAATCAGCAGCACTATTTCCGAAGGTCTAATACGCACACCTGGTGGTGAGGAGAAGGAACAGCGTGCTTTTAATCTTTTAATTCCCACGCCCCGCGCAGAAATTATGTACATACAGAGAACAGCTGTTGGTGTCGGGGGAAAACTTACGGATCCGTCTGACGCACTGGCTCCCACTTTGTCCCCGGCGGCATTCCAGCACACCTCAAAGATCCCCCCCGTCCCTCTGTAACTGTGGACGAGTGCGCCCGTCTAGGAGGGAGGGAGATGGTGGTGCGCATTTAGTAAATTGTAATCAACACCCACCCCCACCCACCCCCACACATACATTTATAAACACGAAGGCGGCCATGTTTTCTACCTGCATGTTACAACACGGCAAACACGAAGGCGGACATGTTTTCTTTCTACCTGCGTGTTTACAACACTGCAAACACGAAGGCGGCCATGTTTTCTACCTGCGTGTTTACAAAACGGCAAACACGAAGGCAACCATGTTTTCCCAACCTGCGTGTTTACAACACAACAAACATGACCATGTTTTCTTTCTACCTGCGTGTTTACAACACGGCAAACACGAAGGCGGCCATGTTTTCTTTCTACCTGCGTGTTTACAACACGGCAAATCAAGAAGGCGGACATGTTTTCTACCTGCGTGTTTACAACACGGCAAACACGAAGGCGGACATGTTTTCTACCTGCGTGTTTACAACACAACAAACACGAAGGCGGCCATGTTTTCCCACCTGCGTGTTCCAGATGTGGACACACTTGTCGAAGGAGCCGCTGGCCAAATGGCGTCCGTCGGGGCTGAAGGCCACGCTGTAGACTGGCTCCTGGTGCTTGGTCAACGTGTGGATGCAAATGCCTCGCTCCACGTCCCACAGACGTACCGTGGAGTCAAAGGACGCACTGGGGACATGGGAGAGGGGTTATTCGTATGGTCAGACTCGAGCTAGCTCACTAGCTTGAGTGAATCTTTCTTCTTCTTCTGCATTGCTTGATTCTACCACTTTCAAGGCCTAACACGATAGAGTAACACTAAAGCAAAGCGTGTAGTGTATTAGAACAAAAAAACGCCTGGGCGATAAATCAATTTAATTAGATTAATTCAAGCTTTTGTTTTTAAACGATTTGAAAAATGACAAAATCGATATTAATGCTTTCACCCCAAATTAACATCTTGGGTCGCGCCGACGGGCGACGCTCCCCCCCCCCCCGTTCTTTTTCACGTGTGTGTCAGTGTGCGCTCCTTTATATAATGTCGACACCCACCAGTTTCTCTAGTGCAACCAACCAACCAACCTCAACACGCTGACTGACTATCATTTGCCCCTGTGTGGGGGTTATATTAAATTGGAGAAGTCTTTTGGTTTCTGTCCGAGCCACGTGGAAGACGTGTGGCAGCATTTGTTACAACATGCCAGCCCTCTGGCTTATTTAGTTAGAGTAGTTATATACTATAGCCTACGTTTTAAATGTCCCGAAAATCCCGCTAGCGCAAGCCGTGATTAGCATTTCTTAAGTTTCATTTTGCTACATGTATGTGACAATAAAAGCACCTTTACTGTTATACTAGCAATGTATAGTTATTATCTTTATACCTATTATTAGGCTGTGTTAATCCAATTCACAGACCTGTGAATAGTTTTAATAAAATATTACTCAAACCGTTTTGTCTTCAAGAAAATCGATTCAAATCGTAATCGTCATCATACTGAAAATAATCTAGATTAGATTTTTAGGACAAATTGCCCAGCCCTACCTGGTATAGATGCTTTTTATTTATTTAATATGTTAAAACATGACCACTCGTGCAAGACAGTCACTCGTAATTACATGGATGGACCTGTCACAGTCACACTCCACCAGCGTCTACTGCAGTATTTATGCCACTAGATGGCAGTATAAACCCTACAAACGTTTCAGAGGATAAATGCTTGCAGCACCTACAATGTTTCTTCTGAACCCTGCAACCTGTATTCACAGCAAACACACACACCTGGCTAGCATGAGGTTAGCACTGGGGTTGTTGGTTCCGGGGCCGGTAGGGCTCCATTTGATGGTGTAGATCTCTTTACTGTGGGCCTGCAGGTCGTGCACACAAGAGTCCTGCTTCATACTCCAGATCTGTTGGGCACAAGACACACACGTGCACACGCTACTCCATAACCAAGCGCATAAGCAGTAGGCGCCCGTCATTTGAGTGACAGGGCCCGGGGGGGTCAGGCTCGTCGGCCTGAGCGGCGGGGGACACGCCCACAGTGGGAGCTCCAGCTCACCTTGAGTGTCATGTCGTCTGAACAGGAGGCTAGGAGGTTCCCTGTGGGATCCCACTTGATTGCATTCACTTCATTCTAGGAAGGGGAGGAGAGAGTGAGGGGAGAAGAGAGGGGGAACAGGAAGAGAGAGCGAGGAGAAGAGAGAGGGGAGGGAGAGAGAGAGGAGAAGAGAGGGGGAACAGGAAGAGAGAGAGAGGGGGGAGAGAGGGGAGAAGAGTGAGAGAGGAGAGAGAGAGAGATTCAGCAAAGACAGACTTATAACAACACACCCCAGTCTAACGGCCGGGCTACGTAACTGTATGCCTAGCATGCGCGAAAGTGTATGCTGCCCTACACTACGCATCAATAGTGATCAACAGCACCGGCTACGCTAGGCGTGAGAGCAGCAGCATGTACGTGGAGCGTATACACTGCGGACATCTGTAAACAATAGAACATTCTTCTCTTTGTTACATCACTGCATGCGGCACTTCTACATCTGGGTCATAAACTATCAATGTTTATGTTTAAACCGAGCCACCGTTAAACATGCGTGTGCTGCAGGCGTGGCCAGGGCAAAGATTCATTCTGCTACGCCACGTAGTCATTGTAAAGAAGAATTAGTTCTTAACCTGCCTGGTAAAAAATAAAGGTTTAAATGAGTAAATAAATAAAAGAGTCTGGCCGTGAAGCCTCTCTCTGCCCCTTGAGCCCCGAGAGAGTGAACGTGCGCCGCTTACTGTGTGTCCCTGGAATGTCTTGATGGGTCTGTCCTGGCCCAGCTTACAGACGTGGATGCACATGTCTGTACTGCAGGAGGCAAAGGTGTTGTTGCTCTGCCAGTCCACGTCCAGGGCCGGAGCTGTTGGGGGGGGGGTGGGGGGTGGAGTGGGCAGAGCAAGAGCATAAATATGACCTACTATTTATTAATGTGAACAGGAAAAGGCAGTCCAAGCTACTTTTGAAACATTACATTCACAGGCGGATTCACAGCCTCTCCCCCACCCCTCCCCCGGACGGTTCACATGGAAACTGCTTTGTTTTTATTGTATTATTATTATGTGCTTGTACCTGAATGAAAAGGAAACTGTTGCTTGGCTTCTCCCGTGTGGGCATCCCAAATGATTGTTGTCTGGAAAGATACACACACACAAGGACAGAAAAGGGTGTCAGTGCCAGAGGGGAGGTCATCTGAAGTCAGACATGACAAAGAGCTCAGTGCTTTGACATTTCCAGATGTGTGTCGTACTTTGTCTACGCCGGCACTGAGGATGAAATTGCCTTTCTTGTTCCATTTGAGGGCGAAGATGGGCCCTTTGTGTTGACCAAGTGTGCTGGCCAGATTACCTACAGGACCACACACAGAAATACAGAGCCCTTCATATCTGGCCTAATGAGACACTAAAGCCAAGCCGGTTTCAAAAATCTCTTTTAAGTTGCCTCAAATTCAAAATGTTTGTGATTTAAATAAGTTACTACAATGACAATATACTCGTGCACTAGTAATATACCATGAGAGAAAACAAGTATCCACCACAACCATGTGTAAACATAAAACAGTAAGGGCATTTGTGTGCAGTAGATTAGGGTAGAGTTCCCTGTTCTTTGTTGTAACAATGCTTAGTGGCAATACATTTTATACCATTGGAAAGCCTGATTATTTTCCTTTTATACAACAGTTTGTTCCGACCAAGTGATTTGATTGGACGAGAGGCATTCCATGAGTGCCAATATTTCAGGCTAACACACTGGGACTTTTAACTATGCATGTATCCCTCCACTTTACCAGTGTTCTTCTAATAACAGTCGCTAATTCAAAAAACAACACACTTCTGATATGCTATTAACGTGACTCAACAGATTTGACTTCACTGGCTGCGGGATAACTGGAAACTGGCAAATGTAGATGACTACATGATACAAGCATAGATGTATTGGATACAAATTAGCCGACCTGCGGTAACGTGAAAACATATGTAACAAGCTAGCGTGTTTATGTTTTGCTTGGTAACAGTCCAGCCACGTACTTGCCGACACAGAACCAGAGACTGTTGATAGGAGTTTAGAACTATGGTTGTGGGACTATTTGTGTTGGCGGAGCCGAATTAATCATTAAACAGACAAACAAATAATTTTCTGTTGGTGCCTATTACTAGTATTTACAAATAAAATGCGTGTGTCAATCTGTTGTATGAAAGCAATAACAAACTCGAGGTCGTGCGTTAGAATATCCACACGGCTGTGATTATCTCAGCATGTGATTCATTTGAGAAAGCTGTCAGTTAAAACAAAGACAGCTGTGATCTAAACCGCATCCCAGCAGAAGAATTGGCCCTTACCGTCCTTCGTCCATATCCTGGCGAAGCCATCGTAGGAGCCGGTGGCTAGCAGCGTTCCCTCACTCTGTCAGGGGTGGAAGGTTGAGAGGACAGGGTGTTTCATAATTGCATTAGCCTTATGTGAATGCTAGCTAACATTAGCAGACACGGTAAACAAATAACACTGATGAGTCTTATTCAGATCTTGTTATTAGTAAACTCTGTCAAGGAGGAAACGCTGAAAGGGAGGCCAGGGTGTTTTATAATTAAATTAGCCTAACGCTAGCTAACATTAGCAGACAGTAATCGCTGCAATGAAATGTGCCATGTCCTTGACCTCTTCACACTTCAGTAAACACTCCTTATCCATCACAACCCCTGGTTATTTACCCTGCGCAACACTGCTCAAATCAAGTATAGGAACAGATTTTTTGCTTGTTCTCGATTCAAGTACAGTTTTTGGTCCAATAGAAATAAAATGGACTGAAATTACTTATTATAGAGGAAATATATGAGAGCCTTAAAGTAATCATTGCTAGACACGTATAATTTAAAGCCCCTGCATACGGGGTGGCCCTTACGTTCCAGTCTAGCGAGGTGACGTCTTTGTTGCTGGGGACATCCTGGCCCCCCTCCCGGATGCAGTGCCTGAGCACCAGCTGAGTGGAGCTGCTGGTGCTGTTCTCACTCAGGTTCCAGATGCGGGCCGTGGAGTCTCCAGACCTGACCGACAGCAGATGAACACAGGCAGGCTTGGTGAGGCAGGTCGGGACTAATGCAGGAGCAACGTGGAGGACGGAACTTCTCGAACTTAACTACACTAAACATAATTATAATGTCTGAAATCTTCAAACATGAATAAAGTTGAATATAATTGATGCATTGTCTTCTAAATATTTTTTTTAAAACATGGAATCTATATTGTTTTAAGTGCCCACATTGTTTCCAATACTGGGAGAATTAGTGATACTGAAACATATTGAAACGTACTGAAATATGAATATGTTACAAGCTCTAGAAAACTAAGTTTACAATCTGCTCACATTCTATTCTCTACTCCTCCCCTACTGCTTTAATCCTACTTTTGGTGTCAGATTACCCAGTTAAACCATCTCATTTATTTCAAGATCTGGTTAATTTAAACAATTTATTTGTTTAAATGTTCTTAATTTATGTTTAATATAAATAAATACCATGTATAAAAAAGTGATTTCAGTTTGTTTTTCCACGGACGCATGAGGCCATCATGGTTTACCGTAGTTCAAGGGCACTCGGATATTTGAAAGTCTGATGAACGTCTCAGTTTTTTTTACATTTTCTGGATAGGACAAACGTTGTGGTTTAAAATATAAAAGCAATGTCTTTCTAACACACACGTGCGTTTTGGGGTCCAGAAAGTTAACATGAAGGAGGTGAGTAACCTGACATTCCACAGCCTTAAAATGTAGTGTCAGCAACGCTGGAGAAAGGAACCGTGACGACACATTCACGGAATTTGTAGTATATAGCGTATAAGCTTACAGCGGCTGACTCAACCTTTAAGCACACTAAACTGCCCCCACACCCCCACACATCGCGTTCACTAACCCCGAGGCGAGCAGGTCGCTGACAGGGTTCCATGCGCAGATGAAGACCTCAGACTCATGGCCCCTCAGCACCATGGCCTTGTTCTGGGGGATCTCCACGTCTCCATCCACCTCCATCAGGTCCGCATGGTTGTCTAGTGGGGATAGTACGACAACAACACAACACGCAGGCGGTGTAAACATCTAACAGACCACAACCTCCCTCTCTCCCCCATCTCTCCATTTACCCCCCTCCCACCTCTCCCTCCTCCCCATCTCTTTATTTACCCCCCTCTCTGCCCCCACCTCTCCCTCTCTCCCCCTACCCATCTCTCTATTTACCCCCTCCCACCTCTCTGCCCCCACCTCTCCCTCTCTCCCCCTACCCATCTCTCTATTTACCCCCCTGCCCTTACCTCTCTGCCCCCACCTCACCCTCTCTCTCTTTC
>JAODUH010000019.1:3250828-3272578 GCA_027564835.1 Typhlichthys subterraneus | reverse complement strand
TACATGTATTGGTAAAGAGGAGTGGATTATATGGCCCCCCCCCCCCCCCCCGTCCCTCACAGTTGCACTTTTAGACCTGAGGATCATGCTGAGGATCAATCTGATAAGTGCCTTCCACATGAGTCTGTCACCTGGCAGTGAGTTGGTGACTTCTGCTATCAGAAGATAAAGATATGATCCATTCACCACTCTTGCTTTGAGCACATCGGTTTACATGTGTTTGGGCTGTTGTACACGATTGGCTGCATGTGCTTTCTGTGCCCTGGTTGGCCCAGACACAATTTTAAAATAGTAGGCCCAATGGCCTGATTCATCTCAACAAAATAAGAATTTTTACGTGTATTATTGATCTTATTTTCTATTTTTAAAGTATATTCTGATAGTAGAAGTCACTAGTACATGTTGCAGTGTTTCCCAGTATGAATCAGGTCTCCCAGTATTCATTCCCAGTTCATCAGAGCATCAACGGTTCTATTATTTGCCAAATCATGTGAATGCTTGGCCATATTTGAGCAGTTTTTCAACTATAATAAATGATTTTACTTCACTGCTTTATTGCCATGGTGTTGTACAGTCAGACAGTGTTAAGAAGTGTAGGTAGAACTGTCACACATCTGTAGGTGTGAGAGAGCATCAGGCAGGGCAGACAGGCGGAGCATGTCCACCTCCAGTGGGTGGAGCTGTCCAGTGATGATCAGCGAATGAAGTGGCGCTCCCAGGTCACATGACACCAGCTGTCGTAACGTCGCCGTTTGGATCACCTGATCTTCAGCGCCGACTCGGGCCACACCCACACACACTGTATCCTCACTGAATGCTGTAAGGTACAATTAGATAAGTGTCCTCGCTGAACAGTACCCAGCTTACAATCCGCACAACGCTGCAGTGTATGGGTGCGTTCAGTGGGCAGAACGTTTGCCACGTTCGGTTAAAATGTTTTGCTAAATGACATTTCCTCTAAAAAGTTTGCAAAATTGTTTTTATATTTGGAACGTTAGGTGTTATCTATACATATTTGAGTGTTTGTTATTGTCACTACATACTACCAGTACCAGATATTGCTTTCGTTACCGTATTTCATTTTAAATGTATATCATATCATTCTAATAAGAAATGCATGAAGTCTTTAATGGGAATATGTTGACCATTGTGGCCATAGTGTGCTACAGCACTGACACAGGTGCTGCTTCTTGTTAAACACATGCTAACTCCCTACTGTTTTGCAACCTGGCCTTCAGTCCACTGCCGTTTGTGCTCGTTGAAAGTAAACGTTACACCAACCTGAACGTGGCCTCACTCTCGTATTTCTTGCCACAATTTAATACAGTAATGGCATGGCAACAGTAATTACATTTATTCCATGCAATTTTAAGATAGCATGGGTCACATTTCAACACGATCAGTTTGAAGAAAATGGTGTATGTTAACACAGTGGCAGCTGTCTACATACAGAATGTAATAACATAGCAAAGTCCTTACATAATCTCTCTGATTATAGTCATAGGGCTTGGAGAACAGGAAAAAAAACTTTGCGGTCATAGTAACAATTCTACCATAATGGTTGTCTGTAGGTTTTTCAATTAATCTATGAGATTCATTTTGACCATAAGATCCCGTTTTCTAATACATTTAACGTAATACAGGCTCACCTAGCTTCTTGTCGTCCCCTCGCCTCCTCGTGACGATCTCCATCAGCTGTTGTGCAGCCGTGCTCACTGACATGAACCTAGGGGGCTCATACACCTTCCTGCCCCTGTATAACACACACACGCGATTACAACACACTACGCTTCACTAAATAGATGATATGTTTATTAATGAAAATACAGTTTCCTTAATGAACAGCCTAATGCAGCGCATTGGGAAGTATTTGGCAGTTACAAGTCAAGGACGGGGACAATGAATGGAATTCAACATAAGGCAGGGGAGATATGATCAAGCATCAGTATGAAAGTCATTATGACCACAGACTAGTTCCTCATGTCCCAGGAATGGTTGCCTGACCTCATAGCGTTATAATAAATAACATTTGTAAAATACCTTGGACACAGCCACTGACTGCTGTTAAAACCTAAATTACAGGGTAGGAACCCCACTACCCTTCCCATTCCCCCTCCAGGACCGCAAGAACTGACGGCATGCAGTGGTCCAATTGGCCTGGAGAACTGTAATGTTATCTGTACAAACATTAAGTTCATATTAACAGCAACCATTAGGTCCATGCTCTTTACATTCAATTACACTGGACTTTCTTATTGGATTATTATTGTTATTATTGGATTACATTTGTTTTATTCCCCACTAGATGCATTTATATCAGATCAGATTACCTCATCATGTTTTCCAGGGACTGTTCCTTCACCTTGATATCTGCAAGGAATACATTAAATGCATTAGTTCAACATCACCACAGCCCCTTTTGCTCATAGACACTTCATCAGGACGCTAAACCTGCAGCCAAACAAAGACCCATACAAAACCACAGCTGAGCCCCAGCAAGAAGGGGTGCTGTGTGTGTGTGTGTGTGTGGACTGGGTGGGTCCCAGGGGATATTTGTAATGGATAGCTCTATGGGTGGAGCCCGTGGCCTTGATTGAT
This sequence comes from Typhlichthys subterraneus, assembly GCA_027564835.1. Taxonomy (NCBI): domain Eukaryota; kingdom Metazoa; phylum Chordata; class Actinopteri; order Percopsiformes; family Amblyopsidae; genus Typhlichthys; species Typhlichthys subterraneus. The sequence goes on along the minus strand of JAODUH010000019.1, from coordinate 3,269,980 downwards.
GGTCAGCGTGGTGTTTTCTATACACCCACACACAGGCAAAAAAAACAAAAAAAAAACAGCCCAACCTTATCTAACCCCTGCTGTGACCCCAAATGCTCATGATGATGTGTGCGTGCGTGCGTGCGTGCGTGCGTGCGTATACTTACCCAGCAGACACAGTGTATGGAGACCCAGAGCTCGGTTCTTTTCTATTTTGTCGTAGAAGCTCTCAGGCTTCCAAGATTCTGTCCAGAAGACGATGGACACAGTTTCTCCGAAGTTATACAGCTAACAGGAATAGTACAATAAAAACATATTTAAACAGAAACACCTTAGAAACCCAGATGATTCATATATTTAATATGCACTACTATAGGCTACACAGGGGTGGGGAACCCAGGTCCTGGAGGACCCCTTCCATGCACGTTTTTGATGTCTCCCTGCTCCATCACACCTGATTCATATGAGTGGGTCCGTTAGAACCCTGATAACGAGCTATTCATGTGAATCAGGTGTGTTGAGCAGGGAGACGTCTAAAACATGCAGGGCACAGTGGGTCCCCAGGACAAGGATTCCCCACCCCTGATCTAAACACATTAAGGATTAAGCAATATAAGCTTGCTGGAAAGGTAAAATGATGTTCCAGTCAATACATGTTCATGCTGTATGTGTAAAGAGAAAATGCAGGCCTTATAATTATTGCCCTGTGGCAATACAAAGAAAGATGCTTACTGTGTTTGGTCAGCACACTCACTGTCAGTGGTGAGTCGGCTAGTATGAGAGAGAGATTTCCCCCAACAAACCCAGTCTAAATGAACATTGCCCAATCAGACAGCATATTAGCATAGAGCCCCTCATTAGCATATTAACGAGTAGCTACTGAGAACGGGTGGTGGTGACGGCCCCCTGCTCCTGTATTCTCTGAGGAGTAGTGTGCAGCCAGCTGCTTCTGGCAGGTTCATACAGACACATTATAGATGAACGTAAACAATGCTGGGGCCGTTATTACTGTTATAATAACAATAAGAGTTTAATGACCCAGATCACAAAGTGCTGCCCATGCACAACAACACAGAATATGGAACAGTCAAATGATGCACCTGCAGGCCACAACAGCCCACGGAGTTCATGATGGAGGCATTATGGATGACCCGGTATGGTATCCCAGCATTCACTGCTCTCAGGACCAGGTCACTGTGGGTAGTAGCACTACGGGAACAAATTAATATCACATTAAATTAGTTATAAAGTTAAGTTAAAGAGCAATAAAGTGAAGCTAAATAGAAAGATACAAATTAACAGTAACACATGAAGCTAAAGAAAATCAGTATTAAACTCAAAAGTATGAACATTTTAAAGTGGAAGCATGACGCTAAAAAGTAGAAAATTGAAGCTAAAAAGTAGACGCATGCAACTAGCAGCCTGATGGAAAACAGCAGTTCTCGCCACTTGTGGCTGATCTGCAGTCTGTTATTATGGAGTGGAAAGCAGGCAGTGATATTGATCTTCCTGATGAGGGGTCAGTGGTTTCTGGGCAGAAGAAACTGCAGCAGTTTGTCTTTCCAGAGGTTTGTGATTAAAAGTCCAAAAAAAAGTTTTACAAAAAATCAATTTCCAGCTGTTGGAACGAAAAGCTGCATAGTAGAACACCACAAAGCTAAACCCTTGAGATTTCCTATTAAAACTATCACCTTTAAACTAGAGGAAGCTCTTATGGTATGTAATAGATGAACATGCTAAGGTCCTTCCTTTGCATTTATATTCAATGTACTGCACACAATTATCCTATTTATGATAAAACAATCATTCAAATGCTTTAGTTTATTTAACTCTATGCTCACATTCAGAATAAAGCAATCCTTTCAGACAGTCCACCATTTAATAAAACTGGAAGCTATCTGTGGTTTTCAACCTTCCCTGACGTCCAGTGATTCTCAGAAACACTTCCAAAGCATCTGGAAAGCTTCTACTGATGTTATATATTCCTATATTAAGTTACCTCAGCTGATACTGACCTTTGACCTACTGACAGATTGTACAGTTCAAAAAACCAAATATTTTATTATATATGGATATTCTCAAGTATCTACAAAACCTAACTGGACCTTCCCAGTTGAGATAAACAAAGAATGCATTCTACATGAAGAAATATCAGCCAGCTTTGCAGACTAGAAGTACGAACTGACAAACAAAAGCCAATAGAGGTTAAAGAACCTAATTGTTTCCAGGTCACTGGCAGTCACATCTACATTTAGGGGGGTTTAACAAAATGTTAAGATCATATTAACCTAACTTTTTTTTCTATGTACACATGGTATAACCTAAAGCCTTCTGCTCACATAGTAAACATGCCATTTGAACTTAATCTGTTCCAGTCATCCAACCTTCAGCAGGCCTATAAAGATGGAAGGAGCAAGGGAAACCAATGAGCAAAAAAAAAAAAAAAAAAAGAGAAAGAAATTTGACGTTAACATACCCAAATGGGTCTCCAACCACCAGAAATGCCACATCGCTGACGTCAGCATCTTTCAGGATCTCATCAGCTCCCTGTTCCACAAGATCTCTGTCAGCTAAAAGGAGCCCCCGACCATAATACTCTTCCTGAAACATGGACACATTGCTGAGTTACCAGAACCACATACTAACAAGCTACTGAGAGATCTATGTGGCAACAACACACTGCTGAGTTAAACGGTACTGTGTATTTCCTTGCCAGAGCATGGTTGTGTGCGTCATTCACATTGGCCACAGTCATTTCACCAATATGATCTTTTACCTTTAATTTAAAGATGTATTTATTACAGTAGTATCATGGATAATTGCCTTTCCCCATTGTACGATTGATTATACTTTCATACAAATGCTTCTATGTGAAAAAATACAGATGTTTTAATTAGGGATGGCACAATCCAATTCTTTAAGTCCCGATACCGAATCCAACACAGATACTGTACCTGCACTTTGGGTATTGGCTAATACCAAGTACCGATCCAATTCTAGTGTTAAATTAAGTTCTGTTCTGTGTGACCGAGGAAGAGACAATCATGTGACATGTAAGGAACCATCAGGCTTGAACATTGCTTTTTAAACTCTGTATAACATAATGCAACATGGGCTATATATGAATATAAGGAAATATTAAAATCCTGTCATTGATATGCATTAGTTGGAGTGGTTCGGTTTAAGTTAAGTTGCAAAATAAATGACAGCCAATCCCTATTTTAGGACTTAGAAACCTGTTGCTGATAGTGTGACCTGGGTAGGTTAGACATGGCTGATGCTTGACAGCAGACCTATATACATACATTAATTTAAGTTGACCATCCCCATAGATCGGTTACAACTGTCCAATTGTCAATGATACCGATCCAGCTTGTCAGTATCAGACCGATTTCCAATCTCAGTATCGTTTATATCAGTGCCATCCCTAGTGTTAATTCATACAACTGCTTAACTTACTTACTTCTGTACACGTTATAGCCACACAACCACATATAAAGTATGTGGTGGATTCACTAAAAGCAGCCTCTGTACACATGTACAATGATTATGCATTCATGTAGACCTATGGCAGGTTGGAACCATGGAACCATTCCTTTTAAATTATCCTTGACGTTTACCAGCCAGCACCTCTCTACATAAGGTGTGCGTTTACATTTTTGTGATATATGGAACCAATAACAAATGGTTGTAAAGAAGTAACTGCATCATGAGCAGAGAAATACCGCCTCTGTCTAGTTTCTAAACGTAAAGGATTTTTGACATGCCAAACATAATACACACTATAGAATAATAGGGATGGCACGCCACACTATCCATTTTTTTCAGTACCAATACAGATACCTGCACTTTGAGCATGGGCCGATACAGAGTACCGAGTTGATCCCGTTGTTAAATTCCTTACTGTGACTGAGGAAGAGACTGGGAATCATGTTTTGTGTAAGGAACCATCAGGCTAGAACAAACTCTGTATAACATAATGTAACATGGCTATACTGTATGTGAATTTTAAAAAATTACAATGTTGTCATTGATGTATGCATTAGTTTGAGTGGTTAGGTTTAAGTTAAGTTGCAAAGTAACAGCCAATCTCTATTTTAGGACCTAGATGCATTTTAGAAACCTGCTGCTGATAGCGTGGCCTGGGTAGGTTAGACAAAGTTTATGCTTGACAGTAGACCTACGTGTGTAAAATAATTTAAAATAGATCAGCAGAATAGATAGGTTACAACTGTCCAATCGTCACGATACCGATCCAGCTATTTAAGTCTGTATTGGACCGATTTCAGATAGTATCGGTGCCATCCCTATACAATAATATAGTATATTGCCTACAATAATGTAATTCCTGATTACTGTCAACTGCAATTGTGTGGCCATTATTTATGATTTAGTGTGTGTGCGTGCGTGCGTGTGTGTCCCACGGCACAATGTGTTTTCTGAATGTACTGTGACATCTAGTGGCAGACAATATCGTACATGGTTCCTTTAAGCCTTGCATTATATAGCGTATTTAATTCAATATTCGAGTCTCCACGGGACATAGAACCTCCTTGTAAAGTACATACACACAATTAAAAAAGATGTGTGATAATACATATGTTTAGAATGTACACGACTGGTACTGTATACTGTAGGTTACCAGTCTTGTAATCTTACTGTAGTGTGGTTGTACCGTAACGACGGTTTAACCCACCAGAGCTTCTTTCCCCACTGTCAGGACTGACGTGTACGCCTCCAGATAAACCCTCGAGCATCTTTTGACGACCTCCAATCCTTTGACTGTAATGTCCATAGCATCTCCAAGCCCCAAGCCCACCAGGTACAACATACTACCACTGATAAGTTACACCTAAATATCTCTATACGTTATTGTCAAATGTGTCATGTAGTGATTACATATCACGAGTATTGTATTTACGGTATAAAAAACAACATAAGCTTGCGTCACATTACCAAAGCATACAATTTAAGTTCTGACACTTCTCTCCCCACATTCAATTGCGGTATGCTCAAACAACATGCTTAGTCGTAAAGTGGGCTTTATGTTTGATTTTACGACAGTTGTAGTTATCGCGACAGGCATTTTAGCATCACCGTGTATCGATTAATTGTATTACGTAGGTCTGTTATTTGAAAATGGTATATAGTACTTGTATAAACCACGTGATCATCATCACAAAACAACATATTTTAACTTTTCAATATCACATTTGTAGAAATATTTATTCACACAATGTGATCTAGTTGTTTTTTAAAGTCTCCACTAGGGTGCGCTGTGATTTCTGTCAAATATATTAGTATATTTTTGTTTCCACCTCTCTAGTGAGATAGTATTAAAATGTATGAACGGTGATGTGTCTCCGTGTCTGTCTGTCTGTCTGTCTGTCATCCTAACTATCAGTCTCTTGCGCTCTCTCTAAACTGTTGCCATGGAAACCCGTGCACTGTGAGAACAGTGTTTCTGAATGAGTGGGAAACCTCAGGCTCCATTCATCTACAACAGACTCCCTCCCTTCTACCCCCCCTTCTCTCTCTCTCTCTCTCTCTCTCTCTCTCTCTCATATTGTTTATTTCTCTCTTTTGGCCTTGGTGTTCATGTGGTAAACAGCCCCCAAACTAATCTAATAGAAGTTACTGTTGGTGTTTGTTATGCAACTATTCACTGTTTGTCTCTGTTCATGTAGAAAGTAATCTGTTTCCTTTTCCTTTAGATGACCTCATCTTTTTACTTTAATTCTATCATATCTCTGTTTAGAGTCACTAGAGATAAAGTATGCTACATAATATCAGCCCAATTTACAGAAGACAAGCTGTAGACCTGTTTCCTGTAACTGGTCTACACTGTGCATGCATGTCATGGTAAGGCCAAAAGTAGCTAAGCTAAGATTATGATTCCCATCATCATCCTCAAAGATGATGAAGGGACATGATATATGTGCCCTATTATGCCTACAGTCATTATAATATGAATATTAAAGACAGACCAAGCTATGCTGTATAACGTATCAATCAGTATTGTCCAGTAGGCCTACCAATTAAATTCTGATGTTAATCTATTCTGAAAATACAGGAATAGAGTGATCTTAGAGGCTATGCTCTGTGGGACTCCAGACTGCAATACATTCTGAGGCAGGTCAGAAAACGTCATGAACTGGTGTCAAACATTGCATTGGTCATTGCATTGGTCAAATTGGCAAACAGTCTAAATTAGGTTCAGACATGCTCATATGGTTAAATATGAAGATAAACTTTCAGGCCTTTAAAAAACCAACTCAGGTTGACTGTTTCACTTTGTAGCTGAGCACTCACTTGGCGTGTGATAGCAGAGGCCCCGCTCCTCTATCTATTCACTGCAGCTCATTAGACATGCAGCGCTTTGACCCAAAGAGTTGCCTTTGTCCTGTAATTGGAGATAGTTCTGTGGGAACGAACAAAGGGGGTGTGGGCCTCCCCTCTCTCTCTCTCTCTCTCTCGCTCCCTCCCTCTCACTCGCTCTCTCTCTCATGCTTTTTCCCTGGCCAACCTCTCTGCTCTCATAGTTGGGTAATGTATTGCATAAAGATGCACTTTCTGGAAAAGGGCCTTGAAACAACTGTGCCACCATAAGGGATGGCCCAGTATGTGTGACCACCTACTCTAACCCCACCACGACCTTAAACCTAACCGTAACCCTACCACAGCGAATATGGAAACCTATACATGGTGTGAATACTGGATCTTAGTTACAAGACAGAAAAAATACACATACATTTTACAGAATGCTGCTCAGGGGCCTGGTATCCAAATAACTTGCTTGTTTGTTTTGAGGGAGGATCATAGTCATCTGGAGAATTTCCTGAAACAATTAAAGGGATTTCATGTGCTACTATACAGTAGTGTAGACTATATTACAGCAATATAGATATGTATACAGTAGGCTACTGCATAGTACAATACAAACCGTACCAAACGGTACTATTTTGTATTGTATCATACAATAGATGCAATGAGTAACCTACAGTATTGTACTAAAGCTATATGCTATAGGCCTATAGACTTATATTTTACACATTAGATACTTAGTTATGCCTATAATACTGTCCTAAATTAATCCTTGAAGAATTTATATGTGTAGTCCTAAATGAACCTCATGTCCTCTAAAAGGTCCAGGTTTTGGGTTCATATGGTTGTTATGGCAACTGTCAGATTAGAGGTCAGTCCAGCAACAACACAGAAATTAAAGACAAAATATATGATAAGATAACAGAAAGGTAGGCAGATAGACAGGGTGATGTTAAGATGTATTTGTGTTTCATGTATGATCTCATTGTGTTAATCTGAACATTATCACAGTACAGACTGTAGACAGGTTGTGGTGTGTGATGTTTTCATTCTCTCTCTCTCACACACACACACACACACACACACACACACACACACACACACACACACACACACACAGACACACATTTTAGAAGGAAGGTGGTGTCAATAGGTAGCGTGAAATCGTCCCTTCATTTACATACCAGAATAATGGCCGGCTTAGTCCCTTCCCTTCACGCAACCCACACACACACACACAGGATTCAAGTTTAATTGTGATGAGCAGCACAAACTCACTAAAGAACTAAGAGGATTTAAATATATTACTATTAGTAATATATATTATATGAATAAAAATTACTACGTGCGTACTGTATTACAGTGCCGTTTGTCTATATAATCAAATATAGAGATCAAAATAAAACATATAAGATAGATCAAGTTGGACAGTTAAGGGGTTAGGGGGACACATGACACATCTACCCCATAACAGTTCACCAATATGAACAAGCCAATAGCTTTACGTATTGACTTGATAACAGAAAATTGCTGTGTTATTGGATGAAGCCGAACCAGAAGTTGCTGTTGCTGCAGCAAGGTATTATGGGATGTGCTCTGTAAAAGGTCTACTGGGATTCTTCCTCTAGCTGGAATCAAGCTTTCCTCTCAGTTTGGACCAGACTGCTCTGTTGCAAAAAATCCAGTTGGTTTGTTGAACTAAATCACAACTGTTCACAACACCCTGTTCACTTCCTGTTTGCTGCTGAAAGAGGGTAGGGGGTTGTGTGTGTGTGTGTGTGTGTGCGTGCGTGTGCGTGCACGCGTGTAGTGGCAGTGATGGTGGGGGCACAAAAGCTTCTTTCCTCAACTGTTAGGGCGCCACATAGTTCAGCACTGCCATGGAGACGAGCAGAGAGGTTCCCAGAGAGCTGAACCCGCACAGGAACAGTTTAGTCTAGATACATTTCATCAACTGACACAAAAACATTCACCAAAAGTCATATATTTGGATAAATATCAATAATTTAATCAGATAATTCATTTATCAGTGTTGTTTTCTGACAGCATCTATACAAGAACAAGTAAGAGCAAGGCGTTGACCTTAACCTGTGTGTGTGTGTGTGTGTGCGTGTGCACGCATGCGTGCAAGAGTGTGAGTGTGAGTGATTTCTCTTCTGAGTCATTTTACAGCTAATGTTTTCTATTGTGTGGCAATAGAGTGCAAGTGGCGGGCTGGATGTTTGGCTGGTATTTCTACTCTTTCCAGTGTTCCCAGTGTCTGGTCATAACTGGAGGACAGATGCTGTGACCGCAGGCCTGGGGGAGGGGACATTATGGAGTGTGTGCATGTGTGTGGGCACATGTGCATGTGCACAGCTGGTATATCCCAAGAGATGAAGACAAAAGAATTCATGTTTATTTTCATAATATGCTTTATTTATTGCAGTAAAAATACAGCTATAAGCTAGCATGATATATGTTGCATGCTTGGGTAGAACTACTACATCAAATACAGCCTAGAAAAATACTGTATGTCTTTGTGTTTCATTATTACTACATTCACATATGTTATGATATATGTAAACCCATGCTCCAACAAGATAAAATATCTATTTCCATTAAACCGGCCATTCCCTGCATCAACTATTCAACATCCTTTGTAGTTCAACTGATTATAATTACTTCAAGTTATTATATAGAATATGGTTTGTTACAACCTGTTTTTATTTGTATTATTGTTTCTGAAGGGGTCCAGAACAAATGTATAGGAGAGGAGGTGGTGACAAGAGGAGGAGAGAATGGGTCCATAATTTCCAAGATCTCCTTTACTCCGCCTGTTTTATGCCAACTGCTCAGTTCCATAACAGCTCTTGCAGCCGATCCCTGAATCTTTGAGAAAATATTTGTGATTTTAGGTGGTTTAACTTTAAGGATTTTTGTTTTTGTGTGACATTAAGGAGCCTATCTACATTTTATTTCAGTGGTAAGGATTTCTCTATATTTTTTAACTAATGCAAAATTATTTTACTAATGCATGGAATGTTGTTTGTATTATTCTCATATATTTAATATGAATGCCTAACCATAAAAAAAGTATTAAGAGATTACAGATTGAGTAACTCAACATAAACTATTTTCTATATGTCTTACGCTGTCACAGCAGCATATCATTTAAATCTTACATAATCATATAATAAAACAATTATTATTAACGTAGCATATTAGCCTAAGCCAAAACCAAGACACTAATAGGCCTAATTATCTAAATAAAAAAAGTTATTAGGATATTGTCACAGAGGGTAACCTCGGATGTAACTACGCCTTACATTCAGTAGGCTAGGCTATAAACTTATGGACAATTAAAATATCGCCTATAAATAATAAATAATAATAATGTTTTGCCTAATATTTTAATGACTTGTGGTGACGACTCTCCAACAGGACCATGAACCAGTACCCCGTTTATCCGCGCGCACCGACGGTCCCAACTTGATGTGAAATGCTCGCGCTCCCATCATCCTCCTTGCCTCGAGCTGCGGTCCGCCAACGCCCCCTGCCGGCCACTCTTTAGACTGCCGGCCATGGCCGAGCCCGTTTATTCTGACCTGATAGCCAGCCATTACAACTATACCGGTAAGTTCCGCAGAGTGGAGCAGGACTCCGGGCTGAAGGCGGACTCCGTGGTTTTCATCATCGTGTGTTGTTTCATCATCCTGGAGAACATTCTCGTACTGTTGACCATCTGGAGAACCAAGAAGTTCCACAAGCCAATGTACTACTTCATAGGTAACCTGGCTCTGTCAGACCTGCTGGCGGGTGTGGTTTATACCGCCAACATCCTGCTGTCAGGCGCCAACACATACCGCCTGACGCCCACGCAGTGGTTCCTCCGGGAAGGCAGCATGTTCGTGGCCTTGGCAGCGTCCGTTTTCAGCTTGCTGGCCATCGCTATCGAGCGACACCTGACCATGCTACAGATGAAGCTGCACAACAACGGCAAAACGTGCCGCGTGTTCCTGCTTATCAGCGCGGTGTGGATGGTGGCAGCGGTTCTTGGCGGCCTGCCTTTGATTGGCTGGAACTGCATCGAGAACATGAGTAGATGTTCCACCGTGCTGCCGCTCTACCATAAGACCTACATACTGTTTTGCACCACCGTGTTCAGCATCATCCTACTGGCTATTGTGGTCCTGTACGCTCGGATCTACGTCCTCGTTCGAACGCGCAGCCGTAAGCTGGTCTTCCGTAAGGTCACTAACGGTCGGGGGAGCGCCGGCACAAATAGCAAAAGCTCAGAGAAGTCTCTGGCGCTCCTAAAGACAGTCATCATTGTCCTGAGCTGCTTTATAGCGTGCTGGGCTCCGCTCTTCATCCTTCTCCTCCTCGACGTGGCCTGCGAGATCAGGATGTGCAACATCCTGTACAAGGCGGAGTGGTTCCTGGCATTGGCGGTCCTCAACTCTGCCATGAACCCCCTCATCTATACACTCACCAGCAACGAGATGCGAAGAGCCTTCCTCAAGACGATACTGTGCTGCGTGTCCTGCTTCCGCCCGGTGGGGAAGCTCTCCGGTCCAATCATGGGAGCTGAATTTAGCCGGAGCAAGTCTGACAACTCCTCCCACCCCAACAAGGATGAAGCCGAATATTCACCGAGAGAGACTGTTGTATCTTCTGGGAATATCACCTCCTCCTCCTAAACAGTTAAATAATGTGTGTCATATAGGTGATTTGAGTCGTACAGGCCTACAGGTTGACAACCACATGGACCGTTTTGTCTGTCAGCGACACCTATAGGCTACCTGGAGAAGTTTCACTCCAAGCTTGACGTTTTTAAGAAAGCACTTGGTGGTGTGAGAACTGATACAGCATCTAAATCTGGTCATTTTTTTAGTCGGTAAGGTGTTATCATATAGCTAAAGTTACATCTGCAGACAACTCTGCAATTCTGCAGGCTATTCTAACCAGCCACTGCTGGTGCAGGTACACACCTCCAAAAGGACACAGTCTAGTGTTTGTCTTTTTCTTCTATCTCTCTGTGAGATATGATTGGACACCTATCTGCATTAGTAAGGAAATACTTAAGGAATACAATTAATACATTGAAGAAGTTAACATTGAAAAACTATAGATGTGTTTTGCTCTGTGGGTGAGAATGTATTTTATACCTTTTTCTGTCAGTTGTATTGGAATAAGATAGGAAACAATATAGTTGCAATAATAATTTATATTTTATTGTTTTTCTGACTGATAAATGAAGACATTTTATGAACTGTAAATACCGTAGTATTGTGTGAACTTTGACCTTTAATGAACCTTTTTTAAAGAAATCAAAATGTGTGAACATGCTTATTAACCTTCCTGTTTGTATTCAATATATCAGATATTCCATCGAATGTGTGTGCACAGAGGCAGCTTCATATACTCAACAGTACACGGAGACAACAAAAATAAATTTAAATAAATAACAGGAAGGTTAAAGATTATAGGTCTAGCTGTCAATCTGCGCTTACTGGATTGAAATCATCTTTGCACATTATAACTTTTGTGACTGTGTTTGGAGAATGTTTTGCTCTTATTAAAAGTGTATATAGAATTAAAACAGTTGTATTTAATGAGACATGTATATTACCACCGGGTGTGTGAAGTAAGTGCCAAAACAAGCATCTGGTTTCATTGCCGATCAGTAAATGATTGACCAAGCTGTACTCAACTGGTGAAGAAGGAAACCAACAAATATGTTGGCTATGGGTGTCTTTAGAACATTTTAAGCACCCCTAAGATTATTTACAGGGGTGATCAAGCACCCCTAAAACTCTTCAGCACCCAAAAAAAAAAAAAAAAATTATTATTATTATGTACAATGTTTTATTTTTTTTATTTATTTTCATTTTCAGCCCATACTGCAAATATACATCCAGGTGAATATTTCAGGGGATAATTCGTAAGCAATATAGAATGCCTGTGACCATTAATGCATGTTTTAAATTGTCACCTCTTACAGAATTTTGTATTTAGCTTTAGAGACATTTCCACCAGAATTTGGTGCATAAAAGCCACAAATTGCATAGAAATTCACCAGAATGCATGGAATGGAAGTGTTAGCTTCTAAAAAGTTCACCCCCCCCCCTTAACTTCTACAATGTTTAAACAGGACCATTGCAAATGCAAACAAACATTATTATTTATTATTGATTGATGTGACAGTGATATTTGATGTGACAGTGACATTTGTTATTTAGATGTCTATGTATGTAGGCCAGCAGATGACAACCAAATGAGGGGCTGAGCACCCCTAAAGGTCTGATCCTAGAATCGCCCCTGGTTGGCTACACTTCAGCATAGACAGATCACTGTCTATGCTTGAAACACAATTTTGCACTAAAGTGCGCATGGTGGAGGGGTGGAGAACATCTACAGTCTAGAATGGCTGCAGGAGGAGTAAAGAAGAGAGTCCGCTGCTCTGAAATCAGCTTTGGGAGGGCCATGTGCTTAGCCTGGTGTAACCAGACCATATTAACTTTGTGATTAGCTCAGCGAAAAGAAATTGAGCTGAGAACAGTAGTCCGGTGGAGCCAGGCTACCATGTGTGCTCCCAGATTCATATAAAAATGAATCCACAAGGCATGACAGATTACAAGTATAATCATATTTAAAGGTGGAGTCAGGCATTCTAAATAAATAAATAAAAACACCTGTCTTCAAATGATTTTCCGTGAAGCTCCGTCGTACAGAGAACATAAAACGGTGTGCAAATGAGAACGGGCAGCTATATATCAGCCCATTGACCGTGTAGACATATTCGCTGAATTTCACTAAATGTGTAGCCTAATACATTACAATCACTGACTCCATGGACTAAATACAGTAGACCTACAATCAAATGTGTTACATAGCGCACTTATTCGGAGTGAAGCCATAGGGTCTGACGCCATAGCTGCTCAGGCCGTGTGCATCCATACTTTTTTTATGGCCTACACTACCAGGTGTGTCAAGTAGAAATTAGAGACCAATCAAGGCGATGTGGTTGTTAATTACCTGTGATAGCCAAATTATTATTCTACCAGTTTAACTTCAATGTGACCTGTATAGGATTGATTAAATGTTTTGGGAAACATATTTTCTGACAGTATTGTTGTTGTCACCATTCCGTTAGGCTACTACATTTCAAACATAGGGATACAGGCCTAAATTCATAAAAGAGAACTCTCTTAAAAGAAGGGCAAACTGATATAGGGAACAAAACCTTAAACCTACACATAAAAGCAGAGAATGCTAAAACACGTTTTTTTTATAGCAGGAAGATATTAGAAACAATATTAGAATATTAAATAACACAAATAACTACCATATATTAATTAGCCTATCATATAGCGTATAACGTATCGTATAGCCTGTGATACACAACATGCCTATGTATGCCTCACGATACACAAAATTGATACTGAACTTACGCACGCACACATACTGTAACTATAAGCCCCAGAATGCTCTATGTAACTCGTGTCTTTTGGGAAATGACGTCGTAACCAACATTTCTACCCACTCCGTTAACGGTTCTTATACGGCGGAAAACTCAATTTCCCATCATGCCATTCATTTTCCTGCAGACTTGGCCCTTATGCTGTGAAAGGGAAGATGAGCTCGGCGAAGTAGCGAGCCCTACATTTCATATAAACTTTATTTTATTCGTCGGAATAGAAATGGGAGAAGCAACAGTTTTTCAGCCCGAGGGTCCGCGACGTGTCAGTTTCTTAGCGGCCCACTAGACTCTTCGCGCCGGGAGCAGCGCCTGGGTGTCGGGCCAGGAAAAGGCTCCGCACCGGTCTTCCGTCCTACCAGGACCGAGGCTGGAGGCAGATCCCGGCCGCAGTATTCACTGTATTTACGTCATAATGAAGAGCTAGCATGCAGCTAAGCTGGGCAGAACTGTTGTTATGAATTAATAAGGATCAACGGCCATTCAACTCATTGCAGGTTTACAGGTGGGTCTGTTGATAGTTAGCGTATGCCACAACAGATTTATGTCTTTCTAAAATTCCGTTGCCAGATTCTGATGTGCTCGTCCTCACTACTCCAGGCGGCGCTACCATGGAGCGGGCTGGTAGCATCCAGCTGGACATCCCAGACTTCAGCAACTCGGTTCTGACCCACCTGAATGCGCTGAGGGTCCAGGGCCGGCTGTGCGACATAGTGGTAAACGTCCAGGGCCAGAGCTTCCGGGCTCACAAGGTGGTCCTAGCGGCCAGCTCGCCCTACTTCCGGGACCACATGTCTCTGGGGCAGATGAGCACGGTGTCGCTAACCGTCATCAGGAACCCGTCGGTGTTCGAGCAGCTGCTGGGCTTCTGCTACACGGGCCGCCTCCGCCTCCACCTGGCGGACATAATCAGCTACCTGACGGCCGCCAGCTTCCTCCAGATGCAGCACATCATCGACCGCTGCACCCAGATCCTGGAGCAGATCCACCTGAAGATCAGCCTGGCCGAGCTGGAGCCACTCGGGGAAGGGGCCAATGTTGGCGGTGGCTGCGGAGGGGGGGGGGACGCCTTGCGGTTGCTGGGCCCCCGAGCAGCCTCCTCTGTCGGAGTGGAGGATTCGGAGAGCCCAGCGGAGGACCAGCAGAGCCCCCGGGCTGCGGGGGGGCAGAAGGAACCGGTGCTGAGGATCAACCGGGCCGGACAATGGTACGTAGAGACGGGCTCGGACCCAGAGCGCAGCAGGAGCCAGGAGGGCTCTCTGTTGGGCGGGGTGCGCATTAAGACGGAGCGCGTAGACGACTGGGGCAGGGGAGACACCCAGGAGGAAGGAGGTACGGAGGAGGAGGGACCAACCATGATGATTGACACATCGGGACGAAGCTCTCTGGTATGTGAAGGCGGGGCCAAGAACAGCCAGCCGACCAGCAGTCTCAGTGAAACCGACAGGTGAGTGTGAGTGGATCAGACCGGGAGGAACCGGCCCAGGCTGGCTTTGCTTCATGTACGTCTAATCAGACAGCATTAATGGTGGATGATGCTGTGTGTAGGTTCAGCCCTACAGAAAGTGTGGTGGTTTTGGCGGAGCGTCAAAGAGCGAAGAGCGAGTCTCCGGGCCGTTTGGACGACCCTCGACAACCCAGCTCCCAGGTCTTGCACGTCACCGACACACACACACACATATTATGCCGGCGTAATGCATCAACACACTCCAGAGACTCTAGTCGTGTATGTTTGAGTCCATAGCGCTGTTTGTGATTGGACATCTTGCTTCAGGGGGAGGAGCCTGCCGCCTTTGAGGTGGGGGGTTACGAGGACTACCTGCGGGACCAGGTGGGGGAGCGCTGGTTCCGCTACAACCCCCGCCTCACCTGCATATACTGCTGCAAGTCGTTCAACCAGAAGGGCAGCCTGGACCGCCACATGAGGCTCCACATGGGCATCACGCCCTTCGTCTGCCGCATCTGCGGGAAGAAGTACACCAGGAAGGACCAGCTGGAGTACCACATCCGCAAGCACACCGGGAACAAGCCCTTCCACTGCCACGTGTGCGGGAAGAGCTTCCCCTTCCAGGCCATCCTCAACCAGCATTTCCGCAAGAACCACCCGGGCTGCGCCCCACAAGAGGCCCAACGCGCCTCGCCCGAGACCACCTCCACGTCTCGCGCGGGTCCCAACGATGACGACGAGCCCGGTCGGGAGGAGGCCGAGGCTGGAGGAGGGGGCCCGTTTGGGGAAGGTCCCCAGGCCTCCGTGTCCACCACTGGACCCGACTGACCTCCCCCCTGCCCGACAGGCGTGAGGACATGCTGTGGAGGCACGGCAGGAGAACAGTCCAGACTGAAATACGTTTGCTTTAAAACGCCTCTACCTTCACAACACACACACACACACGCACACACACACACACACACACACACACACACACACACACACGCACCTCCGAATCTCAGTGCACATGGGTTTTTATGTACTAGTATTACTGGTGCAGAATGCATCTGATCCACAGTCTGTCTGAAGGAGGTTTTGCCAAACTTGGTACCGTGCCAGTTTGATAAGGAATCACAACTTTAATATTTGCCTCGAGACAATCCAATCGCCTTCAGAGCTCAGTTGCACAAAAATGACTAACAGGAGGAAGAATTTGGCTCAGAGCTTTTAAAGGTAAATCTTAGGAACTTGATGTGATTTTATTTTCTAAAGCATTGAAACGGTAGTTTCTACAGGCTGCCTCTGCAGACAGACCCACATACCACAATAAGCTATAAAACAGTTACCTCTCATCACTACGCAATACAGCTGCCAGCACAGCACAGCACAGCACAACATACAGGATGTGATATCACTTTTCTGCTCTTGGGAATTATTTTTCTAAGTGAGTTGACTTGTTTTTAATGGACATATCTTGAGGAGATGTGTGGTGTCAACAACTTCAAGCACTTAGAGACAGAGGGTTTTTAAACTATGATAAAGCTATATACATGTAATCTCCAAGCATATTTAAACAAATAGTTTTTGCGTAAAAATAACAAAAATGCTAAATTGTCTAACCGGTTGTTTCTACACTTGACAACTTCGCATTCCTTCTGCTGTCAGAATAAGGATAAGATATTTAGACAGGTGTAGACGCAAACATCTCATTGTAATAAATGTGTCATGTCATGTGTCTGTCCACATCACTAATGCAGGACAGCAAAATGGGAACCATGATTGTGTGGCTTCAGTCAATTGGAGGAGAAGCTCACATAAGTGTAATGCTCATATATTTACATATATTCTGACAGCAGAAGAACTTGAGTGTCAGGCAGTGAAAATGTCTTACATTTGTGAGCGTTATTTGTATGCTACACTTTGACAGCGCTGTGAACCGTTATTCCAGTCCATTTATGCAATGTAGTCAGCTCTCTTCAGGCTAACCCAGGGCGTTAAACGCAGGGAGTTCAGGTAGAGACTGTTTTATTTTCACGTAGCAGAACGCTGACCTCATTTCCACAACCTCAAGGAACAAAACCCTGAACTGATGCAGACTGTCATGATCTCAGTGCAACCTGGAGTAACTTGAGCCAAATCTTGACCCAGGTTAGTCCAGGCCTGTTTTAGACTGGTCTATCATTCCAAACCTTTCCAGTGTATTCAAACCTCTTAATTTAGAGGCTGTTGACACGAAGCCAGGCTGTTTTCTTTGCTTTTAAAGATGCCAAATAAGGATTTAGGGAACACTTTGTTTTTAGTTTTTGTCCTGCTTTTATCTTGTTGTGTGGAACAAATGTTCCACATCCAATAACCTTGAACACACCATGCCTATGTAAAATCTAATCATTCAGACATAATACTTATTGATTCTTTAAATCTCTTCTAATATATGTAAGTAGAAAAATAATTCTGGAGGTACGTATGAAGCTCTGTGTGAATTATTTTATGTTGCATGTGTTTTGTGGGGCCAAAGGTCACTTCAGTTAATCATTAAGGTAATGTGAAACTTCACTAGAACCACTAGAACCACAAATAAAGCACTTTAAGTGTTACCATGAACATCTGCATCTTCTCTGTCTCCTAAACCAGGCTGGCCAACAGACTGCAGATAAGGCAGGGTACATTGTGTAGCTGTAGAATGTGTATGCTATATTGTATTGTGCAGCTGAGCTGTGTGAATGTGTGTTTACCAGACTGGACCAAAAACAACTCAAAAACATGAATCATTAGTTAGAATATTTATTTAGCGCTGAGCAACACAAACTGTGGCGTTAGAGTGTGTGTGTGTGTGTGCGTGCATGCAGTCGTGTGTATGTGTGCATGTCATCCATCACAAGGGTCGACCAGGCGTCCCATGAACAACAAGGTGTTGATGCTCTTCTCTCTGATGAACATGAGGAACGGCCGGTCAGCGACAAACTCCTCCCTGTTCAGGTTAATGGAGCGACCCAGCGCTACCACCGCCGTAGCAGCAGCTGCTTCACTGCCCTCCTCATTCACCTGGTGCACGTGCACGCACACACACACACACACACACACACGCACACACAAACAGAGAAGGACAGTTAACTCGCAGGCCAACACGACATAAATTACCACGTCACAATAATAATAATACATTTAATTTCAGGACGCTTTTCAAAACACTCAAGGACATCTTACATTGTACACAGGCAATATATAGTTCAATATAAAATATTTAGTTAAGATATATAATACAGTTTTGGACTTTTAACTAAGGCAGGAACATACATTATAGAAACAATATACAATGAAGTTAAAAAGATTCGGGATGTATATGCATAATAAAATAATAATACATGCTTATTGGGAGGGCAGGGTAGAAAAGTGAGTGGAGCAGAAGGTCAAATGCTGTAGGCAACCCTGAAGAAGAAGCTTAGCAATAGAGGTGACTGTGGTAGCAGAATACGCCTTCATGCCTGATTCTCAATGAAATCATAAAACATCTTAAAGTATGGTGTACCTACGACACATTTTTCTAAGTTGAAGGCCATCACATTAGAGTCCAAACACAAGTGACAAAAAAGTGAATTATTTCATAGAGCTATTTCATCATCTGCTTACTGTTTTCTTACCAAAGTGACACAACAGTGTGCCTCAACCAGCCGATTGTATCGTATGCATGTGCGCCTTCACAGAGAGAATGCTAGTTAGCTAATATGGTGCATGTAAGGGTTGGCCATATTGCTCAAGAATGCATTCAGGTAGGCTGGCAATTAATTACTCTGTATCTATCAATCAGTGTTTTGGTACTGTGTTGTTTACAGGACTAACCTCCAAGAAGGCCTTATGGAAGGCATCTGAGATGTACAGGCCGTTTCCATCAGATTCAGACTCCAGCATTCCTGCAATACATATCTTATATTCATATTGTCTCTGAGGTAGTAGATATAAT